>ONZH01011225.1:0-78070 GCA_900303285.1 Rhinella marina
CTTACCATAACTCCTAGTGGCTGTAGGACCTTTGATGATGTCACAGTCATGTGATCAGTTACATGGGAGGATGTAAATGTTAGTGGCTAGAGGACCTTTGATGATGTCACAGTCATGTGATCAGTTTCATGGGCGAGACGTAAATGTTAGTGGCTGGAGGACCTTTGATGAGGTCACAGTCATGTGATCAGTTACTTCACACACGACCCTCACAGGACTGTACTTTACATGTGTATTCAGACGAAGAGAGAAAACTGATAGTTTACAAATAGGACTGTATGGTAAAGAGGAAGAAGGGATGGAGGAAAGTGTTTTACATGGGGCTGTTTGTCGGAGTGGGCTGCAGGGATTTTACATGGGACTGTATGTTGGAGTGGGCTGCAGGGATTTTACATGGTTAGTCAGTGATGGGAATTCCAGCTCTTTTTAGTCGGATCATTAGATTCATCTCAGTAACATCCGGCTCTTCATGGTCCCAAACAGTTCTTTATTTAATACTAGACAGTTGGCCCTTCCCTCCCTGTGTAAGGTGTTTATTGTGTGTGTATTATATGTGTGTTGTGTGATTATTATGTCTATATTGTGTGTATATTATGTGTGTGTTGTGTGTATCGGTGCTGACTGTCTACCCCGGTTCAGGTGCGGGGTATTTTGGGTTTTCAGGACCAGATACAGTTTTACCACTTTTATGGCGCTATGAATACACATTTCTAGAAGATTTATTACAGTGTGCTGTCGCTGGCAGGCATCACAAAAATGTGGTTTTTGTAGCAGTTTTTATTTCGTTGTCAATGCAGGTTTCTTTTTTTCATTTTATAATCATAATTTTTAAGAATATTTAGATTTAGTTAATCACATAGCATTACCCTAAAATATTCCACACGTTCTGATATATTACACGTCTGTTATAAGGTAATTGGATCAGGGTAAGCGTTCAGTGATTGCTGGACTTTTTAGGAGGGGAATTGTGTATGTGTTATTTTTAAATTATTTATTTTTCATTTTTTTATGTTTTTATTTTATAGGTTGGTCCCTAAAAATGAAAAAAATAAAAAAAAGACCATTGGGGTCTTCACTTATTTACTTTATTTTTACACAGTCCCAAGTTACAGAGGAAATCACCCTAGTTACAGTGATTATGGCCACTCTTAGGGCTGTGTTGAGTCTTCATAGAAGATTATCGTTTCACAAAAAGAATTTAGCAGAGAATTCAGAGTGAATGTTAGAAGTTGGGGAGAGCTGATGTGGAGAAAGAGGCATTGTCCTCTGATAAGATACATTACAAAGTTTCTTACATTCAGCTGTACTATTGATCTAAGCGTAGTTGTCTGAAAAGTTAGCGATCATTACTGATTGTGCGGTACAGGAGTGCTGTCTTCTCATTAAGAATGATACAAGGTGGACGTACAGTAAGTGGTAGAGAGTGGAAAGAAGCTTCCTGAAGGACAGATCAGTATTGGAAATAGTTATTTCTGCTCATGTTTTTGGAGGATTATGGCAATACTTCAGGGTAAGAGGAGTATGAGAGTTATGGTGGCCTGAAAGATGAGATCTGAGTGCTGTATGTGGTACACTGCAGTGTGTGTCCTATGTAACACTATAAAGCAGGGGATTGGCTGACTAATATATTAGATCAGCAGTCTGGTATATATATGACACTTCAATAGCTAAATCATCGCCCTTGTACTCTATAATTGATTCTTTATGATTCCCAATTTCTGAGACACTTTACTTCATGTGAGATCTTCTTCCAGATGTTACTTTTCTCTCAATCCTTCTTGTTTCCCTCAGGTTTCTTACCTACAGGACTTTCTTCATTTGAAACATAATAGTCCTTTCCATCAATGACCGACCAAGGATGGAGAAGGACAGAGACCACATGGCTTCAAGGATATTAGACCTCACCCTGGAGATCATCTCCTTGATAACTGGAGAGGTGAGAGTTTCACATGACATCACTCTTATCTCTAGTAATAAACCAGGGAAATGACTGGAAAGGTGAAGGATTCTTAGAATCTCTGTAGTGATCGGCGTCTCCCCATACACAGGATTACACAGTAGTGAAGAAGTCGTCTGGTGAGTGTGTGACACTCCGTGTGTCAGGAGGATGGAGCAGGGCCCAGAGCCCCATCACCGAGCCTCCACCTCATTCCCTGATACATGAGCAGAAGATCCTAGAACTTACCACCAGGATCACTGAGCTGCTGAGCGGAGAGGTGAGCGTTGCTGGGAATGCTGGGACATTATACAATAACGCCAAGGGAGGGGTCTGGTAATGACTGTATCCTTGTGTTGTCAGGTTCCTATAAGGTGTCAGGATGTCGCTGTCTATTTCTCCATGGAGGAGTGGGAGTATTTAGAAGAACACAAGGATCTGTACAAGGACGTCATGATGGAGAATCACCAGTCCCTCACATCTCCGGGTAAGAGGAGACCTTCCATGACTGTAGAGGAGAGAACAGTTCTGAGAGTCAGATTCCTCCATCATCTGATCATCACATATAGACAATGTATTCAGTCACTGTGTGTATTTCCTACAGGATAATGAAGAGGGACCGGAGAACATAATAAAGATTCAGGCTTTATGATACTCTTTGAACATTGAAATTGCAACAACAAAAAGCAAAAGTTTTGGAATTATGGAAATGATAAGATGAATAGACATGTTAATGAAATGCAAACAAATTATTCAAAATTGCATGCTATCAGTCAGGTTGTTAATTGTTGTCTGGGGAATGCTCTGCCATGCTAAATGCACTTGAGCACGCAAATCATCAAGATCTGCTGCAGGCCATTGTAGCATGTTTAGACCAAGTTAGTCTGCTCAAAGTAGCGCTAGTGGCATGTGGCCTGATGTTGTTTGAACGGCTTCTGGAAGACTTTGGAGAAATGGTCGTACCACTGGATCCACAACCAAATCAATGCTTACGTGTTTTGCACAGTTACATGCTTACTCATCGCATAAAGCCTATATTAGACAAGCAGATCAGCAAGCGATTATTGGGAGGGAACCAATTGTTTGCTAGCTAGTGGAGGAGACCACTGCTATTACATGCAGAGATTTTCTCCGCAGCATGGGGAGGAGCGATTGCTATGCCATCACTCGTCCCCATACTTTCTATGGGTTTTGCCAGTGGCAGATCGCTATTAGATAGCATAATCTGCTTTCGGCAAGCGCTGATTTGCTCGTTCATCGGGCAATCGGTGGTAGTATTAAACTGCGAGATAATCGCTAATGAGTGTTCATGTGAACGCTCGTTAACAATTATCGGCCAGTGTAATACAGCCTTAACAAATAATGGATAAAACAGAGGTTTAAAAGATGCAAACGACCAATCAGAAACCTGCTTCATAGGCTGGTCTTAGTACAAAGTTCGCTGGCATAAAATATGCCCCAAAATTTTAAAAGATGCATGTCTCTCGATCATTTGGGCACATCTCGCGAGGTAAGTGCGCCAGAAACTGAAATACAGATTTAAAGGCTATTTACACCTTCGAGGGCAATTTTTTTATGATTGCATTTTACTCATTTTGGGCTAAAAAAAAAACATTTTTTAAATTGGTCTTTATTAAAAATAAATATTCAGCCATTGTGTCACAAAGGGTTAAAGTAAAACTCCTGCAAAAAATGTTATTCTCTGACCTTTTAGAAAGGTGCATGATGTAATCTATAGTGAATGCAATCTTCTCATCAGAGACTGTATTTGTGAGTTATCCCCTCTCTTCTAATTGTAGCTGGGTCATGTGACCAACTTCCTGAAATCCAACTGACCCAGGACAGGAAGCCAGTTACTGCTCTATTCATTCCTATGAGACTGAAAGTGAGGCTCCCATATGAATACATAGAGAAATAGACTTCCTGTCCACACATAAGATGCTGTGTCCACACATGACAGATGAGAAACATCAGGGAGATATAACTCACAAATACAGACACTGGTAAGAAAATGACATTCACTACAGATTACATCATGTACATTTCTAGCAGGACATGGAATAAAAATTTTTGCGGGAGTTCTTCTTTAACTGTCTTAGTGTGTGAATTGTATTTTCACATTCACTTTGTGCCGGTCATTTAATAAACCTTTTCTCTAAATTACTAAAAGGTCCTAAACACTTATTTAAACTACATTCTTATCAGTAAGATAAGGATTGAGCTATAATGAGAGTTATGGAGCTCTGAGATAAGGAGCCGTCAGCTGAGCTGCCAGAAGGAAACAGCGAAAATACAGAGCCTGCTACTGGAGAATCTCAAGGCTGTACTGAGAATGCGGCTCAAATTTTTTAATAAAGACCAACTGAAAATGTTTTTTTAGCTCAAAACGAATGCAATGCAACAATCAAAAGAATTTCCCCCAAAGGTGTACACAGCCTTTAAATCTGAAGGCTGCGTAGACGCTGCCCACTTTAAGAAAAGACAGCAACTGTGCTGTAAATGGGAGAAAGTTCTCAAAGGCATTTTGCTTAGTTCCTGTGATGAACCGGGCTCTGCCAGGTGGAGGCTTCTGCCCATCAGTGAGCCTGGTGACGTCACCTGCACTGATGGGCGGGCTTTAGTGCTACCCTAGCCAGTAAAATGGCTAGGGCAGCGCTAAAGCCGGCCAATTACAGCCGGCGACTTCACCGAACACACTGTCGGGCGGAAGCCTCCTCCCGGCAGTGTGTATTAGTAACCAAAAGAGCCCTTGCCCTGCGTGATCTAGCGCAGGGCAAGGGAGGGCATCAGAGCATGAGATGCTCCGATGCTAACATTAGGCAGGCTGCCTGGGTGAAATTAAGGGTATGTCCGGGTTCAGCTCTGAACCCAGACAAACCCCTTAATAAAAAGATGAATTACATTATCTGGGAAAATAAGAACATTTGTTTCATTTTCCAGGTGAAGACGGGATGAGCGACGTCCATCAACATTTCCATTTATCTTTCTACAATGAAGCAGAAGATAACACCGGGCAAGCTAATTCAATAACTCCTAATGTATCCTCAGTCCTTCACAGCGGAGATCTATCCACCGATACCGCTGGTCACAAGATGTCTTTGTCTAATCAGTCACTGATTTTCAATACCTGGTCTGATCTTGCTATGCATGAGCGAAATCAAAGCCACAAAAGGGCATTTTTATGTTCAGAATGTGGGAAGTATTTTAACCAAAAATCAGATCTTGATAGACACCAGAGAATTCACACAGGAGAGAAACCATTTTCATGTTCTGAATGTGGGAAAGGTTTTAGTCGGAAATTATCTCTTGTAGAACATCTAAGAATTCACACAGGAGAGAAGCCATATTCATGCTCAGAATGTGGAATATATTTTACCCATAAATCAGCTGTACTTCATCATCGAAGAACTCATACAAGAGAGAAGCCATTTTTATGTTCAGAATGTGGAAAATGTTTTAGTCAAAAACTGGATCTTGTTAGACATCAGAGAACTCACACAGGTGAGAAGCCATTTTCATGTCCTGAATGTGGGAAATGTTTTAGTCAGAAATCATCTCTTGTGGAACATCTAAGAATTCACACAGGCGAGAAGCCGTTTTCATGCCCAGAATGTGGAGCCCGTTTTACCTATAAAACAGATCTTGTTCGTCATCAGAGAACTCACACAAGTGAGAAGCCGTATTCATGCTTAGAATGTGGGAAATGTTTCAGTCATAAATTGGATCTTGATAGACATTGGAAAACTCACACGGGAGAGAAACCATTTTCATGCTCAGAATGTGGGAAATGTTTTAGTCAGAAATCATCTCTTGTAGAACATCTAAGAATTCACACAGGAGAGAAGCCGTTTTCATGCTCAGAATGTGGATCCTGTTTTACCCACAAATCAGCTTTGCGTCATCATCACAGAACTCACAGAAGAGAGAAGCCGTTTTCATGTTCAGAATGTGGGAAATGTTTTAGTCGAAAATCGGATCTTGCTAGACATCGGAGAACTCACACAGGAGAGAAACCATTTTTATGTCCTGTATGTGGTAAATGTTTTAATCAGAAATCGTCTCTTGTGGGACATCTAAGAATTCACACAGGAGAGAAGCCGTATTCATGCTCTGAATGTGGAAAATGTTTTAGCCTGAAAGTGGGTCTTCTTAAACATCAGAGAACTCACACAGGAGAGAAACCATTTTCATGCTCAGAATGTGGGAAATGCTTTAGCCTGAAATCGAGTCTTGTTAGACATCAGAGAACTCACATAGAGGAGAAACCATTGCAATGATCAGCTTGTAGGAAATATGGCAGGTGTGGAGCTTCATTGTAGGATCTGCTGCCTAACAATGTGTATATATTACATGAACCTTATATACTATACAATATAACAAAGAATACAAGTCACACGTCCCCTGACCATTAACTTACACTGACGAGCAAAAGGGTAACAACTTTTGACTCCATATCTCACCATTCACTACAGCTTTCCAAAGTGAGACTCCCATCATTTTATAGACAATCCTCTCGGCTATCTCATACATAAATTGGACTTGCAACTATTTAACATATTATTATTTATGCAGATTCTTCTCGTGTAACTGAATCATTGCTATTTTGTTCCTAAAATTCTAAATTTTTATTATTTTGTAAATTCACCTTTGGCTTTCAACTCTGCCTGAATCCTTCTGGGCATGCTCTCGATCAGATTCAAGCATGCCTCGACTGAAATCTGTTCCCAGATCTCTTCTACATGTTCCCAATGTTGGTGCAAACTAGTTGACTCACTTGGGTACAAATACAACTTTTCCTTCAACTCTACCTATAAGTGTTAGATTGGGTTGAGGTCTGGGGACTGTGGGGGGCAATCCAGCTCCGCAACTTCATTGTCGTTGAACCATTTCTTCGTCAATCTCATCGTATGCTTCGGGTCATTGTCCTGCTGGAACACTATGTAGTCTTTTTCATACCCATAACTCATCTTGTAGGATACTCACATATAATTCAAATTGAGACAACCATCGATCCTGATCAAGTATCCAACACCTTTGGCTGTAAAACAACCCCATATCATCAGGCTTCTTCCAACAAACTTGACAGTCCCTTCAATTTCCCGATCCGTAAGCTCCCTTTTCCCCCTTAACAAAGCAGAAAGTTGGGTATGTGCACGTGCTGCTCCATTCATCTGCATGGAACATGTCAGAACAAGCCCAGCACAGTTCTCAGCTGTCTCCAGTAACGAAGTGTATGGTTAAGGGGGTTTTCTTTCCATATATACTGATGACCGTACCTCCGCCAATCAATCAATTGATGATAGGTCATCAGTATACATGGCAGGACAACCCCTTTAACCTTTAACGACCAGGTCAATTTTCATTTTTGACATTTTGTTTTTTTCCCTCCCACCTTCTAAAAGCCATACATTTTTCATTCACATAGTCACATGAGAGCTTATTTTTTGTGGGACAAGTTCTAATTTTTAATAGCATCACTTAATTTATCATATCTTCTATAAAAGTATGGGGAAAAAATTGTGGTGAAATTAAAAAAAAAATGGAAAAATGCAATTCTGCCATGACTTTTTGGAGTTTGTTTTTATGACTTTCAGGTTTTGCTGAAAATGACATGACAACCTTATTTTGCTGGTTGGTACGATTGCGGCAATACTAAATTGATAGTTTTATTATGCTTTGCTAAATTAAAAAAAGATCTTTAAAAATTATTTGCTTTGGCAGCCATATTTCAGTGTACAGAGATGTTTGAGGACTCGATTTTTCTATTTTTATTTTTTTTTGTTTGTGGGGAGAGCTGTAGGTTTTATTGGAACAACATTGAGGTACATATGACTTTTTGTTCCCTTTTCATTAAATTTTTTGGGAGTGAGTGAGGGGCCCAAAAAAGCTAAAAATCGACCATTTTGGATTTCTTTTTTTCATAACTTCTTTCATCATGCATAGTTTTATATTTTGATAATTTAGACATTTTCGGATGTGGCAATTAGTGATGAGCGAAGCGAGCTTCGGCTGCTACATCCGAATTTGCTTTGTTCAAAACTTCGGAAGAGTACGGTCTCTGTACAGTATTAAAATGTATGGTCTCTGATAAGCCGAAATTAGTTATTTGCGAAGTTGTGCATGGCTTTGTTGAATAACTTTCAGTAATTGATTTTTAAAGCGGAAAACCACTTTAAAAATTGAAACTGAACAGAAGCCGAGTTTGGTTCAGCGGAGACCATACAGTTTAATACTGTACGTAGACAGTATATGAATATGTGACCTTCTGATTGTTTATACCATAGACTGCTATAGTATGCGATTGCTATAACTATGGGATTTTTACTGGCTGCTGCAGGCACAACTTAACAGGCAGCTTACTATGACTGGCTGGGGACCTCCATAAGGCTCCAGGCTGCCATAGTAACCAATTATAACCTTTATGTTTTGCCATGGGGGCTCTGATCTCAGTCATTATTTACTGCGATTTCTGATGGGTTAGGCCCCTGGCTACCATTGTAACAGGTCGATATCCCAATGAGCTGTGCTCCATGAGTGCCGTGGCCTCTTCCTAGGCCATGTGACATCACTGTATATCGGTCACGTGATCTAGTTGCAGCTCAGCCCCATTGAAGTGAAAGGGGCTGAGCTGCAATACCAAGCACAGCCACTATCCAATGTACAGCACTGTGCTTGGATAGATGCTGTGAGTCTCCTGAGCCCCGGTGAGCGCAGTGGTTTCCAGAACAGATGATCGGCGGGGGTGTCGGGACTCGGAACCCCGCTGATATGATAATGATGACCTAACCTGAGGATAGGCCCTCATTATATTTAGCAGGATAACCGCTTTCAGGACAGACACTGTCTGTCCTCTATTTTTAATCATCTCCTGTTTTTGGAATCAAAAACTGCATAAAAAAATCTGCATGCGCGGCCTTACCCTCGTGTGCCATGGCCAGTCGTTTTATACACAAAAGGTCCATGTCAGAAAGCCAGGGTGACAATGGGCTATGAGCATGGCACATGCTTACTAGACACAATGGGGTCATTTACAATCAGGAAATATATTAGGCATTTTTCTGGCGCAGATTGCAGCGCAAAGGTTATTTGCAGGGCAATCTGTGACTTCCCCACTCACGCCAGGTGCGGGAAAGGGGAAAAGCCAGCAGGAAGCTGTCTTACATTTAGAACGGTGCTAGATACACTGCAGTTAAGTAGAGGCCGGCACCTGTACATAACTTCAGCGGATCCACCGACAGTGCAGGGGCTTATTAAGACCAGCGTCTAAAACGCTGGTCTTAATAAATGACCCCCAATGTACTTTCGCCATTAAGAAGCCTAAAGACTTGGCACCTACAGGACAGACCAAAAGTTTGGACACACCTTCTCATTCAAAGAGTTTTCTGTATTTTCATGACTATGAAAATTGTAGATTCACACTGAAGGCATCAAAACTATGAATTAACACATGTGGAATTATATACTTAACAAAAAAGTGTGAAACAACTGAAAATATGTCTTATGTTCTAGGTTCTTCAAAGTAGCCACCTTTTGCTTTGATTACTGCTTTGCACACTCTTGGCATTCTCTTGATGAGCTTCAAGAGGTAGTCACCTGAAATGGTTTTCACTACACAGGTGTGCCCTGTCAGGTTTAATAAGTGGGATTCCTTGCCTTATAAATGGGGTTGGGTCCATGAGTTGTGTTGGGCAGAAGTCAGGTGGATACACAACTGATAGTCCTACCGAATAGACTGTTAGAATTTGTATTATGGCAAGAAAAAAGCAGCTAAGTAAAGAAAAACGAGTGGCCATCATTACTTTAAGAAATGAAGGTCAGTCAGTCCGAAAAATTGGGAAAACTTTGAAAGTGTCCCCAAGTGCAGTCGCAAAAACCATCAAGCGCTACAAAGAAACTGTCTGACATGAGGAGCGCCCCAGGAAAGGAAGACCAAGAGTCACCTCTGCTGCAGAGGATAAGTTACAAGCAACAAGCAGAAGAGACTTGTTTGGGCTAAAGACTTGTTTGGGCTAAAGAACACAAGAAATGGACATTAGACCAGTGGAAATCTGTGCTTTGGTCTGATGAGTCCAAATTTGAGATCTTTGGTTCCATCCACCGTGTCTTTGTGCGACGCAGAAAAGGTGAACAGATGGACTCTACATGCCTGGTTACCACCGTGAAGCATGGAGGAGGAGGTGTGATGGTGTGGGGGTGCTTTGCTGGTGACACTGTTGGGGATTTATTCCAAATTGAAGGCATACTGAACCAGCATGGCTACCACAGCATCTTGCAGCGGCATGCTATTCCATCTGGTTTGCGTTTAGTTGGACCATCATTTATTTATCAACAGGACAATGACCCCAAACACACTTCCAGGCTGTGTAAGGGCTATTTGACCAAGAAGGAGAGTGATGGGGTGCTACGCCAGATGACCTGGCCTCCACAGTCACCAGACCTGAACCCAATCGAGATGGTTTGGGGTGAGCTGGACCGCAGAGTGAAGGCAAAAGGGCCAACAAGTGCTAAGCATCTCTGGGAACTCCTTCAGGACTGTTGGAATACCATTTCAGGTGACTACCTCTTGAAGCTCATCAAGAGAATGCCAAGAGTGTGCAAATCAGTAATCAAAGCAAAAGGTGGCTACTTTGAAGAACCTAGAATATAAGACATATTTTCAGTTGTTTCACACTTTTTTGTTAAGTATATAATTCCACATGTGTTAATTCATAGTTTTGATGCCTTCAGTGTGAATCTACAATTGTCATAGTCATGAAAATACAGAAAACTCTTTGAATGAGAAGGTGTGTCCAAACTCTTGGTCTCTACTGTAGGTGAACAGTGAATACATGAAAACGTAAACTGCATTACTGCTATACTTACTATATAAAAAGTAGAAGCTCTTTGCGCATATTTTTGAATAGAATATGAATACGTTGGGCCCATCTACCAGCGACAAAGTTAGAGGTCATGGTGGGCTACTGCCCAGGAGATTACCCCCATCATCTATCCAGGAGATAATCCGCCTGCATAAACTGTCCAGGAGATAAATATAGTGCCCTGGAGCAGGGGTACTTTGCAGTCTGGATATTTGTAGACATTTGCCTATTTCCCCTATGCAAAGTTATAAACGTACTTTATTTCACTTGAAATATATCCTGTTCATTATCACTGTATTTACATGGCTCTGTGGAAAGGGTTCATGAATACTGAGAGACTTTTGGGGCTTTGAATGAGAAGCTGGTAATTTTCCACAGCTGCCATAGGGTTTAAGGAAGAGCATGTTTTGAAGGGAAAAGGTCAGACATTGTTTACCACCAAAACCAGACAGACTGACCTTTTGAATGTCTGGTTTTAGCTTTGTTGTTGTGTCTGGAAAAACTACTGCGCCATTGCCATTGAGTATCATTCAAGCTCTAATGCAAGTCTATGAGAGATGAAAAGTGTTACAGTGCATCTGTTTGTGCTGAGTTTCTCTACTCCACCCCTCCCATCAGAAGGTTCTAGTTCAGCCAGAAACTGTATATAAGGAGAGCAGTCAGAGCCCCTTGTGACCTGCAGTTAGGGACCAGTGCTTGGAGTGGAAGATACGCCAGACTACATGAGTGACCAGAAGAAGACGTTGAGATGGGGACGCTGAGCCACAGACCACGGGTCACCAGCCTTGTGATCAAGGAGCCACCTGGACTACTGAGCTACAGACCGTGGGCCTCCAGCCTTTGGCCAGGGTACCAGCCTTCTGAGACAGAGGGACAGCTAGCTCAGGCCTTTACTCAGCATCAAATCCTTATTCTGCCCAAGAGGAGACTGGAGAAGCCAGCCCTATGCCTCATCTCAGGGAGGAGACTGGAGAAGCCGCCCCTATGCCTCGCCTCAGGGAGGAGACTGGAGAAGCCGGCCCTATGCCTCGCCTCAGGGAGGAGACTGGAGAGGCCGGCCCTATGCTTCGTCTCAGGGAGGAGACTGGAGAAGCTGGCCCTATGCCTCGCCTCAGGGAGGAGACTGGAGAAGCCGCCCCTATGCCTCGCCTCAGGGAGGAGACTGAAGAGGCCGGCCCTATGCTTCGTCTCAGGGAGGAGACTGGAGAAGCTGGCCCTATGCCTCATCTCAGGGAGGAGACTGGAGAAGCCGGCCCTATGCCTCGCCTCAGGGAGGAGACTGGAGAGGCCGGCCCTATGCTTCGTCTCAGGGAGGAGACTGGAGAAGCCGGCCCTATGCCTCGCCTGCATTGTTTTGTTTACCTCCAGTAAAGAAGCGCACTGGTTTACTGCAGACCCTGACTCTCTGGACTTAATTCCCATTAAGCTGCACCACACCTTACCATCACTTCCGGAGAGCAGCAACACGTGGTGACACTATGATGGTGTCTGGAGGACCCAGCGTAGCGTTGGGACCACCCCAAACCCAGACACTGCATAAACTCCCTCCTTCAGCTGTCCGAGAGATAACTCCCCTTCATGAGCCGTCTATGAGATGACTCTGCTTCATGAGGTGTCCAGGAGATAACCCCCTCCACAAGCTGAGCAGGAGATTTTCCAGCTCTTCCCAGAATCCAGGAGATCTCACTCTTTTCTGGGGGAGGTTTACGATTCATTTCAGGCGCTGATTTAACATCATCTACCCCCATGCTAATCCTTGCATTTTTGTTATCACTAACTATGCATACTAACTCAAGTTTTTGTCTCCACTATGGCACTTTTACTGCTTTTTGTGATTATATATATATATAATATATATATATATATATATATACATATACACACTGCTCACTACAATAAAGGAGTCATTACGAGGAACACAACTTGTTCTTCTTGTAACTTCAGAACTATTAGGAGCATCACATCAGAGGGTTGAGCTGCAAGGAGGGTTAGGTCACTAGACCCTCACTGCAAGACACCATACCGTGACCATAACTCCAAGTGGCTGTAGGACCTTTGATGATGTCAACATGGATCACACAGGAGGGATCTAAGTAGGCTGTAGACTTAATCACAGCATGACAGCTACATGGGAGGGATCTAAAGGTTAGTGGCTGTAGGACCTTACATGATGTCACAGTCATGTGATCAGTAACATCACGCACACGGCCATTACAGGACTGTGCTATAGGTATGTATTCAGGAGAAGAGGGTTTATACATGGGACTGTATGTAGGAGGGAGTTAAAGGGATATTTTACATGGGACTGTAGTTGGAGAGAGTGAGGTTTTGAGATCTCCTAGACTGCAGAGTTAAAGGGGTTGTCTCACTTCAGCAAATGCCATTCAGTAGAGAAAGTTAATACAAGGCACTTCCTAATGTATTGTGATTCTCCATATTGTCTCCTTTGCAGGCTTCAGTCATTTTTACATCACATTATACACTGCTCGTTTCCATGGTTACAGACCACCCTGCAATCCATCAGTGGTGGTTGTGCTTCGTATATAAGACCTCTCATCAGCTAAGTTATCTTGATTGTAGGCTGTTCCTTTATTATTCTCACTTCCTCAGACACTTTACTTTGTGTGAGATTTTCTTTAAAATGTGATTTTGTTCTCACTCCTCCTTGTTTTCCTCAGGTTCCTTAGGTTCAGGACTCTCTTCTTTTGAAAGACAATGGTCCTTTCCATCACTGACCCACCAAGGATGGAGAAGGACAGAGACCACATGGCTGCGAGGATATTAGACCTCACCCTGGAGATCCTCTCCTTGATAACTGGAGAGGTGAGAGTCTCACATGACATCACTCTTATCTCTAGTAATAAACCAGGGAAATGTCTGGAAAGGTGAAGGATTCTTAGAATCTCTGTAGTGATCGGCGTCTCCCCATACACAGGATTACACAGTAGTGAAGAAGTCGTCTGGTGAGTGTGTGACACCCCGTGTGTCAGGAGGATGGAGCAGGACCCAGAGCCCCATCACCGAGCCTCCACCTCATTCCCTGATACATGAGCAGAAGATCCTAGAACTTACCACCAGGATCACTGAGCTGCTGAGCGGAGAGGTGAGCGCTGCTGGGAATGCTGGGACATTATACAATAACACCAAGGAAGGGGTCTGGTAATGACTGTATCCTTGTGTTGTCAGGTTCCTATAAGGTGTCAGGATGTCGCTGTCTATTTCTCCATGGAGGAGTGGGAGTATTTAGAAGAACACAAGGATCTGTACAAGGACGTCATGATGGAGAATCACCAGTCCCTCACATCACCGGGTAAGAGGAGACCTTCCATGACTGTAGAGGAGAGAACAGTTCTGAGAGTCAGATTCCTCCATCATCTGATCATCACATATAGACAATGTATTCAGTCACTGTGTGTATTTCCTACAGGATAATGAAGAGGGTTTGGTGTTCGGAGAACATAATAACACTAGTACTGTATATACACATAAAGCTGTCACATGACCTCTCTCTCTATGTATATATCTATGTATATATGGCCTCTGATTACCCATAGGGTACACATGTTCCCTCTGGCTCCAAAAGCACCAGCACATACACCTTAATATTCCCCAGCTTAAGACTGATTACTAAGGGGTACTTAGGCATCTTCTCCTGTAGGAGGGTGCCTGAGCAATAGGTTCTAGTGTACTGTAGTGTAGTGTACTGTACATTTCTCTGCCTTTGTACTGACTTTTGCCTGTTTTTCGGCTTTGACCCTTTGCTGTCTGAGCTGACAATTTTTTTATCCCCGCCCATTTCCCAAAGCCCCTCCTACATGTGTAAATGTGGCGCACAAAAATTGGTCCCACCCATTATTAGCCCCTCCTACATATAATAGACCACTCTCAACAAACACTGTACAGCCGAAATCATATTGTTAAGGCCTGTCTCCACACAACTTATGGAGAGGGGAGGGCGTGTCCTGGCTGCACTGCCTGCTTCGCATTATACAATAAACAACAGCAGGCTACATACAGCCAGGAAGCTCCTCCGCTCTCCTCCCTCCCCAGATCCTGCTCAAGGCCTGTGGTTCCCCACACCATCCGCCACCCACCCGTGACCTGCTGCCCCCCTTGGCTATCCTCACCCAGCTTTGAATCCTCCTTCTGCAAATGGCAGAGGGAGGAGCCGGAGCATCTCCTCTCTTACATAGCGCCCCATACCTCTTACATCCAGTGATGTCTCCTCTGATGTAGACATTATCTTTCCTCATCTTCTCCATTCAGACCAGACCGCCATGATGATTTTCCAGCCATCTCTCGTCTCTTTAGAGATTTGCAAACAGACATTAGTTTACCACATTTCTATCATCTTCCCATCTTCTGAACACCTCATCCTGCCACCCCCAATACTGTGCCCCCTAATACTATACTGCAGAAACAGTCCCCCTGAAAATACAACTACCACACAGGAAGTGCGCTCTTCAACAGTTATTGGCACAGAGTGCTCTTAAAAATAACTGCACCCAGACACTAATAGTATAAAGATAATCCCCCCAAAATAATTGTGCTAAGCTGATATTGTGCCAGGGTGCCCCCCAAAGTAACAGTGCTCCCCAAAATCCCACCAATAGAAATAATTCTCTGCCAGAGCACACTTAGTAGTAATGCCCCCATAGTGCCCATACTAGTAATCATGTTCCCCATAGCCCCCAGTAGTAGTAAAGCTCACCATAATACCCAAAGTAGTAATAATTCTCCTTATATGACAGTACAAGAAATACCCCCGCTTAGTGCCCACAGTTGAGCTAATGTCCCTATAATGTATGCCAGTAAAAAATACCCCTATATAGTGTCCCAGTAAATGCCCCCATAGAGCTCCTCTCCCCATAGTGTCCCCCATAATATGCCAGTAAAAAATGCCCCTTCTTACTGCCCCCAGCAGATGCCCCTATAGTGCTCCTCTCCCCCATAATGGAAAAAAAATGACCCCTTAGTGCCACCAGATGCCATAGTGTCCCCCATAATGTGCCAATTAAAAAAGGCCCTTTTAGAGCCCCCAGATGCCCATATATATATATATATATATATATATATATATATATTTATTTATTTTTTAATATATATTAAAAATGTATAAATATAAAGGTTTAAATCACCCCCTTTCCATATAATAAAAAATACCTAAATAACAAAAAATATAAACATCATGGGTATCACCACAATCAAAAACGCCCATACTATTAAAAAAAATATTTTTCCAATATGGCAAATGGCGTAACAGAAAAAAAGGGTCAAAATTTGGCCAATTTGCAATTTTTTTGCATTACTTCTCTTACCCAAAAAAATGTAATAAAATGTGATCAAAAAGTCACACACACTCCAAAATGGTATCAATAAAAACTACAGATTGGGCCGAAAAAATTGTGGAATTTTTTTTTTTTTTGCTGCTTCCCACTAAATCGTGTGCTATTAATAATTAATGGTGGCATTAGAAAGTACAACTTGTCCCGCAAAAAAATAAGCCCTCATACAGCTATGTGAACGGAAATATAAAAAGTTATGGCTCAAGGAAGATGGGGGAAGAAAAACGAAAACGAAAAAATGAAAAAACCTCCGGTAGTGAAGGGTTAAGGAGGGATACAGAGGCAAAAAAGGAAAGCAGAAAAACAACAGGAGGGGGAATTAGGGGAATGGTAGAGATCACAAAAGTACAAAAGTAATCGAAAGAAAAGGAGACATGTATAAAAACTAGTGAATAGGAAAAATAAAGTTCTTGTCCATGGGAACCGATCAGGGTCACTGCTTTAATTTTCTAAGGACCTTTGAAAATGTATAGCTGGGCAAGCAATCGTATCCTTTTCCTTTTGGATAAATTACTCTGAAAGTGTGAAAAGCTGACTAAGGTTTTATTTCTGAAAAGACACATGTGGTATACTTTACTGTTTTTTAAACAATGAGAGTCAGTGGGTGACAGCTGGTTTGAACAGAGGCTTAGGCCCCTTTCACACGAGCGGGAGACTCGCATGTCTCCCGCAACGCATCTACAGGGCTGGACTAGGCACTGACAGGGATCGCATATAATGCTCTGCGATCCCTGTCCGTGCCGAGTCCAGCCCTGTAGATGCGTTGCGAGAGACATGCGAGTCTCCCGCTCGTGTGAAAGGGGCCTTAGGGGGGAAAAAAAATCTAAAGGTGGCCTCATTGTAGGTTGATCTAAATTGTCATCAGGGAGAAAAAACACAAGTAGGTGGAGTCAACAAACCTCACTTTAGTGATAGGTGGTTCCAATGCAAAACTACAATGGATCACTGGTCATGAAAAAGAACCAGAACCCAGTGGAGGGGACCAGGTGAGTATGGGTCCAACCACTCTGTGACATCTGAAAAAAAGTTGGACAACCCCTTTTAGAAAAGTGGCAAGAAATGGGTAAAAAAAAATGGGCCTTGAAAATTTTTTTACCCCTGTGTTTTTTTGTCTTCCCATTTTTTGTAAGTGCATGTTATATACTTGCTGAAATTATACATAATCCTGTTTTCCTATATATCCTATTTATTATATTTTCTGGCTTGTTATTGTCTCAATAAAGCTTGATTGTTTAGTAAAATAAAATATTTCGGCTTTGGTAAAAAAAAAAAAAAAAAAAAGAAAATTTTGTTTCATTTTCCAGGTGAAGTCAGGATGAGCGACTCCCATGGACATCTTCATTTTCCTCCCTATCATGCAGCAGAAGATAACAATACCACACAAGATGATTCGGTAACTCCTAATGTACCCTCAGTCCTTCACAGTGGGGATCTATCCACCGATACCGCTGGTCACAAGAAACCTTCATCTAATCAATCACTGACTGGAAAAACAAGAACTAAACAGAAATGTGGGAAAATATTTCCACGTGAGAAAGGTTTTAAAAAAAAATCTAACATTTCTTTGCAGGACAAAAATCACAGAGATAACAGGTCGTTTTCATGCTCTGAATGTGGAAAATCTTTTATCAGGAAATTCCTTCTAGATATACATCAGAGAACTCACACAGGAGAGAAGCCGTATTCGTGCTCAGAATGTGGGAAATGTTTTATTCATAAACCATCTCTTGTGGGACATTTAAGAACTCACACAGGGGTGAAGCCATATTCATGTACAGAATGTGGAATAAGTTTTGCCCATAACTTTGCTCTTTTTAATCATCAGAGATCTCACAAAAGGGAGAAACAATTTGTATGTTCAGAATGTGGAAAATGTTTTAATCAAAAGGCGGATTTCGATCGACATGAAAGAACTCACACAGGAGAGAAACCATTTTTATGTCCTGAATGTGGGAAATGTTTTACCAAGAAATCATCTCTTGTGCAACATATAAGAATTCACACAGGAGAGAAGCCGTATTCATGCTCAGAATGTGGAAAATGTTATACCTATCGATTTGCTCTTCGTAATCATCAGAGAAATCACAAAAAAGAGAAGCCATATTCATGCTCAGAATGTTTAAAAACTTTTAGTCAAAAATCGCATCTTGATAGACATCAGAAAACTCACAAAAGAGTGAAGCCATATTCATGTTCAGAATGTTCAAAAACTTTTAGTCAAAAATCCCATCTTGATACACATCAGAAAACTCACACAAAAGAGAAGCCATTTTCGTGTTCAGAATGTGGGATGTGTTTTAGTCAAAATTCAAATCTGAGTAGACATCAGAAAACTCACACAGGAGAGAAGCTGTTTTCATGCTCAGAATGTGGAATCCGTTTTGCCCATAAAAGAGGCTTGCTTCATCACGTGAGAACTCACACAGGAGAGACGTTTCCATGCTCAGAATGTGGGAAATGTTTTAGTAGAAAATCGGGTCTTGTTATACATCAGAGAACTCACACAGAGTAAAAACCATTGTAATGATTAGATTGTAGGAAATGTGGCAGGTGTAGGACCTGCTGTCTAACAACGCCTTCAGATGTATACATAACATTAAATTAAAGGGGTTGTCCCACAAAAAATATTCTAGTTTTCAAACCAGCACCTGGACCTGAACACTTTTGTACTTGCATGTAATTAAAAATTTAGCATAGCCACTGAGTTATTCAATAAAATGTATTTGTATAGCGCCACCTGCTGTTTGTTTTTTTTTCTTATTTCTTTGTCCGGATCACTGAGAAGGCCGCACATGCTCAGTTTCGTCCTTCAACTGCCCCCTGAGTTGTGATAGGGAGAGCTGAGACACACCTCCTGAGCTGTGATAGGGAGAGATGAGACACGCCTCCTGAGCTGTGATAGGGAGAGCTGAGACACACCTCCTGAGCTGTGATAGGGAGAGCTGAGACACGCCCCTTAGCTTCAGCAGAGAAGACACTCCCCTTGAGCTGTCAGCTTGATATAAATCTAGCAGCGCATTGAATGTGGAGATCTCTGGATCCATGTGAGGTACAGGGCTGGTTCTAGCTTTGTTAGAAAGAGGGTGTCATGCCCTTTATTATGTCTGGTTTCCACTTTTTACATTATTCATAGGAGAACCCCTTTAATTAACTTCATACACCATGCTAAATACCATACAGTATAACAAAGAATACAAGTCACACGTCCCCTTCTAAAAGACCCTTGATCAGTCACACTCATGTAATAGTAGACATTTTGTTTTCATCATAGAAGGAACGTATCTAGAGGTTAGGGAGTAACTGTTAGATCAGTAGGTGTCCTTCCATTGGGGCATCCACCAATCATGAGAACAGAATCCTTGTACCCCACAGCAACTATGTCCGGTATTATTAATCTGGTTATGGTTAAAGGGTTATTCTCATCTTAGACAATGAGGGCATATCGCTAGGATATGCCCCCATTGTCTTATAGGTGAGGGTCCCACCACTGGAACCCACACCTATATCGAGAACGGAGCCCCCAAAGTAAAGGAGGGCGCACTGCGCATGCGCAGCCGCCCTCCATTCATTTCTTTGGGGATGGCGAAAATAGCCGTCAGCTACATAGAAATGAATGGGAGCGGGGGCAGCGCATGCGCGGTACGCTCCTATTCATTTCTATGGGCAGCGGGGGAGCTGCACCTGGTGGTGGCCGGACCCCGGGAAACCTGGGGTCCTCCAGGTGCAGCGCTCCCCCCTCCGATCTCAATATGGGTGCGGGTCCCTATTGGAAAAGGAAAAACAAAATTTTTTGTGGGGTGAAAAAAAAAAAAAAAAAAACAACTTATCCTGCTGGTTGGTATGATTATGGCACTACCACATTTATATAGTTTGTGTATTAAAACCTTTAAAAAAACCCTCTGCATCTCCATATTCTTACAGCCATAACTTTGATATACACAGTGCCTTGTATATGTATTCATACTTGAACGTTTCCACATTTTTTCATGTTACACCAACAAACTTAAAGGGGTTCTGCAGTTCTGTAAAACTGATGATCTATCCCCTGGATAGATCATCAGCATCTGATCGGCGGCGGTCCGACACCCGGGACCCCCGCCGATCAGCTTTTTGAGAAGGCAGCCGCACTCCAGGAGTGCCGCGGCTTTCTCTGTGCGTTCCTAAGGCCCAGTGACGTCACGACTAGTATCACTGGCCTGGGCGGGGCTAAGCTCTGTTCACTTGAATGTATTTTATTAGAATTTTATGTGATATCCAGTATGTGTGAAGTGAAAACAAAATGGTACATGGTTTTAAAAAATTTTAATAAACAAAAAGTTTATTAAAAAGTACAGTAGAGCTGGCCCCCCTTGCCTAATAATGATATAATTTAGGTGATCACCATCAGGGGTACACCTAGCCTTTCTGCTGCCTGAGGCGAAAATTGGCAACCCCCCCTCGAGCCTTAATGTTAACGGGATATTGTGGTACAGTTGAATATAGAGAGATGAGCGCTTCTACAATGGAAACGCTCATTTCCCACGACCATATTTTTGGTCCGCATCCAATCTATATTCTTTGCGGATCGCACATGGATCCATTCATTTCTATGGGTCCACAAAAAAAGAAAACGGTCGTCACATTGGGTCCTGTCCCCATCCGTAGGTCTGTACTGCAGCCCTGCAAAAAAGATAGAATATGTCCTATTCTTGTCCGTTTTGCAGACAAGAACTGGCATTTTTACAATGGATCCGCAAAAAAAACCCCGAATACAACACGGACATCATCCGTATTTATTGAGGATCCGCGTTTTGCAGACAGCAAAATACGGTAGATACAGTTGTGTGAATGCACCATTCGTATGTATAATGCTTCTGTCCATGTACATCAGACAGCGCTGTTTGGCCCGTTTACACAACTTTTTTTGCTAACGGGACTGCTTCTATTGAGGCTTCCATTGCAGAGCGCTCGTTAGTGCAGCCTTTACCTCCCCTCCCACTTGTGTTAATTTAAAAGGAGGACAAAACCTGCGAGACATCATCACGCTGGAGCGCAGGTCCTGTCCCGAGTTTCCAGTCAGCAGTGAGCATTCACCGCAGCGCAAGAAAATGGAGGAGGTGAGTGCTTTTTTTTTTTTTTTTTTTGGCAGACACAAAGAAGGGCGCATTATTCTTCCTGGGGGCACAAATGGGAGTCGTTATCCTTACTGGGGGGCACTAATGGGGCATTAATTCTGGGGTGCACTAATGGGGGCATTACTATTACTGGGGAGCATTAATATTATTGGGAGCCACAGTATGACAGCGACTTAACACCCTGTGTTAAGCCACGCCCCCATTACCAAACTGCCCCTCCTCCCCTTTTGGGCGTGGCTTAACTTGGCCGGTATTTTTTGTTGGGAAAAGGTGGAAACCCTAGAAATGTCGTCCTCCAAAGAACGCACTGAAATGAGAGACAACAGTGCACTTGGAGCAAACGCTCCATCTTGATGAGGGCTCTGGTAGCTCCTGTCTGCTAATACATTAGAGCAGAATAGGACACGCAGATGCTACTGATCAGGCTCGGATTGGCCCACATGGGTACAGGTGAATCCCTCGGTGGGCCCCTAGTCTCCCATCCCCTGCACAAGTGGCCCTAGATACATATATTCAATGTACAGCACCTCAACCGGCCTATGTCAATGTAAAAAACTGGGCAGAATATTTACGTAACTACCCAGTTTGTTATTATAGACACATTCATATAACCCTGCATGCTGATGAGAACCCGGCCATCCTCTGTGGGAAATGGCCATAACCATGGGCAACTGCGGATGTAAGTCACACATTTTTTTATTATTTAAAACCCGAGGAGCGTGCTTTCTACACCCGTGCAACAAAATCATGCAACGTGCCACACAAAAACGTGCACAAGTTTACGGTCCAACGCAGGCCCTCTCCATAAGAGAAGGGCCCCCCCATAAACCTTTCCCAGTCCCTCCGGGCCAGAAGGTACCTGCAAAGGACCAAGACAAAATAGACAACCCCCAGCCATAGCCGGGACAGCCCAAGGGGGTGCGGAACCGGGATGGCCACCCCCCCCCCCAGAGACCTCCAGGGAGGTACCTATAAGGGGGGGCCACAACCCAAGAAATCTTTGTGACAAACAAACGTGGATAGTTAACACACAGTGAACAAAAAAGTTAAATAAATAGTGAATGCGTGCGGAAGCTCAGTGCGGACATGCGTCCGGAATTATATAACTTGCTCTTCCTTACGCCAGGCCTGACAAAGAATAGCGGTGTGTGCGCTCAAAATGTGAGAAAGTGAAGTGCGGGAAAATGTGCCATCATTCAGTGGGCTCCCACCCCCAGTGAGTTCAGGCACCCCAGGGTCACCACTCCTGGGGCACTTCTGCACCTCAGGCTTTCAAACATGTCAGTCCCTGGCTTAGATCCAGCGATCCCTTGGTCACCTAACATAGGGCACTAATGGCCCAAACAGTACACCCTAGGGATGCCGGGTGGTTCTGTGTTCTACATCCTGGCAGGGCTCTGTCCACCAGGAATCAGTTGATCTTAACCAAAAGGTGGGACCTTTGATGATGTCACAGTCATGTGATCAGCTACATGGGAGAGATCTAAAGGTTGGTTGCTGTAGGACCTTTGATGATGTCACAGTCATGTGACCAGCTACATGGGAGGGATCTAAAGGTTAGGGGCTGCAGGACCTTTGATGATGTCACAGTCATGTGACCAGCTACATGGGAGGGATCTAAAGGTTAGGGGCTGCAGGACCTTTGATGATGTCACAGTCATGTGATCAGTAACGTTACATACACGACCATCAGAGGACTGTGCTATAGGTATGTATTCAGGTGAAGCAGAAGAGGATTTATACACAGACTGTATGGTAAAGGGGCTGTAGGGATGGAGGACAGTGTTTTACATGGGACTGTATGTAGGTGGCCGTTGAAGGGATATTTTACATGGGACTGTAGTTGGAGGGAGTGAGGCTTTGAGATCTCCTAGACTGCAGAGTTAAAGGGGTTTTGTCACTTCAGCAAATGCCATTCATCATGTAGAGAAAATTATTTATTAGGCACTTACTAATGTATTGTGATTCTCCATATTGCCTCCTTTGCTGGCTTCATTCATTTTTCCATCACATTATACTCTGCTCGTTTCCATGGTTACAACCACCCATCAGTGGTGGTTGTGCTTGCACACTATAGGAAAAAGCACTCTCCTATAGTCCAGGCCACCAGAGAGGCCGGTGCTTTTTTCTATAGAGTGCAAGCACGACCACCGCTGATGGATTGCAGGGTGGTCGTAACCATGGAAACAAGCAGTGTGTAATGTGATGGTAAAATGAATCCAGCCAGCAAAGGAAGCAATATGGAGAATCACAATACATTAGTAAGTGCCTTGTATTAACGTTCTCTACATGATAAATGCAACTTACTGGAGAGGACCCCTTTAATGATTCGGGTCATTAGATTTATCTCAGTAACAAGATCTGGCTCTTCCTAGGCCCAAACATCTATTTATATAATACTAGAAAGTCAGCCCTTCCCTTCCCCCCTGTAAGGTGTGTGTTGTGTTTTTGTTGTGTGAGTATTATGTGTATTATGTATGTATTGTGTATATTATGTATATATTGTGTGTTGTGTGTGTTGTATTATGTATACATTGTGTAGTATTATGTGTATATTATGTATATATTGTGTGTTGTGTGTGTTGTATTATGTATATATTGTGTGTATATTGTGTGTTGTATGTGTTGTATTATGTATATAATGTGTGTAGTATTATGTATATATTATGTATATATTGTGTGTTGTGTGTGTTGTATTATGTATATATTGTGTGTATATTGTGTGTTGTGTGTGTTGTATTATGTATATATTGTGTGTATATTGTGTGTTGTATTATGTATATAATGTGTGTAGTATTATGTATATATTATGTATATATTGTTTTTGTCGGTGCTGACTGTCTACATGTAAAGGAGCCATAGTCTATTCTGGATCAGCCGGGTCAGGTCCGGGGTATTTTGGGTTTTCAGGACCAGATACAGTTTATCCATTTTTAGTGAATGTTAGTTTATCACATAAATTTGATGTTTTTAGTTGTTGGACTAATGATGTGGTTTTTGTAGCATTTATATATTTATCTTAGAGCCATAATATATTTTTTTTTAATATTTAGTTTACAGTTTGAAAAAGAATACTGGAAAATATTATATTTTTTACGTTCTAGTCTTTTTTTTTTACAACCATATAAGTGACTTTTTATTTCTGTTTACCATATTCCATTCATTTTGATACATTATATTAATGTAATGGGGTCAAGGGAAGCATTTCAATAGTGATTGCTGATCTTTTGGGGATGGGGTTTTGTGTGTGTCTTTTACATAATTTACAGGGGAAATTTGCCTGATTATGGTCACTCTTAGGGCTGCCTTGGGTCTTGGTAGACTCAGCAACCATCTTAGAAGACGGATTTAGCAGAGAATTCAGAGTGAATATTAGTTCAGAGGTGAAGGTGTGGGGGAAAAGAGCTGATATGTGGAGAAGGAGGCATTTTCCTCTGATACATTACAAAGGGGGGCATTTATTAAGACGTTTTAGATGCTGGACTTAATATCCCCTATATCTGGTGGTGGATCCACCGCCGCTTCTAAGTGTAAGATGGCTTTCTAGCTGTCTTACATTTGGAAAATTTTCTTCAACTAAACCAGGCGTAGAAAATGGTAAATGAGATGGCTCTTCCGGCCCCCACACCATGCCAACTTTTTTAGACCTGGAGCGAGCGGGGAAAATTCGCAGATTGCAGCACAAAGGGCCTCTGCACCGCAACCTGTGCCAGAAATACACCTAATATAAGTGTATTTCTGGTTAGTAGATGACCCCCAAAGTGTCTTACATTCAGCTGAACTATTGATCTACACATTAGTTGTGTGAAAGGTTAGTGACTATTTAAGATTGGACTACGGGAGCTCCGTCTTCTCATTTGTCAGGATACAAGGTGGAGGTAAGTGGTAGAGAGTGGAACGGACAAATCAGTATTGGAAATGTTATTTCTACTAATGTCTTTGGAGGAGTATGGTAATACTTCAGGGTAAGAGGAGTATGGGAGATATAGTGGCCTGGAAGAAGAGATCTGAGTGCTGTATGTGGTGCACTGGAGTGTGTGTCCTGTGTAACACTATTCACTATAGAGCAGGGACGGCCGCTGACTAATACATTATATATAATCAGCAGTCTGGTATAAGGGACACCTCAATAGCTAAGTCATCTCCATCTTCTTTATAATTCCCACTTTCTCAGACAATTTACTTTGTGTGAGATTTTCTTTCAAATATGATTTTTCTCTCAGTCCTCCATATTTCCCTCAGGTTCCTTACGTGCAGGACTCATTTCTTTTGAAAGACAGTGGTATTTTCCATCAATGACCCACCAAGGATGGAGAAGGACAGAGACCACATGGCTGCGAGGATATTAGACCTCACCCTGGAGATCATCTCCTTGATAACTGGAGAGGTGAGAGTCTCACATGACATCACTCTTATCTCTAGTAATAAACCAGGGAAATGACTGGAAAGGTGAAGGATTCTTAGAATCTCTGTAGTGATCGGCGTCTCCCCATACACAGGATTACACAGTAGTGAAGAAGTCGTCTGGTGAGTGTGTGACACCCCGTGTGTCAGGAGGATGGAGCAGGACCCAGAGCCCCATCACCGAGCCTCCACCTCATTCCCTGATACATGAGCAGAAGATCCTAGAACTTACCACCAGGATCACTGAGCTGCTGAGCGGAGAGGTGAGCGCTGCTGGGAATGCTGGGACATTATACAATAACGCCAAGGGAGGGGTCTGGTAATGACTGTATCCTTGTGTTGTCAGGTTCCTATAAGGTGTCAGGATGTCGCTGTCTATTTCTCCATGGAGGAGTGGGAGTATTTAGAAGAACACAAGGATCTGTACAAGGACGTCATGATGGAGAATCACCAGTCCCTCACATCACCGGGTAAGAGGAGACCTTCCATGACTGTAGAGGAGAGAACAGTTCTGAGAGTCAGATTCCTCCATCATCTGATCATCACATATAGGGTCTGTGGGTGGGCATTCCAGATCCACCAGTCTTCCTCCCCTCCTATCCAGTGTGCCTGACTGCCAGAGCAGCTTAGGTATGCCTTCTTGCACTCTGCAGCCTGCTTCTTGCCGGCAGTGCCTCTCATTACCCGTAGGGCATGCACGTTCCTTCTGGCTCCAAAAGTGATAGCACGTGCACCTTAATATTCCCCAGCTTAAGACTGATCACTAAGGGGTGCTTAGGCATCTTCTCCTTTAGGTGGGTGCCTGAGCAATAGGTTCTAGTCTTCTAGTTGGACAACCCCTTTTAGAAAAGAGGCAAGCGTGGTAAAAATGGGTGAAATGTTTCAATATTATACATTTTACACATTATATATGTGTAAAATGGGCCTTGAAAGTTTTTTTACCCCTGTGATTTTTTTGTCTTCCCATTTTTTGTAAGTTCATGTTATTTACTGTCTGAAATTGTACATACCGTAATTCTGTTTTCTTATATATCCTATTTATTTTGTTTTCTGGCTTGCTATTGTTTCAATAAAGCTTGACTGGTTAATAGAAAAAATATTTCTGCTTTTGTAAAAAAAAAAAAATATTTTTTTTTTCATTTTCCAGGTGAAGACGGGATGAACGACTCCCATGGACATTTCCACTTATCTTCCTATCATGAAGCAGAAGATAACAATACCACACAAGATAATTCAATAACTCCTAATGTACCCTCAGTCCTTCACAGCGGAGATCTATCCACTGATATTACTGGTCACAAGAAACCTTCAGCCAATCAATCACTGACTAGAAAAACAAGAACTAAACAGAAACATGGGAAAATATTTCTATGTGAGAAACTTTTTAAAAAGAAATCTAACCTCTCTTTGCATGAGAGAAATTGCAAAGACAAAAAGCCATTTTCATGCTCAGAATGTGGAAAATCTTTTATCAGGAAATGCCTTCTAGATATACATCAGAGAATTCACACAGGAGAGAAGCCGTATTCATGCTCAGAATGTGGGAAATGTTTTAATCAGAAATCATCTCTTGAGGGACATTTTAGAACTCACACAGGAGAGAAGCCGCTTTCATGCTCGGAATGTGGAACATGTTTTGCCCATAGCTTAGCTCTTTTTAATCATCTGAGAACTCACAAAAGGGAGAAACCATTTGTATGTTCAGAATGTGGAAAATGTTTTAGTCAAAAATCAGATCTTGATCGACATCAAAGAACTCACACAGGAGAGAAACCATTTTTATGTCCTGAATGTGGGAAATGTTTTACTCGGAAATCATCTCTTGTGGAACATCTAAGAATTCACACAGGAGAGAAGCCGTTTTCATGTTCAGAATGTGGTAATTGTTATACCTACCGATTTGCTCTTCTTAATCATCAAAGAACTCACAAAAGAGAGAAGCCATTTTCATGTTCAGAATGTTTAAAAACTTTTAGTCAAAAATCGCATCTTGACAGACATCAGAAAATTCACAAAAGAGAGAAGCCATTTTCATGTTCAGAATGTGGGAAATGTTTTAGTCAAAATTCAAATCTGAATAGACATCTAAGAAGTCACACAGGAGAGAAACCATTTTTATGTCCTGAATGTGGGAAATGTTTTACTCGGAAATCATATCTTAGGGAACATATAAGAATTCACACAGGAGAGAAGCCATATTCATGCTCAGAATGTGGAAAATGTTATACTTATCAATTTGCTCTTCGTAATCATCAGATAAATCACAAAAGAGAGAAGCCATTTTCATGCTCAGAATGTTTAAAAACTTTTAGTCAAAAATCGCATCTTGATAAACATCAGAAAACTCACAAAAGAGAGAAGCCATATTCATGTTCAGAATGTGGGAAATGTTTTAGTCAAAATTCAAATCTGAATAGACATCTTAGAATTCACACAGGAGAGAAACAGTTTCTATGTCCTAAATGTGGGAAGTGTTTTAGTCAGAAATCATATCTTAGGGAACATCTAAGAACTCACACAGGAGAGAAGCCGTTTTCATGTCCTCAGTGTGAGAAATGTTTTCGTCAGAAATCAAATCTTGTAGAACATCTAAGAACTCACACAGGAGAGAAGCCGTATTCATGCTCAGAATGTGGGAAATGCTTTAGCCTGAGATCGGCTCTTGTTAGACATCAGAAAACTCACACAAGAGAGAAACCATTGTAATGTTCAGATTGTAGGAAATGTGGTAGGTGTAGGACCTGCTGTCTAAAATGCCTTCTGATATATACATAACATTATATTAAATTAACCTCATACACCATGCTAAATACTGTACAGTATAACAAAGAACACAAGTCACACGTCCCCTTCTATAAGACCCTTAACCAGTCAGTTGATCAGTCACACTCATGTAATAGTAGACATTTTGTTATCATCATATTGGAACGTATCCAGAGTAAGGATGAGCTAATCGACTGGAATAAACTTCGTTTCAATACTGTATGGAGCGAGCACTCGGTACAGTATTAGAATGTATTGGCTCCTATGAGTCAAAGTCACTACTTTGCGAAGTCTCGCGAGAGTTCGGGTAATAACTTCAGAAAATCATTTCTACTGTTAAAAACCTTTTACCAGACTCTGTTTCAGTTCTTGGAACCGAACCAGAGTTCGGTAAAAGGTTTTTTTTTTACAGTAGATATGAATTTCTGAAGTTATTACCCGAAGTCACGACTTCGACTCATAGGAGCCAATACATTCTAATACTTACGGTACAATACTCGCTCCGTACAGTATTGAAACAAAGTTTTATGCGAATGTTTCATCTGAAGTCGATTTGCTCATCCCTAATCCAGAGGTCAGGGATTAACTGTTAGATCAGAGGGTGTCCTTCTGCTGGGGGCCCCAGTATTGTTAGTCTGGTTATGGTTAAACAGGACCTCCCCCCCCCCCCAACATGTCTGTTTTAATAGTTTCATGCATTCCCCATGTAATAAAAATTCTGGAGCATCTATTCTTATGGCTCTATGTTGTGTTATTCCTTTATTATTTCTACTAGAAGTCACGAATGAACTGCTAGCAGTCTGCAGTAAGGGTACAGAGGGGAGGTAACCAGTTGGGGGTGTGTACCTGCACAGTGTAACAATGGCACCACTGATTAGATAGACTCTGTGACTAGAGTCTGTGCAGGTACATACCCCCAACTGGTTACCTCCCCTCTGTACCCTTACTGCAGACTGATGTAATATTCATATATTTATTAAGATATATTTTTTAACATTATAATAAACTTCCAAATTACATTGGGATAATATAATTTAAACAGAGCTAGGACACAGTCTGTATCCAGAACACACACCTAATACCCATTATCTCCCCCAGCGCATGTGCGCGGCAGCGAGGAGGTGAGCGAGCGCTCTACTGTCATGGACGCGCTTGCATCACCAGGGGGTTTGGTTAGGTCGTGCGTTACAGGGGACACGGACCAGGCTGCGGCGCTGGAACCCGGACAGGTAAGTTGGTGACAATCATATCCCGAGATCTAACTCTTCTCTATTCATCCCACCCCCCATCATTCTTCTGAACCTGATCCATCATCAAATATCTGCACCCCATGCACTCAAGAACTACAGACACCGGCTGGTGACGGCTCATGCAGCTTTACATCTACTCTCCTATTGTGTTCAGATGGCCGGACCACTGTATAAATCATGAACGTTATAAACAACAGACCCAAAGTAAGGCCCAGGATATATTCACAAGGTAAAGACTGATGTAAAGTAGTACTGGCTCAGTTGCCCATAGCAACCAATAAGATTCCTCCTTTTATTTTCTAAAGGAGCTGTGAAAAATGAAAGGTAGAATCTGATTGGTTACTATGGGCAACTAAGCCAGCTCTCTCTCAGTTAGTTTTGTATGATTCACATAGTCTATAAGTATGTAGCACTTCAGACCGTGCAGGTAGTTACAAAAGGAGTATCTACTTCATACTTAGGGTTGCCACCTGCCCGGTGATTTAGTGCCTCTGTTGGTGCCGGTAATTCTTTTCTACCAGCAATAATAATTGGCGGTATTTTTCCATATGGACTGTTACTAATGAGCGCTTCCATTGCAGAGTGCTCATTAGTACCGCCTTCAACTCCCCCCCCACCATTCTCCTTTTTTGTTAAAAAGAAAAAGGAACTCTCCTCATCTATTGACCTGTGAGACATCATCACGCAGGAGGGCAGGTCCTGTCCTGAGCTTTCAGTGAGCAGCTAGTGTTCCCCGAGGCGCCATTAAATGGAGGAGGTGAGGATTTGTTTTCTTTTTTGTTTTGTTTTTTGCACAGAGAACAGAAGGGGCATTACTATTACTGGGGGCACTAATTGAGGCATTGCTATTACTGGGGGTACTAATGGGGACATTACTATTATTGGGGGCACTAATGGGGGCATTACTATCACTGGGGGCACTACTATTACTGCGGGGACTAATGGGGCCTTACTATTACTAGGGGACATTATTAATTCTGGGGGCACTAATGGGGGCATTACTATTACTGGGGGCACTAATTGAGGCATTGCTATTACTGGGGGTACTAATGGGACATTACTATCACTGGGGGGCACTACTATTCCTGCAGGTACTAATGGGGGCCTTACTTTTACTAGGGGACATTATTAATTCTGGGGCACTAATGGCGGCATTACTATTACTGGGGGGTACTAATGGAGGCATTACTATTGCTGGGGGTACTAATGGAGGCATTACTATTACCTGGGGTACTAGTGGGGGCATTACTATTGCTGCGGGGTACTAATGGGGCATTACTATTGCTGGGGGGTACTAATGGAGGCATTACTATTACCTGGGGGTACACTAATGGGGGCATTACTATTACTGGGGAGCACTAATGGGGGCATTACTATTACTGGGGGGCACTAATAGAGAAATTAATATTATTGGGGGCATTATAATTTTTTTTTTTGGGGTGGGGGGGGCATTAATGAAGCCATTACTATGACCGGGGGCAATATTAATAGTGGGAGCCACATTATGACATAGTGACTTAACACCCGTGTTAAGCCACACCCCACTTGGGGTGTGGCCTAGCTTGGCTGGTATTTTTTGTTGGGAAAGGTGGCAACCCTATTCATGCTCCCCTTGGCTACATTTGTTTCCCGATGCATGCGCGATATGATATTACTTCTCCTACCACCGATAGTCTAAGAGCTGGGGTATGCGCGTCGGGACATATTGGTGGATCCTTTGATGTTTGCGGATACCTATGGGAAGGATTGGATACTTACCCACACAGCCACCCTTATGTGGATCTGCCTTTTGGTGATGTCATCTGCCATCATAGCTAGCAGACAGTTTCTGAATGGCTGCACTGAGATGGGATATACGCCCATCTAGCTTAAACGGGCTCTGCCTTACACAGTCGGCTTACCACTAGCTCCTTTACCCCTGATAACGCCGCATTCACGGCGAAACATGAGCCTTTTTGTTTTTTTATTTTAGATGTTCAAGCCTCTCAGTTAATAGTTTTTGGACTGGTGGTGACGCACAGCAGGCGCAGTCTGGTCAGGACGATGCCTGTCCTTGAAATTAATCCAGGAATCCATGTAGTGCTGTGAAAACGGATGACAGCACTACTGACAGCCACACACCGCTATACTGTAGGTGATCTCAGGACAGGCGCCTTACAAGGTATTGAAGGTAGCAGTCCTAAATCAGCACAGGCGGTCAGATAGTGATATATATGTCACTATAGACCAGTGATGGCGAACCTTTTAGAGACAAAGCGGGTCCTTTATAAAACTGATGTAAAGTAGAACTGGCTTAGTTGCCCATAGCAACAAATCAGATTCTACCTTTCATTTTCCAAAGGAACTGTCTAAAATGAAAGGTGGAATCTGATTGGTTGCTATGGGCAACTAAGCCAGTTCTTCTTTACACCAGTTTGATAAATGACACCCCCCCCAAGTGCCCAAACTGAAACCCAAAACCCACTTATTTATTGCAAAGTGCCAACATGACGATTTAACCTGAATACCGAAAATTACCGGCCAAGTTACGCTGTGGGGGCGGGGCTTAACCCAGGCAACATCAAAATGAATGACCCCGTTGGCGCCCCCTAGTATTAAAAATGCCCCAGTAGTGGCCCCCAGTATTAATAAGGCTGCCATTAATGGCTCCCAGTAAAATTAATGCCCCCCATTAGTGCCCCCCTAGTATTATTTTTACTCCATTAGTGGCCTCCAGTATTCATAATGCCCCCATTAGTGATCCCCAGTATAAATAAGGCCATATTAGTGGCCCCCAGTAAAATTAATGCCCCCATTAGTGTCCCCCTAGTATTATTTTTACTCCATCAGTGGCTTCTAGTATTATTCTAGTATTATTAATACCTCCTTCCCCACTCACCTTACCCATTTGATAGCGCCGCGGGAAACACTTGCTGCTCACTGGATGTGCAGGACAAGACCTGATGACGTTGCAGGTCCTGTTCTGTGCATCGTGAGTAGGGTTGCCACCTTTCCCAACAAAAAAATACTAGCCAAGTTAAGCCACACCCAAAGGGGGTGTGGCTGTAGTTGTGGCTTAATTCTACTTCCACACTAGCGGCAGGGGTGTCAGCCAGGATGCTACGCTCCGTCCCCATTCGCTATAATAGGGTGGGCCGGAGTTCAGGTTGCAGTGTTGCAAACATGCCGAGAAGCTGCCCGACTAAAACTACGACATGTTGTAATTTTAGTCCGGCTGCCTCTCGGCATGTTTGCCGTGCTGCGACCGGAACTGTGCCCTAACCCCATTATAGTGAGTGGCGATGGAGCATAGTTCCGGCCGCAGACGTGCACTAGCGGCAGCACGGATATGTTTACCCGCCGGAGCAGCCTGCCAGACACTCGTGCCGCTAATGTGAAAGTAGCCTAACACGGGGTGTTAAGCTGCTATCATACTGTGGCTCCCAATAATATTAATGCCCCCCTTAGTGCCCCCAGTAATAGTAATGCTCCATCAGTGCACCCCAGAATTAATGCCCTGCATTAGTGCCCCTATGAAGAATATTGGCCCTGAAAAAAAAAAAAAAAATCACTCACCTCCTCCATTTACTTGCCCGATGCTCTTGTCACATGGGCTGCCTGGGTGAAAATGTGGGTAAGTCCTTTAAACCCCTTTAAATTCTTAACACAAGCAGAAGGGGGGCTGTACTAATGAGCGTTCCACAATGGAAGCCTCGTTAGTAATAGTGCACAGGTGGCAAACCTACGCACGGCCCACACAGAGCCACATGCCCACAGAGAGGGATTAAAATCTGTACATCCTACAGGCATTTGGATCTATATTGATTGTAAAAATTACTTCCCTAGCAGGCCATAGCTCTGAATAGATGACCGCACATGCTGGAGGAACACTAAGGCTGGGTTCACATCACATTTTTGATATCCATTTAATCCCTTAGTGACCACCCACACGCCTTGTAAGCGGTGGCAGAGGGAGCTGACTTCCTCTATCTCCCATTGGTACCCCACAAATGCGATCGCAGGGTGCCAATATGTGTAAAAGCTGGCTGGGGTAGTATAGGCCCTAAGCCTGTCTTGAGTGTGTTCCAGCAGGCTGCGCCTCTCTGGCGCAGTATAGCACTAACATTAAAATGCATTGCAGTATAGGGATAGTGCATTGTACTTTAAAAGCAATCAAATATTGCCTGTTATAGTCCCCTTGTCCCAAAACTATTAAATTCCCTCCATATGCCCGGGCCCCTCACAATGAATATACTTACCTGGTCCCGGCACCACCACTGCTGCTTCTCCCTGTGCGCAGATGAAAACATCCGGTGTCGGGTGAGGGCTAGAGGAGGCAGCCAATGGCAACCAAGGACGCCAGGTGACGCTAGGGAGGTTTGTTCCCGTCTTCGTCTGCCATTGGCTCCCCCCCCCCCCTAAAATACACAGGGTGTCCTCAACAGTAAAAAAGTTTGATTTTACTGAGAAAAAAAATGGAGCAAAATGTAAAATATGATGAAATAACACCCGTTTTAGCCCAAATCAGCCTTTTTAACTTGTGTAACCAGTATTTTTTGTTGGGAAAGATGGCGACCCTAACAGCACCCCCGCTCAGGACGTCAATAGGCCACTCACTGCAGCAAGCTAAACCTCATCACAACCTCATTTCCTTAAAAATTATTTTTTTCTTTTCATCGCAATATTCTGAACCTCATAACTTTTTTATAGTTATGTCTACGGAGATGTGGGGGGGGCCATTTTTTGTGGGCTGATCTGTCGTTTTGACAATACCATTTTGGCGTGGGTATCACTTTTTATTCAATTTTCTTGGGAGATAAAGTGATGAAAAAAAACGCAAATTTGCCTTTTGTTTTTTTCTGTTACACCATTCACCATATGGGCTAACTTTTTAAAATATTTTAATAGTATGGTGTTTTTGAATGCGGCAATGTCCATAATGGTTTTTTTGTTTGTTTCTTTTTATCTTGGGGAGTGGAGGTGAATACATATTTTTATGTTTTTTTTTATATTTTCAAAACTTTTTTTCAAAACTTTTTTTTAATTAGAGATGAGCGAATCATTCAAAAAATTTTTAGCCAAACTTTTTCTAAGATTCGTATATTCGACGAATAGATTTGTTGTATTTGCATGCAAAATATACGTTATTATGTGCTATTAGCGAACATTCGCGCACTAATAACGAACGTTCATTTAAAAAATGTACGCAACTTCTTAGAAGACGTACGCATGAGCGTACAAATACTCAGCGTACTATTGTCTATGCGATTACGTAATACGCAGGGGTGCACTCCTCAGAGGCAGAGCGAATATTCGAAAATGGCATCCAGACGATCCTCATCATTTAGCTCTGCTGCACAGCTGAAATACATAGTCCGGCTGATGGACCGGCAGGATTACGATGGCACACACCGCCACCCGAACCAGCATAAAAAGGAGGTGATTCAGCAGGGGATCCAAGGCTTGCGCCATCGTTTAGACACCTTGCGGACCCCGGGCCAGATCCATCGTTAATGGTCAGATCTGAAATCGCCCTCAGAGGCAGTATGTATATTTGAGCACAAGTAAGGTGCTGTCTATCCAGCTATGAGCATAGTACAATCATCCACAATACTATAAAGTGAATATGAGGACACATTGCAGTACCTGTAAAGAAATACACACAATGGGAAACATACTTGAAAACGTTGCTGAAAGGTAAAAGCATTAGTGCAAACAATCCAGTGCATACAATATAGTGCAAATACATTATAGGTATAATGTAAACATTTTAAATATCACCTACCTAGTATGCTCACAGACACGTTTAAGTCTCTTTTCTTCTGACGCTTGTCATACAACTGGAACAGAGTCCCAAACTCAGTTGCAATTTGTAATCCACATAGGTAAAATTGTAATCCAAATGGGTAAAAAAATAGCAGCAAAGGTTCCTTAAAAAACCCTCTTTCAAGGGGCTCCCCAATAACCTGAAAAGGGAGAAAAAAGAGATGAGGCGCACGTCTACGTAACTTGGTTAAAACTTTTTTTTTGGATGGAGGGAGTCCTGACAATCCATGTCCATCTGTGTGAGGACAAACACAGGGCAACAAAAATAAAAACACACGCCAACTAGTGCTCACCCTTCAGGTTAAGTCCACGTTGTGGCTCCCATAAAAGCTGCAGGATCCGATTCATTACTTAAGGGCCAGCAGGTCCTCTTCACTGCTGCTGGAGCTAAAAGACATGAGAGGGCCCTCCTGCCTCATGAAAGCGACACTGGCTGCGGCAGCAGACCCCCACCGACCTCTCAGGGATGGTCTTGGTAGTGACTGGGTGGTCACACTGGCAAGGGCCTTGGCAACTTGGGCCTTGCCCATTACCTTGTAGTGGCCAGATCCTCCCTCCGGCATACAAGGTGGCAGAATCTCCGGCTGCAAGAGCTCTGGTAACGGTCTTCCGCGTGCAGCGGACTGTGCGGCCTGCACCTGCCATGGCAGTTGGTAGTGGTACTGTACCACCGATGGCTGGTACACAAAACTGTTGGTGGTCATCTGTCCCACATGAAGGATCGGCAGTGGTGGCAAATCTGGTATCAGAGGTTCCAGCTGAGCTTGTGATTTCTCCTCAGATCGCAGTCCCATCATTGGTCTCATGGGAACACCTCTTTTGCAGCCTGGGCCTCCTCATCCCAGTCTTCCGGGGGCGCTGCAGGAGTAGCTGGTCGCTTAAGGAGTTTCACACCAGTAGCAAAGGGGCCTTGGAGGCTCTTCATGGGAGTATACTTCACGTAATCCCCTGCATGGAGATTGTGGCGGACGGGCGGAAGATACGGCCGCTTTACAGAACGGCGGTTTACGTATAATTCTTCCGCCGTCTCCTCATCGCCGATAAAACCTACTCCCCGTTCCACACTGAACCAAATAATGGTAACCCTTCGGCGCTCCAGCTTGGGGTCACCAGACCGTGGGTGCTCCAAAACCTGCACAACCCACTACTCTACCAACTTTTTGTATTCCCAGAGGGTCAGGGCGTTCCAGGTGACAGCCTCGGGGACCATGGAATTTTGCCGAAGTAGTCCTTCCGCGGCGGAGCGGGAACTCCTGCCGCCTCTGCCATGTCAGCCAGCGGAGTGAACACCACAGTGGGCACCTCAAACGACTTCCTAGGCTGACGGACATATTGAGAGACGTAGATCTCCTCCGGTTCCTTCTCCTCATAGGGGTCGGTGCCCCACACCATGCCTCCCCAGTCAGGACCTCACTGTGTCGCCATCTTAATTGCCTGAGTTGCCTCGTCTTCCTCGCGCACTGGAGAAGGGGGCGGAGCTACCGGGGAGGAGTCTGCATCGCAAATGAATTGAATTCGTACGCAACAGCGTATAGAGTAACTTATACGTAGCAATAGCGTATAATTTATAGGACAAACTACATAGCGAATGCGTACAAAGCCGAAGTAAATCACCTAATATTCTTAGCTTTGCAGCTAAGAATTCCCAAGATTCGATACGAATCAACGAATCGATTCGATCATCTCTACTTACAATCATCAGATGTAAATTGCTCCTTTAGTCTGTATAGAAATCACTATATCACAGTTCAGTGCTGCCATCTAGTGGCCTGAACTGGGATATACCATCAATGACCCTGGAAGCCTAGTACAGGCTGTGGCTCATTACTAGAACAGGGTGCTCTCCCCGATCTCCGCTGGGGAAAAGCGCTCCTGAAGAGGAATCCAACGTTTCCGGTTTTTAACACTCTCAGATGCCGTGAGTGAGGGGAACTCATTGCTGTGAGGGGAGGGGCATGTGGCGTATTCTGGGGCCAAGAGGGTGAAGATCTGAGTGAGGGGCTTTATGGGGTGTAAATCTGTGAGGGTTTGCCGGAATTGACAGAATGTAACTGTGTTGTTAGTTCATTATTATAAGATTTGGGGCCCCACTTTTGATTTTGCCCAGGGCCACATTTTGTCTAAAACTGGCCCTGTGGACACCGGATGTTTTCATCTGTGCATGGGGAGAAGCAGCAGCGGCTATGCAGGGAGCAATGTAAGTATATTCATTGTGGGGAGCCTGGCATATGGGGGGAATTTAATAGTCTTGGATAACCCCTTCAATTGGTTAAAAAAAAATTCCATAAAAACTTTTCCCCATTAAAAATACACTTTTCAATTAAAAAAAATTGCAAAAATAAAATCTCCCCCACTTTTGGTATCTCCGCATCTGTAACTACACAGATATCATGTAAATTACCCCGACATTGAACATTGTAGAAAAAAAAATGCAGAATTGCTCATTCATTCTTAGTCGCCACCGAACAAATTTAATAACAAGCGATTAAAAAGCGTAATTTACCCCAAAATGATACCAAAGAAAACTGAAAGTCATCCTGCAAAAATCAAGCCCTCACACAACTCCATAGAAAGAAAAATAAAAACGTTATGGGTCTTGGGAAGCAGCAATGCAAAAAGATTTTCTTCCTTTAAAAAAAAAAAAGAAAATGGGGGTTTTATTGCACAAAAGTAGTAAAATGTAAAAAGAACCTATATGTATTTGGTATCGCTGTAATCGTACCGAACCAGAGAATAAAGATATTATGTTATTTATACCAAATAATCAACACCATAAAATTTATAATGTAAAAACTCAGTGGCAGTATTGCTGTTTTTTTCCCAGCTCCCATCCAGAAAGAGTTAATAATAGTTCATCAGAAAGTTATGTGTACCCCAAAATGGCGCCATTAAAAACTTAAACCTATGCCGTAAAAAAACAAGCCCTCATACAGCCGGAACAAACCATTACCTTAACGTATACTTTTTAAAAAATGTTTTATGAAACTCTATGGTAATGGACGCCACAGTATGGCCTCGGTCTGAGGCGTCCGTTAACGTGTATACATTAAAAGTATGACAAAAACATAATGTGAACCCAGCCTTACCTTTAGGGCTCATTAACATTACTGTATGGACGCTGTGCCCCTGTTGCAGACTGCAAATAGCGGTCCACAATGCACGGGCACCGTGTGAATTTCGTATTGTGGTGTGGACCCATTGACTTGAATGGGTTTGTGATCCGCAAGATACGTCGAACGGTAAGACATGTCTTATCTTTTGCGGTGCGGAGGCACGGACCTGAAAGACCATGGAAGCGCTCAGCTGGCTGAGAATGCAGCGGCTCTGGCAGTAGCCCAGTGCCCTTCTCGCAGTTTACCTCAGGCCCAGTGACGTCACAACAAGTATGACTGGCCTGGGCGCAGCTAAGCACTATTCACTTCAATGGGGCTTAGCCACTCCCATGCTAGTCAAACAGCGACGCTGCTGCCAGTGCTGGTGCCTTCTCAACCAGCTGAGCGCTTCCATGGGCTTTCAGGTCCGTGTCTGAGACAAGACATGTCTTACTTTTCGCCGTATCTTGCAGATCACGGACCCATTCAACATACCTCCCAACTTTGTAAAGAGACAAAGAGGGACACATTGTGCGGCGCGCTTAGCGTCAAATTTTTTCAGCACTAGGCCACGCCTCTAACTCCACCCACTATACACCTAATCCCACCCAGTCCCCTTACTGCTCCACATAGTAAATATTCCCCAGTTATGTGCCTCCAGTAATATGCCCACATTGTGCTCTCTTGTAATATGCCCACATTGTGCCCCGCAGTAATATGCCCATGTTGTGCCCCCAGTAATGTGCCCACATTGTGCCCCTCACAGAAAGTTCAAAAAAATAAAAACCTTATACTTACCTTCTTCCTAGCAGCAGCATCACCAGCAGGACATCGGCTTCTCTTGTCTGGACGGGGCGGAGCCAAGGCTGTCGGCTGGCCCCGCCGCCTCCCAGACAAGAGCTACAGAGAGCTGCAGGGGTGACGGGAGAGAGGATGTAAGAAGCTGGCAGCCGATTCCAGCTGTCTGCTTCTTTATGTAACAGGCAACTGTCTCTGCGTCCTATGGACGCAGAGACAGCTGCCAGAGACTGGGACATACCTCCCCCATATAGGGACGGTTGGGAGGTATGATTCAAGTCAATGGGTCCACACAATAAATACAGATTTCACGCGGACGGTGCCCGTGCTTTGCGGACCCCTATTTGCAGTCTGCAACAGGGGCACAGTGTCCATACGGTCATGTGAATGAGCCCCAACCAACTGATCGGTGGGATTTCTTGGTGTTGGATCCTCACCAATCAGATACTGATGATCTATTCAGATCATCAGTAAAAAAAAGTTGCAGAACTCCTTTAGAGGGGTTCTGCGGTTGTTTTAAACTGATGATCTATCCTCTGGACCGGGACCCCCGCCGATCAGCTGTTTGAGAAGGCAGCAGGGCTCCAGTAGCGCTGCGGCCTTCTCTGTGTTTACCGCAGGCCCAGTGACGTCACGACTACTATCACTGGCCTGGGCGGGGCTAAACTCTGTTCACATGAATGGAGCTTAGCCCCGCCCAGGCCAGTGATACTAGTCGTGACGTCACTGGGCCTGCGGTAAACACAGAGAAGGCCGCAGCGCTACTGGAGCCCTGCTGCCTTCTCAAACAGCTGATCGGTGGGGGTCCCGGGTGTCGGACCCCTGCCGATCAGATGCTGATGATCTATCCGGAGGATAGCTTATCAGTTTAAAACAACTGCAGAACCCCTTTAAGTTTTAATATACCAGGCCACAAACAGGATTCGTGTAGGTTTTTTTTAAACATATTTTTATTATTTTTACATATAGAATAATAAATTAACAAACAAACCACATCAGTGATAATGGAAACCCTCGTGACCCCCCCACCACCAACGCAAACCCCAACCGTGCTCTCTCCCTCTCTCACATTTTTTCAGTAGTAGCATTATAACCTTTACATAGCTTTTAGTTGTACATAACAAGCATTCGTCGCCTTCTGTGTCACCCCTCTCCTCGCAGATTGTAAGCTCTTGTAAGCAGGGCCTTCATTCCTCTTGGTTGTCTAAACATGAACCCCCCCTGATTGTAAAGTGCTGCGGAACATCTTGGCGCTATATGAATAAGCTATTCACACTATTCCGTCCTGCCAGTCCACCCAGCCCGCTTTAGAAATAAAATACTCAGCGAAGTTATGCCTCATCGTGTTTCCGGGAATGGTCGACCTTGGGTCCCAATTTTGGGAACCCTGCAAATTACAATCATCAGACTCTAGGTCAACCTGTAGAGGTTTTTTCATGATCAGAAAATTGTGTAACACCACACAGGCCCTCACAATATCGTCGACTGTGTCTCGCTTTAACTGCCGAGGTGTACTCAAAATTCCCCATTTTCCAAACAATATTCCGAAAGTACGCTCTGCCATTTTTCGCGCCCTCGTCAGTCTGTAGTTGAAGATTCTTTTACTGAAGTTAAGTCCACGATCAGAGTAGGGTTTTACCACGTTAGGACACATCTGGAAGGTCTTGTCTCCAACAACAACGAAGGGCATCGGCGGCCCTTCAGTACCTGGGAGCGGTCTTGGTGATGGCAAGACAAAGTCTCTGTCGTATAAAAAATCCTCTAACAAGCACGAGTCACTGGTTCTCCCACGTGCAACAATGTCCACTGCAAGGAAATGATTTTGGGCATCTGCAATGGCCACGAGAGCAACTGAAAAATACTCTTTATAAGGAAAAAACTCCAACTCAGAGCCCGACTGTTTTAGAATCCGAATGCGTTTGCCTTTGACAGCACCCACACAGTTGGGAAACCGACAGACATCCCAAAACTTTTCTGCGATCTGTAGCCACTGCTGTGTTGTGGGATATGGGATGAAGTCTTCACATAAGGAATCCCACAAGGCCTGGCAGGTTTCTCGGATTACGGAGGAGACAATCGATACTCCCATGCCAAACTGACAATGAAGAGATAAAAAACTTTCTCCAGTCGCCAAGAATCTGAATAAAGAAATATTTAAAAATATTAAAATAGTCCGATAAACACAAATCACTATGTTCTTGTTGTCAATGTTGTTCATACCTTAGCGTCACCATGAGACCCTCCGGGGGAGGAATGAATCTTCTGTAATAAGAGTCTTGGCTTTGTATTATGGCTTCGATACGTTGTACTAGATAATCAAAACTTTCTACCGTCATACGCAGGTAGTCAAGGAACTTGTCGGGATGTGATCGGAGCTCATAGTATAGCTCTGAAGCTTCTCCACTGCGCATTCGGGTTAAACTGATTTGGTGAACCCGAAACTGACGCCTGCGTCTTTCTCTGGCTCGTCTTCTCCATCGGGCTCGAAGTAACAAAACTTCAAAACCAAAGATTAGGTGAGCAGGCAGCATTCTCAGACAGAGGAATAATCAGGACCTCCTTCTGACAACCTTATTCTAATCTTAGCTGTGGGACCTTTGAGGATGTCACCGTCATGATCAGTTATCTGGTAGAGCTATAAATGTTAGTGGCTGTAGGACCTTTGATGATGTCACAGTCATGTGATCAGTTACCCAGCAGAGATATAAATGTTAGTAGCTGTAGGACCTTTGATGATGTCACAGTCATGTGATCAGTTGCACAGCAGAGATATAAATATTGGTAGCTGTAGGACCTTTGATGATGTCACAGTCATGTGATCAGTTGCATGTGATCGATGTAACTTACTGGCTGTAGGACCTTCGATGATGTCAGAGTCATGTGACCAGTGACATGTGCAGGACCATTACAGGACTGTGCTTTTTCTTTGTATTCAGGTGAAGACAAGAGACTGAGGGTTTGCACATGGGACTATATGACTGAGGGGATGGCAGGGTTGTTTTTACATAGGACTGTATGTTGGAGGGGGATGCAGAGATGTTTTTACATGGGACTGTATGTCGGAGGGGGCTGCATGGATGTTTTTATATGACACTGTATGTTGGAGGGGGGGCTGCATGGATGCTTTTTCTACATAGGGCTGTATGTTGGAGGGGGGCAACAAGGATGTTTTTTGTTGTTGAAGGGTGCCAAACATATGTTTTTACATGGGACTGTATGTTGGAGGGGGTGAGGCTTTGAGATCTTCTAGACTGCAGAGTCAGTGATGGGAATTCAGCTGTAGTTAGTGAGTCGGATCATTAGATTCATTTCAACAACAAGATCCGGCTCTTCCCGCTCCCAAACATCTCTTTATTTAATACTAGACCATCGTCCATTACCACCCGGTGCTGACTGTCTACATCCAAAGGAGTCATAGTCTATTCTCCTGGATCAGCCGGGTCAGGTCTGGGGTATTTTGGGCTTTCAGGTCCAGATACAGTTTATCCACTTGTGCACATTAGTTTAACGGATACGTATAACATTAGTATTCCTTTATATGCCAATTTAAAGGAATAAGAACCTTTATTTCATGTAAGATCTTCTTCCAGATGTGATTTTGCTCTCAGTCCTCCTTGTTTCTCTCAGTTTCCTTAGGCCTCTACTTTTGAAAGACAATGGTCCTTTCCATCAATGACCCACCAAGGATGGAGAAGGACAGAGACCACATGGCTGCGAGGATATTAGACCTCACCCTGGAGATCATCTCCTTGATAACTGGAGAGGTGAGAGTCTCACATGACATCACTCTTATCTCTAGTAATAAACCAGGGAAATGTCTGGGAAGGTGAAGGATTCTTAGAATCTCTGTAGTGATCGGCGTCTCCCCATACACAGGATTACACAGTAGTGAAGAAGTCGTCTGGTGAGTGTGTGACACCCCGTATGTCAGGAGGATGGAGCAGGACCCAGAGCCCCATCACCGAGCCTCCACCTCATTCCCTGATACATGAGCAGAAGATCCTAGAACTTACCACCAGGATCACTGAGCTGCTGAGCGGAGAGGTGAGCGCTGCTGGGAATGCTGGGACATTATACAATAACGCCAAGGGAGGGGTCTGGTAATGACTGTATCCTTGTGTTGTCAGGTTCCTATAAGGTGTCAGGATGTCGCTGTCTATTTTTCCATGGAGGAGTGGGAGTATTTAGAAGAACACAAGGATCTGTACAAGGACGTCATGATGGAGAATCACCAGCCCCTCACATCACCGGGTAAGAGGAGACCTTCCATGACTGTAGAGGAGAGAACAGTTCTGAGAGTCAGATTCCTCCATCATCTGATCATCACATATAGACAATGTATTCAGTCACTGTGTATGTTTTTGATAGATTAGTAAAGTAGGCCCAGCATCCAAAGATCTTAAAGCTGTGGACCTCTATGATATATCCACATAAGATCTGACAGAAACACAATATCTTACATTTAGAGATTAGTGAACTTCTTGAAGTTCGTTTAGAGTCCAATTTGAACTAATTTGTCGACAGATTTGATTTGGTTTATTTTGATGAATAAATTTGACCTGAATGGAAAGTGCACAGTTTGCACTGAAAAGTTGTGTATGACACGCTGAGGTCTCCTGGGACTGTATCCAGTCACTTACAGTCCATTAATATCAAGACAGCACAGGGGGATTCTCCTGAGTGTCTCACATAGTATGTCAGGTTTTGTTGTCACTACAAAGGGGCAGTGAAGATAGAGATGATGCAACTAAAAGGCTTTTCAGGGGCTGCTAGAAAGAGGAGAAAATGGAATGATGTGACCCCTGGCTCCAAGGCAGAGGTGACCTCGACACAATCCTGCGGTGGAGTCCACCAGAGGTCGCAATAATGGCTGTACAAACGTTATAGACGCCATTTTACTCCTTAAAAAAGAAAGTCTAAGGTGTGTAATACTTTTCCTGCCATTCATCGGCGCAGTGAGTGCTGTGAATGGCGCAGGATGCGCAGCGATGCTGCCTGTAGTAACCAATAACATTTAAGCGGGCTGCCGGACCATTTGACACGCCACTCTGAAGTTAAAGGGTTATTCTCATCTTAGACAATGGGGGCATATCGCTAGGATATGCCCCCATTGTCTTATAGGTGCGGGTCCCACCGCTGAGACCTGCACCTATAGCCAGAACGGAGCGGGGAGCGCTGCGCCTGGAGGACCCCAGGTTTCCGGGGGTCCGGCCACCACCAGGCGCAGCTCCCCGCGCCGCTCATAGAAATGAATGGGAGCCGGGCCGTGCATGCGCGGTGCGCTCCCATTCATTTCTATGGAGCCGACGGAAGTAGCCGAGCCAGCGCTCGGCTATTTTCGGTGGCCCCATAGAAATGAATGGAGGGCGGCTGCGCATGCGCAGTGCGCCCTCATTCACTTCGGGGGCTCCGTTCTCAATATAGGTGCGGGTCCCAGCGGTGGGACCCGCACCTATAAGACAATGGGGGCATATCCTAGCGATATGCCCCCATTGTCTAAAATGAGAATAACCCTTTAAGAGGAAGAGTCCTGCAGCGGCACACAATCCTTACCGGGTGGCGACTGGTGAGGTAAGCGGTCTTAGTGCAGTGGGCTTTAGTGGGGGTCCCAGCTCTGAGTCTCCCGCTAATCTCTATAACGAGGAGTCTGAAATGCTCAGCCGAGTGCTGCTTCTCCTCAATGCTGAGCGCGGTACTGAAGACAGCCTCAATAGAAAGTCTATAGGACTGTCTTCACTACTGCGCTCAGCAGTGAGGGGAAGCAGCGCTCAGCAGTGAGGGGAAGCAGCGCTCAGCAGTGAGGGGAAGCAGCGCTCAGCAGTGAGGGGAAGCAGCGCTCAGCAGTGAGGGGAAGCAGCGCTCAGCAGTGAAGGGAAGCAGCGCTCAGCAGTGAGGGGAAGCAGCGCTCAGCAGTGAGGGGAAACAGCGCTCAGCAGTGAGGGGAAACAGCGCTCAGCTGAGCACTTCAGACCCCTCGTTATAGAGTTCAGCAGGGGTGTAAAAAAAAAAGTGGTTACTTTTTAATGTTAAACAGGGGGCCTGTCTGGAGTTTCTCAGCTACTCAGGAATGCTGTGGATTTTTTCTGTCTACACTGTACAGAATCAAAGTGAAGAAATCCCTGCAGATGCACAGATATGAGAGTGACAAAAAATAAAAATAATATAAAAATATATAGGTGGCTTATTACAGCTCCATGCAACCTCCGAGTTGTACAGACTGGCATTAGAGCACCCACAGACGTCTAATAAGTCGGCCGGCCTGGAGTGAATGCACAGCAGGCTGTTATAGCCAAGTGAAAAAGTCCGGTCCGATATAGCGGATCTTCCCGGTACTTTATTACTTGGCTATGATAACTTGCTGTGCATTCACTTCAGACCCCTCCCAGGGGCTTATTAACCCTATCCGGGAAGGAGGGAAGCAATGTTATTTATATATATATTATATATCTTTTTAACAGAGGCCATGAACGCAGCCTCCAACGCAAATGTGAACAGGTGTAGGCGTACATATTATGTATTTGAATTACTGAAAATTTTGTACACCTCCTCGGCTAAAAATACTCCTCAAAAAATGTAAGAGGAGTATTTTTACTCTTCTGGAAAAAATGTAGTGCGGCCTCTGGAGTCCATAATCTCATCCTATTTGTCCTTAATAATAATGTGGAGCCTATTGGAAGCGAGGGAGAACTGTGGCTACTGCTACTACTACTACTACTGGCCGGTGCTGATACTCCTGTGTGCACTACTAGCTACATTCTGACTCTCAGATGACGAGGCATGGGTCTTTCAGTTTCCACTCTTCTGTTTACCAGACATTTTATTATGAGGGCTATAAAAATGTAAAGTCACAGGTTTGATACACAGATTATTATTATTTTATGGTAACAAATTTGCAAGTATTTTTTCTGTAATTTACAGACAGGCGCATTTAAAGTCCCTACACTTCTACAAACACACTACACACTGGTATTGAAAATAAATGTTAAATAGTAATAATGCAGTTATTACAGTCAAAGCATTCACTTTGTGCATGTTATTGCGGTAAAATGCATTTGCTGTAACTGCACAGCATTTTGAAGTAATACAACACTTTCACTAACACAGGAATACTAATGCAGTTTTCACAATAAGATGCGTTTATTAACAGGGGTATTTTAATGCAGTAAAATGTGTTTGCTGTAACTGCATGTTATCTAGAGGTAATACAGTGTGTTCACTAACTACATTAATGTAGTTATTATAGTAAAATGCCTGTACTAACAGTTATATTAATGCGTATATTGAAGTAATACAATGCATTCACTAAAACAGGTCTACTAATGTATTTGCTTAAAATTAACAGTTTGTTAAAGTAATACTATGCGTTACTGAAAAGTGCTGATATGCACAAATGATACATAAATTGAAGAAACAGTTTTTTAGGAGAAAAGGGCAATTGCTCAGTGTTTGCAGCAGTATGTATGCTATTGATGCTGGAGGTGCAAGCAGTAAGCCTGCGAACTGTATAAAAAAAGGCTAGCTGGCTGTCTATTTACAGATTGTTATAGGATTTTTTAATGCAGAACTTGCCAGCAGCTCTATGACACGAGCAACTCTGAGTGATCAGCCCCTCGCTCTCTATGTTTTCCTTGATAAAAACCCTAAATCCATCTAATTGTATCTCTATATTCTCCTTAACGCCCCTAGATTGCCAGCTTGTGTCTGCAAATGTTTTTGGTGGACACAGCCAAAACAGATGTATGTTCTAAGCACAAGGACCTGCCAGAATCCTACCCCCGTATTGGCTGATTAGGCTGTCTGTCAGCCTCTGAGCCAATCAGGGCAAGCCCCCCTCCAGTGTCATGTGATCCTTCATCTTCATTCTCCCTCCTATTTTCCCTGTAAATTTCTTTAGTAAAATGGCAATGTTTTTGCGCTATTCATCCGAAATAAACTGCCAAAACTTTGGATTCAATTGGCAAATTAAATCTGATTTGTTTAGAATCGATTCACTGTATTCGGTATCTACTGTATATACCTTTTTTTTGCGGGATTTGTTGAATGTTTTAAACTTTTTGTATGGTATGGATAGAATCTGTCTTTTCAAGAGATTATATTCTGGGACCTCTGCAGAGAAAGATCTCATGAACAGTGGGGTGGAAATTATTAAGACTAGTGCTTTATATGCTGATCGTAGGAAAGTCTGGTAGAAAATGCACTGAAATTGCTAAGAGTAATAATAATTTTGGCACATCTCAGGAGGTTAAAGGGGTTGTCCGAGATATTTTTTTGTCCTTTGTATGTTTCTAACTAATCAAATACAACAGCTTTTCCATACACTTTCTGCTTCTAAACTTGCTGGTTTCTCAGATTTCACTCAGGGTCACATGACCTGTGATGCCAGCTTTCCTCCCTGCTAATCTTGTATTCATGCACCAGCACATAAGAGCCTGTACACGAGACGTCACTGTGCTGGCCACGCCCCCTTTTCAGACAGAAAACACTCAGGGCTCAAGACTTCACAACAGTAGCTTTAGGCAGTGAAGACACACAGGATCTGCCCTCCTCATCCTATAGACACAGAGCTGACACTGGAGGAGATCTGCAGAGTATTGCACAAGAAAGGTAGGGGGAAGTTCATGTGTGTATCAGCAGTGTCATTGTACAGCTGGGACTTGTAGTCATACACATACAACATGCTACTAAGTATACCAGCAGACATGTCACTTAGGGCAGCTCTTGTATTCACTACCTTTGCAGAGCAGGAAGGGGGAGGGGCAGAGATTGTTGATAGGGGAGGTCAATAACAAAGGCCAGAAGAGAACCAGGGAAATGAGGAAATATATATATTTTTTTGCTTAAAACTTGTTTAACTTAGTTATATATTGCTGCCCATCAGATATACAGTACTATAAAAAAATTTTTTTCCATAACTCGGACAACCCCTTTAATGTTCCAGAAACGGAAATCTAGATTTGAAGTGGAATTTACACAAATTTTCTGGCATAACTTTTTGTCCACTTTTGGAGCGGCGAGCACGGTGTAAATGAGGCAGAAACCCCAATTTTTCATGTAAACCTGGCTTGTGCAAACTTTTTTTTTACTTTTCTGTGCCAGAATACTGGTGTAGAACCATTGACAAAGTCTGCCCTTATGTTTTTTTATAATTTTTTTGTGATTTAGCTACTGAAATTGTACATTATCCTGTTTTCTTACTTTCTTATATGCCCCATGTACTTCCAGTGTTTCCTTGCTTGCTATGGTCTCAATAGAATTCGAAAAATTACTTAAAAAAATACATTTTGGTTTTGTTTTCTAGGTAAAGATGGGATGAAAGACTCCCATTTATCTAATGAAACAGAAGATAACAATACCACACAAGATAATTCAATAACTCCTAATGTATCCTCAGTCCTTCACAGCGGAGATCTATCCACCGATACCATCGGTCAGAAGATACTTTCAGCTAATCAATCACTCATTGACAGAACAAGAACTGGACATAAATGGGAGGAAATATTTTCAGATGGGAAAGATTTTAAAAAGAAATATGATCTTTATTTGTATGAGAGAAATCAAAAAGATAAAAAGCCATATTCGTGCCCAGAATGTGGGATATGCTTTAGTCAAGTATCAGATCTTGATAGACACCAGAGAACTCACACAGAGGAGAAGCCATTTCCATGTTCAGAATCTGGGGAATATTTTAGTTGGAAATCATCTCTTGTGGAACATCTAAGTATTGACACAGAAGAGAAGCCATATTCGTGTTCAGATTGTGGAATATATTTTAGCCAGGAATCAGCTCTTCTTTATCATTATCAGAGAATTCACCAACAAGAGAAGCCATTTTCTTGTTCAGATTGTGGGAAATGTTTTAGCCAAAAAGCGTATCTTGAGAGACATCATAGAACTCACACAGGGGAGAAGCCATATCCATGTCCAGAATGTGGGAAATGTTTTAGTCAGAAGACATCTATTGTGGAACATCTAAGAATTCACACAGGAGAGAAGCCATTTTCATGCCCAGAATGTGGAGCCTCTTTTGCCCATAAATCAACTCTTATTCGCCATCAGATAACTCACAACATAGAGAAGCCATTTTCATGTTTAGAATGTGGGAAATGTTTTACCCAAAAGTCAGATCTTGATAGACATCAGAGAACTCACACAGGAGAGAAGCCGTATTCATGTTCGGAATGTGGGAAACGTTTTAGTCGGAAATCATATCTTGTGCAACATCTAAGAATTCACACAGGAGAGAAGCCGTTTTCATGCTCAGAATGTGGACTATGTTTTGCCCATCATTCAACTCTTCTTCATCATCAGAGGACTCACAAAAGACAAAAGCCATTTTCATGTTCACAATGTGGGAAGTGTTTTAGCCAGAAATCTGATCTTGACAGACATCAGAAAACCCACACAGGAGAGAAACCATTTCCATGTTCCGAATGTGGGAAATGTTTAAGTCGGAAATCCTTTCTAGTGGAACATCTAAGAATTCACACAGAGGAGAAGCCGTTTTCATGCTCAGAATGTGGAGCTTCTTTTACCCATAAAACGTCTCTTCTTAATCATCAGAGAACTCACACAGGAGAGAAGCCATATTCGTGCTCAGAATATGGGAAACCTTTCAGCCAGAAATGAGAACTTGTGACACATCAGAGAACTCACAGAGGGGAGAAACCATTGTGATGTTCAGATCATAGGAAATGTGGCAGGTGTGGAGCTTCGTTGTAGGACCAGCTGCCTAATGATGCCTTCTGATGTATATATATGACATCATATTACATGAACCTTATAACTTAGAATACAAGTCATACGTCCCCTAACCATTAACGTATCTGTACCCACCACATTACTCTAAAGGACCCTTGATGATGTCACAGTCAGTTGATTAGTCACACATATGGATCAATAGTAGACATTTTGTTTTGCTCATAGTAGGTAAAGTATTTTTGATAAAGTCACTAGCATGTAATCTGTCACATACATGGGTTATTGGTAGATGTTTTTGATAGAAGTTGGTATAGAACCTTTAACCTCTTTATATTGCACGTATATTAAATCTTAACCCATTAAGAAGTAGGCCTGTTCGTCATTTAAAGTATTATTCTGGTGATTTCAAGTTATCCATTGTCATGTCCACCAGGGCGCCCCTGAAATGACTGAAGTGTGGACATGCCATTCCTTTCATCTGTTTGGCACCTGCCAGAAATATCTGAGGGCTGGTGTCGGCAATCCCCGTATTGCAATGTATAGTTAATATTTCGGTGTTCTACTAGACTGACGAGCATAAGGGTAACAATGTTTGGAACTTTTGACTTTCAGGCTCCATATCTCACCATCCCCTACAGCTGAGAACGTGAGACTCCCATCATCTTATAGTCATCTTGGCTACTTGCAACTATTTCGCATATGATTAGTTCTGCAGATTTTTCTCATGTAACTGCATTGTTACTGTTTTGCTCCTAAAATTCTGAATTTTAATTATTTTGTTAGTATTTTGGAAATCCACCTTTGGCGTTCAGCAAGGCCTGAATCCTTCTGGGCATGATCTCGATCATGTAGAAGACCGAAATCTATTCCCAGGCGTCTTCTACTTGTTCCCAATGGAGGTGCATTCTGGTCAACTGACTTGGGTACAAATACAGCTTTTTCTTCAACCTAATCGAACCCAAGTGTTGGATTGGGTTGAGGTCTGGGGGCCAATCCAGCACCTCTACTTCATTGTCATTGAACCATTTCGACATATGCTTCAGGTCGTTGTCCTGCTGGAACACTATGTCGTCCTTTTCATACCCATAGTACTTGAGTGTATGAAGTAACTCATCTTGTAGGATACTCACACATAGCTCAGCATTGAGACCACCATCGATCCTGGTCAAGTATCCAAAGCCTTTGACTGTGAAACATCCCCATATCATCAGGCTTCCTCCACCGAACTTGACAGTTCCTTCAGTTTCTCGATCTTAGCCCCTTTTCCCGTTTCTTCCAGACCCATTTGCCCCCATCAGAGTCCAGTCTATTGACTCTTACCTCATCACTCCAAATCACCCGTTTACAATCTTCCACTGATCATAAGTTGAGGCTTCTTCACCTTTTTTTGGGCCACCATTCCAGACTTGTGTAATGCACGCTGCACAGTTTTTGTATGGATGTCTGTGATCTCACTATTACGGACCCGCAATACTACAGCTGCTTCCTGCGCTGCGGAACACACGGCCGGGTGCCCCATTCAAAATGCCTATACTTGTCCGCTCATGGACAAGTATAGGACATGTTTTATCTTTTTATGCGGAGCCGCGGCTGTGCGCTCCCAAAGAGGTGAATGGGGTCGCATCTATACCGCAATATTGCGGAATACATACGGCCCCATTCATACGGTCGTGTGAATGGGGTCTTACGCTTTACAAAAAGTCTAGTGTATTTCAGAGCACAAGACTTTCTTTGGTTCTGCTCGATGTTTCAGCACAACTGCTTAAAGTGGGGCTCCCTCTGTAACAGCTGGGATCGAAGAGAACTCCATTCCTGGCTGCCATGGTCCATAGAGACTGTGGCATCTAGGTAGGTAAAGGGAGAAGGCTCCCTCTGCCACCATTGGCTCCCTCTGCCTTGCCATGGCAGCCAAGGCCTAAGATAGCCATCAGCCCTGCCATGAAACCCCCAGGTGAAGGGGGCAGCTAGGTGTAACAGTAAGCAGTGATGGTGAGCACACACACTCTCCTTTAACGGACAAGTACAGTCTAACTCCCCAGCTATCTACTCCTAGCACTCAGCTTGCTATTAACTGTTGTCTAGCATTTAACCCATTCCGAATGTCGAGGCCCTGTTGCAGAAATGTTGGCGCGCTAATGTTGGTGAACTCAGTGCCGGGACAAGGGGTAGGCGACATCAGTGTGACACAAGAGGCCGCGATGACATACCCACAACCTCTTGCACCGGGTCTCATGTGATCAGGTCATCAAACAGGAGCGAGGATGTCATGTGGACCGCCTGCGCCAGGACGAAGCAACACAGGCCCAGGTCAGAAGAGGTATGTGGCCTGCAGGAGAGGTCGCAGTGGGGGAATGGGAGTGAGGTGAGTGTTTGTTTTAACCTCAAGCAATAGCACTAGTAGTATTGGGTGCACCAAGGAAGGCACTAGGGTGGGGGAGAGCATCATATATACTGGGGTGGGGGAGCACCATATATACTGGGGTGGGGGGAGCACCATATATATACTGGCACTAGGGCGGGGGCACACATATATACTGGGGTGGAGGGAGCACATATATACTGGGGTGGGGGACCATATATACTGGGGTGGGGGGAGCACCATATATACTGGGGTGGGGGGAGCACCATATATACTGGCTGTGGGGTGGAGGGAGCATCATATATATACTGGCACTAGGGCGGGGGGTGCACCATATATACTGGGGTGGAGGGAGCATCATATATACTGGGGTGGGGGGAGCACCATACTTACTGGGGTGGGGGAGCACCATATATACTGGGGTGGGGGGAGCACCATATATATACTGGCACTAGGGCGGGGGTGCACCATATATACTGGGGTGGAGGGAGCATCATATATACTGGGGTGGGGGGAGCACCATACTTACTGGGGTGGGGGGAGCACCATATATACTGGGGTGGGGGGAGCACCATATATACTGGCTGTGGGGTGGAGGGAGCATCATATATATACTGGCACTAGGGTGGGGGGTGCACCATATATACTGGGGTGGGGGAGCACCATATATACTGGCTGTGGGGTGGAGGGAGCATCATATATATACTGGCACTAGGGTGGGGGGTGCACCATATATACTGGGGTGGAGGGAGCATCATATATATACTGGCACTAGGGTGGGGGGTGCACCATATATACTGGGGTGGGGGGAGCACCATATATACTGGCTGTGGGGTGGAGGGAGCATCATATATACTGGCACTAGGGTGAGGGGGGGCATTATATTCTGGCACTGGGGAGTGCATTATATACTGTCTGTACGGGGGACATTATATACTTGCACTAGGGTGAGGGGGAGCATTATATACTGGCTTTACGGGGAGACATTATATACTGGCACTGGGGGGTATGATATACTGGCACTAGGATGGGGGAGCATGATATAATGACACTGGGGAGTGCATTATATACTGGCATTGTATACAGTGGGGCATTATATGCTGGCTGTAAAGGGGGTATTATATACAGGAACAACGGGGATGGAGGAGCTTCATATACTGATACTACAGGGGGGCATATCTATACTGGAACTATGGGGGAGCTATATAATGCAGGGGCACTACAGGAGGGGCATTATAAATATTGGGCGCACTGGTGGCATTATTACTACCAGGGATACTGTGGGGGCATTATTATTATTACTGGGCACAATATAGAGGGCACTGCTAGTAATTTATGTATTATCACTATTGGGGGCACTATTACAATGGGGGAATATCTGTATAGCACTGTTATTTCTGACAGTATAGTGTTTGTTGGCATGGGGAGCACAGTGGGCACAGTATTGGGGGTAGGATCAGGATGGGTCTGTATAAATCTGGGGGCCCCATGTGCCGTACTGTAATACTGGCGTCTTATTATATAGCATAGCGGGCTGCACACCTCTGACCAAAGACGTTGGAGTGTGATGCTCTGAACCAAATGGAGAAGAAAAAAAAAGTGAAGAAGTGAAATCTGTGGAGACGTCAACTGTAAGTCACTGACTGCTTCTTTTAAATGTTTTTTGATCTTTTTATTAGGATGTAATGTCATTTTTAATTGATTGGGTGGGCGGGGGATGGGGCACAATTTGCCTGCTCCGCCTAGGGCACCAGAATACCTTGTCCCGGCCCTGAATGCACACTCACAATTGTCCTGTCTAGGAACCAGCTGGGGGCTGCGGCATTCAGAGGCTTGGCTGGCAGTGGAGTCGGGGGCAGGGTCCTCCTGGGATGCGGGCTGGACTGTGGATGTAACGAGAGCAGTTGGACTCTCTCCTTGCACACAATATACAGAGGAGCTGTCAGGGCTGTGCTGTAATCTCTGCACTGAAGCAATGCTCATATCTGTCTCTGGAGATCTCTCAGTCTCTCTGCTGGCTATGCTGCTGTCTCTAAGATGGCTGCTGCTCCACTTCCTTCCTTTCTCCTTGGTCCTCCTGCTATTGGCTGCAGAGAGGGGCAAGTGCTCATGGGATTTGTAGTCCACTTCACCTCAGGAGAACCGACCCCAATGCCTGCTGCTGTAAGTCCCTGCTTGTAATTGACAGCAGCAGCGGCATCTGCTTCCTCTGAAGGGGTTATAAGTAGAGATGAGCGAACGTGCTCGAAACGAGCACTGTACCGCTCGGCTCCCCTGCGCTCGCATGGGCGCAGGCATCCGCTTCCGTCCTCCTCACCCGATGGAAGCGGATGCCTGCGCCCATGCGCAGGGGAGCCGAGCGCTACAGTGCTCGTTACGAGCACGTTCGCTCATCTCTAGTTATAAGTAAAATACACGCAGTTTTATGAGCGGGTCTCATGAAAAACGGTTGTATTTTTTCCGACTCGTGAATGGGAATGTCAGGAGCTGATTTCACAGGACAGGGCGTGAGGCTTTTTTTCAGCGCACTGTATAGAAATCAGACAGGGGGCGGATCAGAGGTGTTTTCCACACCGAGTCTGATGCAGAATTTGGCCTTGTCCACATTTCTGTGTCCGCTTCACATCCGTGAAAAAGTCAGTCCATGTTTTATCTGGTCCGTGTGTCCATTTTTTGCCCTCCGCGTGTCATCCGTATTCCACGGACACTGCTAGGATGAAAATGTAATTTCCAAAGCGTCTCCTATTAGTGAAAAACGAACCAAACACGGGCGTCATCTGCGTTGTGTCCGTGTTTTTTCATCTCTCCCTAGACTATTATGGGTGGGTCTGGTCCACATCACTGACCAAAAATAGATGACTTTTTTCCTGTGATTATTTTGAGGCTGGTGGCACTAGACTGGATTATTTTGGCAGTAATTCTCATAATTTTACAGCTCACAGTAAATGCCGCTAATGAGTTCTCAGTATACTGAGCTATAGACATGGATTACTTATAATCTTTATCATTCATTTTGGTTTTCCAATTTTTCTGTAAAAAATGTTGGCTGTCCATGATTTTGGGAGAATTTGTACATTAAAAAAAACAAAACATTCTGGTTGGCAATCCTGGAAAGTATGGGCTCTCTGGAGGGTTAGATCACATGACTCTCAATACCTTGACCAGCTCCTAGGACCTTTGATGATGTCACAGTCATGTGATCAGTTGCGTGGGAGAGAATTAAATGTTAGTGGCTGCAGGACCTTTGATGATGTCACAGTCATGTGATCAGTTACATCAGACACACCACCCTTACAGGACTGTGTTTTACGTGTGTATTCAGGTAAAGGCAGAAGAATAAGGGTTTATGCATTAAACTATTTATTATGAGCCTGTATGTCGGAGGTGGGTGAAGGGTTATTTTTACATGGGTCTGTATGTCAGAGGGGGCGGAAGGGTTATTTTTACATGGGTCTGTATGTCAGAGGGGGCGGAAGGGTTATTTTTACATGGCACTGTACTTTAAAAGGGCTGGAAGGATGTTATTACATGGGACTGTATGTCAGAGGGGGCTGAAGGGATGTTTTTACATGGGACTGTATGTTGCAGGGGTCTGCAGGGATTTAACATGGGACTGTATGTTGGAGGGGGATGTTTTACATGGGACTGTATGTCGGAGGGAGCTGCAGGGATGTTTTTACATAGGACTGTTTGTAAGAGGGGCTGCAGGGATTTAACATGGGACTGTATGTTGGAGGGGGATGTTTTACATGGGACTGTATGTCGGAGGGGTCTGCAGGGATGTTTTTACATGGGACTGTATGTCAGAGGGGGCTGCAGGGATGTTTTTACATGGGACTGTATGTCAGAGGGGGCTGCAGGATGTTTTTACATGGGGACTGTATGTCGGAGGGGCTGCAGGGATGTTTTTACATGGGACTGTATGTCAGGAGGGGGCTGCAGGGATGTTTTTACATGGGACTGTATGTCAGGGGGCTGCAGGGGCTGTAGTCAGGGGGCTGCAGGGATGTTTTACATGGACTGTATGTAGGAGGGGGCTGCAGGGATTTTTTACATGGGACTGTATGTCAGAGGGGGCTGCAGGGATGTTTTTACATGGGACTGTATGTCGGAGGGGGTGCAGGGATGTTTTTACATGGGACTGTATGTTGGAGGGGCTGCAGGGATGTTTTTACATGGGACTGTATGTCAGAGGGGGCTGCAGGGATGTTTTTACATGGGACTGTATGTCGGAGGGGGCTGCAGGGATGTTTTACATGGGACTGTATGTTGGAGGGGGTGAGGCTTTGAGATCTCCTAGACTGCAGAGTCAGTGATGGGAATTCCAGCTGTAGTTATTGAGTCGGATCATTAGATTCATCTCAGTAACATCCAGCTCTTCCCCTCCCCCAAACAGCTCTTTCCTTAACCCTTTTGCTGCCAGAGCTGATTGGACTGTTTCCACCTCTGGTCGCCAGGATAAGCGTTCACAGTTTTGACATGCACAAATAAAACCTAAATTCTAAATAAAAAAAAATCAAACTTTCCCTCCATACCCATATATTGTCTAAAAGTAGACACCGGCACATTGTCCGACCGCCACTCGGCACTTCATACACACAGACACCTTCATGCAACCGCATCAATACAATCTCTTATAAAAACTGCCTAAACGTTGTTTTTATTGGGTAAAAGTGTGACCCAAGCAGAATGTTATCTGCTCCACACCTCAGCGTTCATACATCCAACAGGGAGAAGACGATCCAGCACTTAGGTAAAAACATACTGATAGCTTTACTTGTGGAGAGAGAGAATCACTGGGACATATGGAAAAAGGACACACCCTAAAATCACTTACACGTTTCGAACATTCTGTGCGTTCTAAGCCATAGCTATGACAAATTCGAAACGCGGCACGTATCAGTAGTGCTGCCTCATCTTCTTACTGGATGAATAATGGGGTTGAAATCTGGCAGGATTGGTGCACAGATCTTCACAAAATCACCAGAAAAGACCAAAAATCTGTCCTGACATCTGTTGTAGTATCTCCTTGCATCCACCATGTAATAGCAATTCTGGAGCATCTATTCTTATGACTATGTTATGTTATACCTTTTATTATTTCTACTAGAAGTTATGCCAGCAGCTTGCAGTAAAGGTACAGATGGGTGTTACCAGATGGGGGCGTGTCACTGCACAGTTTGACAAAAGCAGCAGTGATTGGACAGAGTCAGACACACTCACTACTGGTAACACCCAACAGTACCTTTACTGCAGACTGCTGGCAATTTCTTTGTAAACTTCTAGCAGGAATAATACAGGAATAGGTCATCAATATCAGATCAGTGGGGGTGCGACACCAGGCACCCCTGCCAATCAGCTGTTTAAAGACACAGCCATGTCATTGTTTACCTGCTTGCCATCGCAACCACAGCACACAGTATTAATCCGAAGTTCGCTCAACTACTAGTCATGAATAGAAATAAAGCAGAAAACCTCTTTAATCTGGAAATTTAAATAAGTTAACAACCTATAAAATACAGGTTTACACTCTCCAAAAGTGTCCCCCCAAAAATCTCTTTCTTGAAAGCAGACAATCTGAAGATTGCAGCTGTCCTGACAACTGTCCTGACTGTTGACAACCATTTGCGCCTTCATGTAACTTTGTGACAAAGAGGAATCGTTTCAATAAAAAGCATCAAAACAAACATTTGCACCTAAAACTCACATCCAACCAGATGTTTACCCATAAAAGCAATGTGAAAATAATATACTGAGGTGTGTAAAGCTCATCTACACCACAAGCGTATACAACAAGAGCTGGTATAAAAACACTGGATCAGAAGCCACGCAAATCTGCCCATCGTTCACAAGTGTGTTAAAGTGTAAACTGTACAAGGCTAACCGCTTCTATGTTACCAAATTCTACATGAGCTGCATGTATAGGGAGCTCTCACTTGGACCCTTACTCCCAATGTATCGCGACAATCTTGGTCTTGTTTTAAAGCTTAGAAAGCTGTAAGACTGACATAAAAAGAGTACAGAGGAAGTCAGCAGCACTCACCAAGTCTTCAAAGCTTTATTACCTGGATAAATACCAGCGTCTTGTTGGCATGTCGGAGTGGGGGCGGTATGCACACACACAGTGCACTTCGGTGGCGACGGCCGTTTTGCGCGATCTCGTGCTTCCTCAGGCCACCAGGGACGTCATCACGTCCCATACTATACAGCGTGCATCTCGCCCCCACGCATGCACAACAAGCGCGGGCAGCAACAAAACACTAAAATCAAAAAGGATATAATTGCACACATTACAGTATCAAATACAAATATCGAAAATAGAATTACAATTATAAAAATACGACACGCACATTACGTAATAAATTAGTACATAGTAGATATAAAGAAAAGGAGAAACGAACCTGGTTACATGAGTTTGTTCCAAAAGGCAACCGCAGATGCGGCAATTGCTCCTACTGTACTCAAAATAGTCAACGTGAGGTCATAAATGTAGGGGGGGGGTAGAACATAAAGTCAGGGATCTTATTACATGTAAAAGCCGTTATGTAGTATATTTGGTGGATTGTAGTTGTGGGCGGTTTTATATTGGTAAAACAATCAGACCCCTGGTAGATAGATTCAGGGAACACTTCAATTCAGTTAATTCCGGAAAAGGTTCCCCCACGCCTTATTGAACATGTGCGATCTGCACATAATGGTGACCCCAGGATCCTGAGATTCAGTGGTTTGGAGATAGTACCCTATCCACCACAAGGTGGCGATAGGCATCGCACACTTTTGAGAAGAGAGGCCAAATGGATATTGAGGACAGAAGCTATGGGTCCGCTCGGACTAAATGATAAGAATGATATGAGCGTATTTTTATAATTGTAATTATATTTTCGATATTTGTATTTGATACTGTAATGTGTGCAGTTATATCCTTTTTGATTTTAGTGTTTTGTTGCTGCCCGCGCTTGTTGCGCATGTGTGGGGGCGAGGTGGACGCTGTATAGTATGGGACGTGATGACGTCCCTGGTGGCCTGAGGAAGCGCGAGATCGCGCGAAACGGCCGTCGCCGCCGAAGTGCACTGTGTGTGTGCATACCGCCCCCCCTCCGACATGCCAACAAGACGCTGGTATTTATCCAGGTAATAAAGCTTTGAAGACTCGGTGAGTGCTGCTGACTTTCTCTGTACTCTTTTTATGTCAGTCTTACATTGGACTTTCTTCTATTGGAAGTAGAACACCACCGCTTCATCTAGTTGCGCCCAAAGTGATTCAAGTATACCTCTACAGTCGTATTTTAACAGTTGTTTGGCACCTAATAGGTGCAGTGCCGCCCACATCACTTTCTTTCTATTTATTGTTCTTAGAAAGCTGTAAAACAAGCTGTGGCTGGTATCTCTAGCTGCTACACAGCCTGAGATCCAGCCATCAGTACCAAGCACGTATGAGATACATCCTTGGTTACTGAAGTATCACCCTGCAAAGGGATTAATACTAGACAGTCAGACCTTCCCTACTTTCTTGTAAGGTATGTGTTGTGTATCTTGGTGCTGACTGTCTACATGTAATGGAGCTGTAGTCTATTCTGTCCCAGTCCGGGGTATTTTGGTCTTTCAGGACCAGATACAGTTTAGCCATTTTTAGTGCACATTATTTATTATTATTATTATTTTTATTATTATTATTATTATCATTTATAAACATAATTGTTTAGGAATATTTAGGTTTTCAATTTGAAAAATAAAGAAAAGACTCAGGGGTTAATTTATGAACATCTTCCCTGCTCACGTCAGGTCTAAAAAAAAGTGGTCGGGAAAGGGGATCGGCCAGCAGACCCGTCTCATTTACCATTTTCTACGCCTGATTTAGGCGTAGAAAATGGTCTAAATATAAGACAGCTCAGAAGCTGTCTTACCTTCAGCACTGGCACTGGATGCGCCAAAGTTAAGGAGAGACCGCCGCCTCTATTTAACTACAGTGGATCCACTGCCAGTGCATGTCTTTATTAACGGGGTTATCCCACGAATAATGTAAAAAATGAAAATCAGACATCATATAGAACATGACAACCTCTTTTTAACAAAACTAGAACCAGCCCTGTACCTCACATGGATCCAGAGATCTCCATATTCATTGCTCTGCTAGATTTATATCAAGCTGACAGCTCGTGGAGTGTCTTTTCTGCTGCAACTCAGGAGGCGTGTCTCAGCTCTCCCTATCACAGCTCAGGAGGTGTGTCTCAGCTCTCCCTATCACAGCTCAGGAGGTGTGTCTCAGCTCTCCCTATCACAGCTCAGGAGGTGTGGTCTCAGCTCTCCCTATCACAGCTCAGGAGGCGTGCCTTCAGCTCTCCCTATCACAGCCAATCACAGCCAGGAGGTGTGTCTCAGCTCTCCCTATCACAGCTCAGGAGGTGTGTCTCAGCTCTCCCTATCACAGCTCAGGAGGTGTGTCTCAGCTCTCCCTATCACAGCTCAGGAGGCGTGTCTCAGCTCTCCCTATCACAGCTCAGAGGGGTCTCAGCCCTATCAGCCAGGGGTGTGTCTCAGCTCTCCCTATCACAGCTCAGGAGGTGTGTCTCAGCTCTCCCTATCACAACTCAGGGGGCGTGTCTCAGCTCTCCCTATCACAGCTCAGGAGGCAGTTAAAATTTGAAACTGAGCATGTGCGGCCTTCTCAGTGACCAAGTCAAAGAAATAAGAAATTAAGTGGTACTATACAGATACATTTTATTGAATAACTCAGTAGCTGTACAGAATTTTTAATGACATGCAATTACAAAAGTATTCAGATCCAGGTGCTGGCTTGAAAACTGTAGAATATTTTTCGTGGGACAACCCCTTTAAGAATGGCATCTAAAACGCTGATCTTAATAAATGTACCCTCAGTGTCTAAATCTCAGTTCTACTTGAGCTGGTGGGTGGAGACTAGCTGCTGTCATGCCTCCCATACACTGCAGGGAGTAGAGGAGATTCTTCTCCTTTTATAGACCTAAAAACCTACAAAGAGCAACAAGGAGTCCATATAGCTCATAAAATATTACTTTTATTGAAAAATAATTAAAAATAAGATAACATTAAAAAGAGGTCAATAGAGAGAAACTAATATGCGGCTCCCCCGAACCAGTAACATCCCCACATATGTATTTGGGCAATGATATGAACAGCAAATAATAACAGCTAAAATCCCCTCTCAGACCATGTAAGGTCTAAAATGAGTGCATACATAAATCCAGAGGCTATATCAAAGGACATAGTATATATCCCCCAAAATAATCCCAAATAGGGAGTCCCCAACAAAAGGATATTATACATAAATACACAGTGTCCAGCACTTAGGGATATAGCTAGACATATCAATAGTATAAATAGGTAAACATACCCACAAACAGGAGCGCTGAGTCCAGTAGAGCCGCACACCCCAACGCACGTTTCGGCCTCACGCCTTCCTCTGGGGGATTTGGCTAGAAATCACTGACCAAAAACTGATCAAATGTGAAAGAGGCCTTATTTAAAATATCGATCCTACCTCAGTGAGCTGACAGCCTGCCTTCTCACCAGATGGCTTTAGCAGAGACTTGAGAGTGAATATTAGTTTGGGGGTGGGGAGAGAAGGGAAAAGAGCTGATATGTGGAGAAAGAGGCATTTTTCTCTATTACAAACTTTCCTTTATTTGCCTATACTATCTTCCTACTAAAAGTTGTGTAAAGAGTTAGTGACCATTTAAGAGTGTGAGCTACTGAGGTGCTGTCTTCTAATTTAGAATGATACAAGTTGGAGGTAAATGGTAGACATTGCTAAGGGTCAGGACAGACCAGTATTCCGCTAAGGTCTTTGGAAGATTATGGCAATACTTATTATTAGTATTATGATCACCGTCTGGTATATATGATACCTCAGTAATGAAGTCATCTCCATTGTACATTATCAGTAGTCCTTTATAACTATCAATTCTTGAGACACTTTACTTTATGTAAGATGTTTTTCCAAATTTGATTTTACACGAAGTCCTACTTGTTTTCCTCTGATTCCTTAGGCACACAGTGGACCTTCCCATCAATGACCCTCCAAGGATGGAGAAGGACAGAGACCACATGGCTGTGAGGATATTAGACCTCACCCTGGAGATCATCTCCTTGATAACCGGAGAGGTGAGAGTCTCACATGACATCACTCTTATCTCTAGTAATAAACCAGGGAAATGACTGGAAAGGTGAAGGATTCTTAGAATCTCTGTAGTGATCGGCGTCTCCCCATACACAGGATTACACAGTAGTGAAGAAGTCGTCTGGTGAGTTTGTGACACCCCGTGTGTCAGGAGGATGGAGCAGGACCCAGAGCCCCATCACCGAGCCTCCACCTCATTCCCTGATACATGAGCAGAAGATCCTAGAACTTACCACCAGGATCACTGAGCTGCTGAGCGGAGAGGTGAGCGCTGCTGGGAATGCTGGGACATTATACAATAACGCCAAGGGAGGGGTCTGGTAATGACTGTATCCTTGTGTTGTCAGGTTCCTATAAGGTGTCAGGATGTCGCTGTCTATTTCTCCATGGAGGAGTGGGAGTATTTAGAAGAACACAAGGATCTGTACAAGGACGTCATGATGGAGAATCACCAGTCCCTCACATCACCGGGTAAGAGGAGACCTTCCATGACTGTAGAGGAGAGAACAGTTCTGAGAGTCAGATTCCTCCATCATCTGATCATCACATATAGACAATGTATTCAGTCACTGTGTGTATTTCTTATAGGATAATGAAGAGGGTCCGTCGTCCAGAGAACATAATAAAACTTCAGGCTTTATGATATATCCAAATAAGATCCAACACAGACACGATCACTTACTTGTTTTAGGCCAACTATGGGACCCTTAGTCCCATCATATCCATACACAGTGCATGTAATAATATAAAACACGATTGCAGCCGATTGCGATTTCCCAACAAAGTCACGTGGTAGACATAGATGGAGAATGTTCAAGACCTGGAACAGGTTACACATGAATTTGTGTAAAATGTGCAGATACCGCAGAGACATTTTTTGCTTTCTTATTACAGACATCAGAGATGTCGTCTTATACGTATTTTAAACTCCCCGTCGTGTATTCTACATATTGCAGGTTGCATGCTGAGCAGGTAACTAGGTCCATGACCAAGGATGTGTTGCAGTTATTGCATTGTTTAATTTTATAGGTGCTGTCTTTGGCCGTTCAGCTGTTTCGGGAAGCCTCAGTGCTCGTCTGATCTCTGGTGAGCACTGAGACCTCGCGGCTTTACAAGCACAGCGCCGTACGTTGTATAGTGGATGTGCTTGGTATTGCAGCTCGGCCCCATTCATAGGACTGAGCTGCAACTAGGCCATGTAACCACTGTACAGTGATGTCACTGGCCTAGGAAGAGTCCTAGGTGCTCAAGGAGAGCTGCGGCCTCTAATCCCAGCTGATCAGCAGGTGTGCCCGGAGTGGGAAGTGATCTGATATTGGTGACCTATGCTGAGAATAGACCATCAATGTCAGAATTCCAGATAACCCCTGTAACCCTTCAAATACAAATGTCAATAGCGACCACAGTATCTGTGGGCAAAATCATGGGGCTTAGATCAGTTGCTATGTTTGTGAAGGCTCCCAGGCCAGACATAGTAAGCTGTCTGCAAAGCCATGCCTGTGCAGAGCCTGACAGGCATGATTTAAGTGTCCCATACAATGTAAGAGAATTCTATTGCAGTCTATAGTACAAGCGATCAAAAGATCTTCATGTAGAAGTCACCTAAGGGGACTAAAAAGTGCAGTAAAAAGTACAAAAATAAGTTTTAAAAAAATATTTTAAAAAATATTCAAAATTCAAACCACCACCCTTTCCAATTTTACACATAAAAATAAACGAGTTTTGCTGTGTCTGAAAATGTCAAAACTAATAAAATCTAAAAAATATTTATCATGCATGTTGAACGCAGTAATAGAAAAATAAAAATTGCCAATTTGCTGTTTTTTGGTCACCTGCTCCTAAAAAAAGACAATAAAAAGTGATAAAAAATTCATACAGACCCAAAAATGGTGCCAATAAAAACTACAGCTTGATCCACATAGCTGTGCAGATCGAAAAATAAAAAAGTTATGCCTGTCAGAAAATGTCATATCACAAACTACATAAATTTGCTATTGCTGTAATCTTATCGACCCGCCAAATGAGGCTGTCTAACACATAGTAGTGTGAAAACAAAACCCGACAAACCATGCTGGAATTTGTCCCCATTTTCTAATACAGACTATGGTAAATTAAATGGCACAACTAAAAAGACAACCTGTCCCACAAAAAAATAAGTCCTCATACGGCTATTTGAATGGAAAATTGAAAAGGTTATGGGTCTTGGAAGGCTGGGCGGAAAAAAACAAAAATTGGCTGCATCCTTAAGGAACTGCAATTTTACGTTGAAAACAGAAGTTACGCCAAAATATTGCGCCTTTCTAAGACAGAATCCTTGATACATTTCCTGTTTTTTTAAGAGTTTTTTTTACAAGTACATGTGACATTTACTGATATTATACTTGTAATTGTACTTGCTGAATTATCCTACATCCCCTATATATTTTGCTTCCTGGTTTCGTATTGTCTCAATAAAGCTTGAATGATTAATAAAAAGAACATTTGTTTCATTTTCAGGTGAAGGTGGGATGAGCGACTCCCATGAACATCTCCATTTATCTCCCTATCATGAAACAGAAGATAACAATACCACACAAGATGACTCAATAACTCCTAATGTACCTCAGTCCTTCACAGCAGAGATCTATCCACCGATACCGCTGGTCATAAGAAACCTTCAGCTAAGCAATCGCTGATTGGCAAACTAAGAACTGGACATGGACAGGAGAAAATATTTTTACATGGGAAACTTTTAAAGAAAAAATCAAATCTTTCTTTGCATGACAGAATTGACAAAGATAAAAGACCATTTTCACATTCAGAATTTGGAAAATCTTTTACCAGGGAATTAATTCTAGTTGGACACCAGAAAAATTCATTTTCATGTTCAGAATGTGGGAAATATTTTAGTCGAAAGTTCTCTCTTGTGGAACATCTAAGAGTTCACACAGGAGAGAAGCTATATTCATGTTCAGAATGTGGGAAATATTTTAGCCAAAAATCAGATCTTGATAGACATCAGAAAATTCACCGAGCAGAGAAGCCGTTTTCCTGCACAGAATGTGGAAAAAGTTTTAGTCGGAAATCATTTCTTGTGGAACATTTTAGAATTCACACAGGAGAGAAGCCGTTTTCATGCTCAGAATGTGGGAAATGTTTTACCCACAAATCAAATCTTGCAGTACATCTAAGAATTCACACAGGGGAGAAGATGTTTCCATGCCCAGAATGTGAAAAATGTTTTAACCATAAATCAAAACTTGTGAAGCATCTAAGAAGTCACACAGGAGAGAAGCCATATTTATGCTCGGAATGTGGTAAATGTTTTAGCCAGAAGGTCGTTCTTGTTAGGCATCACACAACTCACACTGGGGAGAAGCCATTTTCATGCACAGAATGTGGAAAATGTTTTAGCCAGAAGGTTGTTCTTGAGAGACACCAGAGAACTCACACAGGAGACAAACCATTTTCATGTCCTGAATGTGGGAAACATTTTAGTCGAAAGTCGTTTCTTGTGGAACATGTTAGAATTCACACAGGAGAGAAGCCATATTCATGCTCAGAATGTGGAACAAGTTTTTCTTATAAATCAGCTCTTCTTAATCATGAGAGAACTCACAAAAAAGAGAAGCCATTTTCATGTTCAGAATGTGGGAAATGTTATAGCCAGAAATGGGTTCTAGTCAGACATGAGAGAACTCACACAGGAGAGAAGCCGTTGTGATGTTCAGACTGTACGAAATATGGCAGGCGTGGAGCCTCATTGTAGGACTTGCTATCTATCCATGCTTTCTGCTGTATATATTTATATTATATGAACCTTATACACACTCCATACCATATCATATTAATATAATAAAGAATACAAGTTACACGTCCCCAGACCATTAACTAACCAGCCACGTCTTACTTTGAAAGTACTCTTGATGACAGTCATTTGCATAAACCAATGGTAGAAAGTTTGTTTTTATCATAGTAGGCGAAGGATCTTTGATGAGGTCACATGAGATGTATCTGTCACATACATGTGATATTAGTTATTTTTTTTAGCAGTGGATATAGGACCTTTGAACTCTTGATTGCCAGAAACTTTAGATGGCCAGATTATAGGGAACAAGTGTTCGCTGGAACGGTCGTTCTCGACAATCTGGATGATGGTTGGCTCGTGTAATCGCAGCTTTACTCATCATCTCAGTCACAGTAGGCTGATGTTAAGCTTATCTCTGAATCTGACAATGTACCTTTGAGCCAGGGGTCAGTGCATTCCACCCGCACCCTCTCCTTGTAGATCCAGACAAGTCTTTCATTTACATAATCTCTATCTTCACTGCCCCCTCCTTTGGGGTGCCCTCTTTTTTTCCTAGGAGGAGACAACATCCTGGATACTATGGAAAACACTCTTCCAGTTGATGAGTTGCATGAGAACAGTCAGTATTTGGACTGCCATGTGGAAGAGGTTCAGGCAGAGATGTAGAACTTGATGGATGGAATATGTAGTTGTGTTGGGGGTGGTAGCAGTGGTACTTACAAGTTACAACCATAGTGGTGCTGGTAAGGGTACTAGTAGCTGTGGTGGTGGCCCTTGAGGCAGACACATGGGAGGAAATCATTGGGGGAGGGGGAAAGGAGCCCATGACATATAAGTCTGAGTCAGGGGTGGATTGGGAACTTGAAGTGGAACTGGAAAAAAATTGGGGTCCAAATTGATGGAAGGCAGGGCCAGGAATACCATATTGTGGCACATTATATTACCCCAACAGAGCAAATACCACAGTCCATCACAGAATACCGCCAGCAGCACAAAATACATCCCCAAAAACTTCCACTGGCCGGCCGGGAGGATGGCTCAGGTGGCCCCCTGGGCAACAGCCCACCGGGGGAAATATCCCTGTAAGGTCTATGGCCAATTCGCCCCTGGTCTGAGTAAAATGAAAGTAGATGAAGACTATGATGAGGATTGTGTATTGGAGAGAACCTGGAGACCCGATCAGGGTGATGAGGAAGTGCTGCCATCAGTGGATGAGGGTGGAGGCAGCAATAAAAAGCAGAGACAATGTACAGCTAAAACATCCAAAAAACATCCAGGGTCATATCTTCTTTTATTGTGATCAGCATGGGAACAGATGATGCCTCTAGAAACATGTCAGCACTAGGACGAGCTCAGCAGGTGGTGGCTCAGTGCAAGTATCTCCTGTGTGGGAATTTTTCTTTACAGTCCCCACAGACAAAACTATAGAACAAGAGATCAAAAAGATTGTATGTAGAAGCCACCTAAAGTGACTAAAAAGTGCAGTGAAAAAATTTTTAAAAAAAAATATTTTTACAAAATATTAAAAATTCAAACCACCACCCTTTCCAATTTTATCATCATTTTTCACTGTGTCTGAAAATGTCAGAACTAATAAAATTTTAAAAATAATTATCATGCGCGTTGAATTCAGTAACAGAAAAATAAAAATTGCCAATTTGCTGTTTTTTGGTCACCTGCTCCTAAAAAAAGACAATAAAAAGTGATAAAAAATCCATATATACCCCAAAATGGTGCCAATAAAAACTACAGCTTGACCCACATAGCTGTGCAGATCGAAAAGTAAAAAATGTCATATCACAAACTATATAACTTTGCTATTGCTCTAGTTTTACTGACCCGCAGAATAAGACTGCCATGTCATGTTTAACAAACCCAACAAACCATGGTGGAATTTTTTTCCCCCATTTTCCAACACAGATTATGGTAAATTAAATTGCTCCACTAAAAGGACAATCTGTCCCGCAAAAAATAGAACATTTTAAAAGCTATGGATCTTGGAAGGCAGGGCGGAAAAAACAAAAATTGGCTGCATCCTTAAAGAAGAACTCTCGACAAAAATTTTATTCCATGTCCTGCTAGAAATTTACATGATATAATCTGTAGTGAATGTCATTTTCTTACCAGTGTCTAAATTTTTTACTTATATCATCCTGAAGTTTCTTATCTGTGTCATGTGACCAGCAATTAGACCCACCAACTCACACAGAGACTTATGTGTGGACAGGAAGTTAATTCTCTATGTATTCCTATGAGACTGAAAGTGAGGCTCCCATAGGAATGAATAGAGCAGTTACTGGCTTCCTGTCCTGGGTCAGTTGGAGGTCAGGGAGTTGGTCACATGACACAGCTACAATAAGAAGAGAGGTTTTTACTCACAGAAACAGTCACTGATAAGAAAATGACATCACTACAGATTATATCATGCACCTTTCTAACAGGTCAGAGAATAAAATTTTTTGCGGGAGTTCTTCTTTAAGCGTACCACAAAATGTGACCTACATAGCTGTGCTGATGGAAAAATAAAAAAAGTTATGCCTGTCAGAAAACGTAGTAGTGCTCTGCAGGCTAAAAAAAAAGCCATGGGCATTCAAGTACAAATGTATCACCACGGCTCGCCTTCAGAACATGAGGAGGCGTCGCCTGATCAAGTGGAAAAATCAAAGTGGCCGGCAATGTGAGCAAGACTTTTTCCCCATCATCATTCAAGTAGGCGAGCCACGTCCACATTCACACGACCATATGTACTTTGCTGTCCGCAAAACACAGACATGAAAAATATTAGTGACGTCTGTATTTCATGCGTGTTTTTTTTTCTGCAACATTGCCTATTCCTGTCTGCAAAACAGACAAAAATTGGACATTAGAGATGAGCGAATCATGCAAAATTTTATTCGCCGAACATTTCCTAAGATTCGTATATTCAACGAATAGATTTGTTTAATTTGCGTACAAATATACGTAATTATATGGCTTTTAGCGAACATTCGCGCACTAATAACAAATGTTCAGGTAAAAAGGCATGCAACCTCTTTGAACACGTACTCATAAGCGTACGAAAATGACGGGCTTTGCTGGAGAGGAATGGTGGAGCAGGAGGAACGCTCTGAGTCTGACCCCTGGATACATATGGATACTGTATCAGCAGATGACAGCAGATCATCCGGCTGAGACTGAGATGAGCGTGCCATCCACTCCACTACTTCATCCACTTTCTCCTCCACCATAATTTTGCTCCTTGGTGGGTTAGCCTGGTGGAACAACGGCCAAGTATTGCGAATACTACAAGTAGAAGCTCCGGCTACAGGTCCTTTGGCACTTCTGTCCTGTTCCAGCCAGAGCTCGAGGTCTGGCTGGAACTGGACCTCTTTTGCTTATCCATTCCATACATTTTTCAATTCACTCTATGGCCCTGCAGCTGGTCTTTGTCCCTGTAGCTCCCTGTCTCTCTCCCTGCCTGATTAATTACTGTCCCTGCACTTGCCCTGCAGTATCCCTGATGTGTAATATGGATTCCCTGAACAATTACACCCCAATTTTAACAACACAGATCTCAGAGTCTCAGAACTTCACACACAGTGCTTCTGCTTGTCTCAACAGTCGCAGCAGAAGTGATGTCACTGGCTTACTGAGCCTGAGCCAATCAGAGCAAGCCCTGCCCACTAGGTCAGGTGACCGCTTTCTTCCCGGGCTTTTGCACACGATAAACGAACTAACAGTAAAATTTCTCTAATGAATTGAATTCGTACGCAACAGTAACTTATACATAGCAATAGCGTATAATTTATAGGACAAACTACGTAGCAAATGCGTACAAAGCCAAAGCTAATCACCTAATATTTGGATTCGCTTCACAGCTAAAAATTTCCAAGATTCGATACGAATCAACGAATGGGCGAATAGATTCGCTCATCTCTATTGGACATCTTCTTTGCTTTGTCAAATCTCATGTACTCTTTGCGTAGTTTTTTCCGCATGGAAATTGACCTGCCGTGCAGATTTTTTAATCAGCAGCGTGTCAACTGTTTCTGCGGATTTATAGTGTGAATTTCACCCATTGCAAGGTGAGACCAGAGGCCACAAAATCTGCCACTAACAAAGGAGGATTGTGGTGTGGGAACCTACAGAAAATCGTAAGAAAATCCACGTCGAAATCAATTAACCCGGGCCGTGTGCAGGTAACCTTAAATCTGAGACAATGGAGGCATATCGCTAGTATGGTGGACCTGCACCTATCTCCTAAATGAAGCTCTGAAAGAGCCGCCCTCCATTCATTTATATGGGGGCCACCAAAAATAGCCGAGCCAGGGCTTGGGCCCATAGAAGTGAATGGGAGCATTGGCCAGTCAAGCATGGTGTGCTCCCATTCACTTCTATTAGGAGAGTGCTTGTTGTGGGCTGGACCGGAGTTCCCCCGCCACCGCTTTGCCTGCTTCGTTCTGATATAACTATTAGACAATGGGGGCATATCCTAGCAATATGCCCCCATTGCCTCAGATGAGACAACCCCCTCATGCCGAGATGTGCCCCATTCATAGTAGTTATGCCCACATGTGCCCCCTTCACAGGAAGTAAAAAAACTAACAGTAAATACTCACTTGGTTCCTCCGATGACCACAGCTCAGCACGATGCGGTCACACATCGCACTTAGGGCCCTTGCACACGACCATATACGCTCCGAGACATACGGCCTGTGAGCGGGCCATATGTCCTGGAGCGACATAGATCGTACGCACGGGAGCGCACAGCATCATAGATTACAATGATGCTGTGCACGTCAGGCCGCCCGCGGGGCTATTGTCCTGCACTCATATGATCTTGTGAGTGTGGGACAATGGCCCCGCGGACGGTCCCACGTGTACGTGCTCCCGATCAATGCCGCTCCGGGACATATGGCCCGCTCACGGACCGTATGTCTTGGAGGGCATACGGTCATGTGCAAGGGCCCTTACAATCAGATGAGAGCGGGATATACCTCAGGTATTCCAGGACAGCTACCGAAATCCAGGGCTGTCCTGCCAGATCCTGGATGGTTGGTGGTATGGGTGCGGCCTCTGCAGTATCATGCCTGGCAACAGGACCACGGGGTTCACAAAAAATGTCTTCCACCGCTGCAGCCCCCAAGTCTCGCTTAAACCGCCAGAGGAGGGATGGTGAGTATATTTCCTATTGCTCAGCGGAAGTGCGTCCCTTTCAAGGCGCTGATTTCTCAGGAACAGGGCGTGAGGATTTTATTTCAGACACTGGACTGGAATCAGATGGGAGGTAGGTCTAAGGTGTTTTCCACAGTTTGATGCGGAATTAGTGTAAAAACTACCTCTGTTTTATAGCCAAAAAAGGCGCAAATCATGGCGATTGTTTTTTTTTTTTGCAACATCAATTTGACTTTACAAAGCGGTCTGTGTTTAAGAGTTAAAAACCAGATTATGTGTGCAACTTTATCATTAATTTAACACAGACACAAAAAGCAAAGACAGACATAAAACAGCCACAAAAACGACCGCAAATGATAAATGCCACCCTCTGTGAATACATAACCTAAAGCTGTGTTGCCCATAGCAACCAATCACCTTTCATTTTACAAGTACAGGAAGAAATGAAACATGCGCTGTGATTGGTCCCTGTGGGAAACAAAGACAATTTTTCTGCCCCACAGAAAACAAAGAAAAAAAGAAAGCCTGGAGGGTTAGTATGGGTTGCCTGGAGGGTTAGGTCACGTGACCCTAAGTCAGACATACCACGGCCATAAAACCTAGGATGCAACCATAAACCATAAAGACTGTAGGACCTTTGATGATGTCACAGTCATGTGACTAGTTACATGGGAGAGATGCATTAGCGGCTGTAGGACCTTAGATGATGTCACAGTCATGTGATCAGCTGGGTATCCACGACCATTACAGGATTCTTCTTTACACGTGTATTCAGGTGAAGAGATAAGAGGGTTTACACATGGGACTGTATGTTAAAGGGGCTGCAGGGATGTTTTTACATGGGACTGTATGGTAAAGGGGCTGCAGGGATGTTTTTACATGGGACTGTATGGTAAAGGGTCTGCAGGGATGTTTTTACATGGGACTGTATGGCAAAGGGGCTGCAGGGATGTTTTTACATGGGACCATATGGTAAAGGGGCTGCAGGGATGTTTTTACATGGGACAGTATGGTAAAGGGGCTGCAGGGATGTTTTACATGGGACTGCATGGTAAAGGGGCTGCAGGGATGTTTTTACATGGACTGATGAAAAGGGCTGCAGGATGTTTTTACATGGACTGCATGGTAAAGGGCTGCAGGATGTTTTTACATGGACTGGGTAAAGGGCTGCAGGGATGTTTTACATGGGACTGCATGGTAAAGGGGCTGCAGGGATGTTTTTACATGGGACTGTATGGTAAAGGGGCTGCAGGATGTTTTTACATGGAACGGTATGGTAAAGGGGCTGCAGGGATGTTTTTACATGGGACTGCATGGTAAAGGGGCTGCAGGGATGTTTTTACATGGACTGTATGGTAAAGGGGCTGCAGGGATGTTTTACATGGATGATGTTTACATGGGACTATAAAGAGGCTGCAGGATGTTTTTACATGGGACTGTATGGTAAAGGGGCTGCAGGGATGTTTTTATATGGGACTGTATGGTAAAGGGCTGCAATGTTTCTACATGGGATGTATGGTAGAGGGGCTGCAGGAATGTTTTACATGGGACTGTAGGTAAAGGGGCTGCAGGATGTTTTTACATGGACTGTATGGTAAAGGGGCTGCAGGGATGTTTTTACATGGGACTGTATGTAAAGGGGCTGCAGGGATGTTTTTACATGGACTGTATGATGGGGCTGCAGGATTTTACATGGGACTGTATGGTAAAGGGGCTGCAGGGATGTTTTTACATGGGACTGTATGGTAAAGGGGCTGCAGGGATGTTTTTACATGGGACTGGTAAGGGGCTGTTTTAGGGGTATGTAAAGGGGCTGCAGGGATGTTTTTACATGGGACTGTATGGTAAAGGGGCTGCAGGGATGTTTTTACATGGGACTGTATGGTAAAGGGGCTGCAGGGATGTTTTTACATGGGACTGTATGGTAAAGGGGCTGCAGGGATGTTTTTACATGGGACTGTATGGTAAAGGGGCTGCAGGATGTTTTTACATGGGACTGTATGGTAAGGGGCTGCAGGGATGTTTTTACATGGACTGTATGTAAAGGCTGCAGGGATGTTTTTACATGGACTGTATGTAAAGGGCTGCAGGATGTTTTTTACATGGACTGTTATGGTAAAGGGGCTGCAGGGATGTTTTTACATGGGACTGTATGGTAAAGGGGCTGCAGGGATGTTATTACATGGGACTGTATGGTAAAGGGGCTACAGGGATGTTTTTACATGGGACTGTATGGTAAAGGGGCTGCAGGGATGTTTTACATAGGACTGTATGGTAAAGGGGCTGCAGGGATGTTTTACATAGGACTGTATGTTGGAGGGGTGAGACTCTGAGATCTCCTAGACTGCAGTCAGTGATGGGAATTCAAGCTAATTTTCAGTCGGATCATTAGATTCATCTCAGTAACAAGATCCGTCTCATTCTCTTTAGTTAAAGGGGTTTTCTGTGTTATTTCTATGTGACATGCCCCCCCCCGACCCCGTTGCTTACAGTAACAGCATCTTATTAGCATTTAATGAAAGTATCTTGATCGGCTAGCGCCCGGTCTAATTACATGCTGCGGGCAGCGCCTGGGTGAGGATGAGTCTCACACACGATCCCTGGAAGTGCCCGCAGCAGCAGGAGCGCTGCCCGCTAAGATACTTCTAATAAGTGCTAATTAAGATGTTACTGTCAGCAGCGGGGCACCCTACATAAAAATAACGGATAACCCCTTTAATACTAAACAGTCGGCCCCTCCCCCTCTGAGGTGTGTGTATTATGTATATATTGTGTGTATGTTTGTGTTGTGTCGGTGCTGACTGTCTACATGTAGAGGACTCATAGTCTATTCTCCTGGATCAGCCGGTTCCGGTCCGGGGTATTTTAGGCTTTCAGGACCAGATACTTTTAGTGCACATTAGTTTAATGGCTATAACGTGTTAAGTTGTTGGGGTAATGATGTGATTTTTGCAGCAGCTTTTTTTTTTGTGGTCAGTGCAGATTTCTTTTTATTTTATAAACACAATTTTTATTTTTTAAGTTGGAGCCTGGCTGCTCTCATGTCTCCCATACGCTGCACACAGGAAGTAGAGGAGATTCTTCTCCCCTGTCACTTTCTTTCATAGAGATAATAGAGAAGTGCTGAACAGTGTAGACGTGAATCCAGCAGCTCTCAGGAACTTAACTGGATCCTTTCACATTGAACATGGTGTGAGCTGCAGGCAGCATGTTATAGAGCAGGAGGAGTGGAGCAGATTGATGTATAGTTTTAGGCAAAAAGATTCAGTGAAACATATATTTCATTTAAGTTCCTTTTGGGCTTTGAGGTCCAGGAGGCGGTCCTATCAGTGATTGACAGCTCTCTCTGTATACACAGTCATAGAGGGAGGGCTGTCAATTACTGATGGGACTGCCTCTTCGACTTTAAAGGGGTTGTCCCACGGAAAATATTCTACAGTTTTCAAACCAGCACCTGGATCTGAATACTTTTGTAATTGCATGTAATAAAATTTTTTGTACAGCTACTGTTATTAGCTATTCACTAAAATCGATCTGTATAGCGCCACTTAATTTCTTATTTCTTTGACCTATTCACTGAGAAGGCCGCACATGCTCAGTTTCAACTTTTAACTCCTGAGCTGTGATAGGGAGAGCTGAGACACGCCTCCTGAGCTGTGATAGGGAGAGCTGAGACACACCTCCTGAGCTGTGATAGGGAGAGCTGAGACACGCCCCTGAGCTGTGATAGGGAGAGCTGAGACACGCCTCCTGAGCTGTGATAGGGAGAGCTGAGACACGCCTCCTGAGCTGTGATAGGCAGAGCTGAGACACGCCTCCTGAGCTGCAGCAGAAAAGACACTCCTCTTGAGCTGTGATAGGGAGAGCTGAGACACGCCTCCTGAGCTGTCAGCTTGATATAAATCTAGCAGAGCAATGAATGGGGAGATCTCTGGATCCATGTGAGGTACAGGGCTGGTTCTTGCTTTGTTAAAAATAGGTTGTCATGTCCTATATGATGTCTAATTTTCATTTATTACATTATTCGTGGGATAACCCCTTTAAAGCCCATGTTTAATGTTACAGGTTCCCTTTAAATGTTCCCTCTAAGCTGTGGTCTCTGGGAAACTAGAGGGTTAACAAATCCAATAACTTTACCTGCTGCAGAGTTTGGAATTTTTAACACTTTAAATTCCAGAGGGGACAGGCCTCTGTGTCTGTATCTCTTACCTGATCACGTGAGCTGACAGCTTGTTTTGGTCTCACGCGATGGCTTTAACAGAGAATTCAGAGCGAATGTGAGTTTAGGGTTGGGGGAGATGAGGGAAAAGAGCTGATATATGGAGAAAGAGAGGTTTTTTTTCCCTCTATTACAAAGTTTCTGTACTATAACTGATCTTGTTGTGTGAAGAATTTGTGGCATTTCACTAAGAGCTTGTACTACTGGAGCTCTGTCTCATTGTAGAATGATACAAGGTGGAGGTAAGTGGTAGAGAGCGGAAAGGGCAGATCAGTATTGAAAACAGTTATTTCCACTAATGTCTTTGGAGGATTATGGTAATACTTCAGGGTACTAATACTTCTATGTCTGCTGTATGTGGTACACTGCAGTGTATGTCCTGTGTAACACTATTCACTATACAGCAGGTGCGGCCGCTGACTGATATATCATATTACACTACTCACAAAAAGTTAGGGATATTTGGTTTGTGGGTGAAATTTCAGGATGACCCTAAAATGCACTCTAACCTTTTCAGGGTTGTCCGAGTTATGAAAAAAAAATATAGCACTGTAAATCTGATGGGCAGCAATATATAACTAAGTTAAGCAAGTTTTAGGAAAAAAAATAGTGCTGCCCTGAGTGACATGTCTGATTGCTGGGATACTCAGCAGCATGTTGTATGTGTATGACAAGTCCCAGCTGCACAATGACACTGCTGATGCTCACAGGAACTTCCCCCTACCTTTCTTGTGCAGTGCTCTACAGATCTTCTCTAGTCTGTCAGCTCCTGTGCCCAGCATTTGTCTCCTCACTGCCTGCAGCTACTCAGTAAAGCCTTCAGCCCTGAGTCTTTTCTGGCTGAAGGGCTTAATGTTTTATCTGAAAGGATCCAGGGAAAGAGCAGCAGCAGCCCGGCAGTGCAAGGCCAGCACAGTGACATCTCGTGTACAGACTCTTATCTGATCTCTTAGGCTTGTGCACGAAACATCAGCCGAGCAGGGAGAGAAACTGACATCACAGGTCATGTGACCTTCAGTGAAATCTGAGAGAGCAGCAGCTGTAGAAGCACAAAGTGCATGGCAAAGCTGTTATACTTGATTAGTTAGAAACATACAAAGATCAAAAAAATAACTTGGACAACCCCTTTAATGTGACCTTCTCTGAACTTTTGAATGCACACGTCCAACTGCTCAATGTTTCAGTACTTTTTGCTCCTCTAACAAGGAGCTTAACGGCAAAAATCACAACAGGTGTTTGATCCATGAATCTCCCAATAAATTCCCTGGTTCAATTACAATTGGTATTAAACAGTCCTCCTCATCATGCTGTTACTTTTTGACATCATGAGACCAAGATGACATCTAACAATTAACAGTACCTCGCCATTGAGAGGCTTCAAGCAGGACGTTCTCAGATGGAAGTGACCACTGAGCTTAGAGTATCACAGAGAGTCATCAGCAGGTTGTATCAGAGATACAGAGACTGAAAGAGTCACAGAAAGGCAGAGAAGTGGACGTCCTCTGGCCACATCCCACACTGATGACCACTTCATTGTGAACAATGTCCTGCGGAACCGGCTGATGAATGTCACACAATTCCAGGCATATTTAAGGGAGGTGAGAGGCACCCAAGTGTCAGGTCAGACCATTCAAAACCGTTTACATCAGCGTAGTCTGCGTGCTAGATGACCTGCAAGGTACCTGATCACACCACCAGGCACAGGCGTCGTCTTGTATGGGCCAGGGGGCATCTACGCTGGATGAGGGACCAGTGGTCCTCAGTGCTGTTCACTGATGAAAGTCGATTCACGCTAAGCAGAAATGATGGCCTCCAACGATGTCAAGGAGAGCGCTATGTATTCAGCCACTGGTGGTGGTGGTGTTACAGTGTGGGCAGGTGTGTCTAGTCAATATAGAACTGCCCTACACTGTGTGAATGTTCCAGTGACAAGTCCAGACTACCTGAAGAACATCATTAATCCAGTCATTGTGCTTCTGCATGAACAACACAGGCCTAATGTCATCTTCATGGAGGACAATGCGCCAGCTCATCAAGGTTGCTGTGAACCTATGGGATCAGCTGAGTCACCGTGTAGAGGCTCGTAACTCTGTACCCCAGAACCTCAATTACCTAAGGGCTGCCCTTCAAGAAGAGTGGGATGCCACGCCTCAGCAGAGTCGATTTGTGAACAGCAGGAGACGTTGGTGTCAAGCTGTAATTGATTCTCAAGGCCACACGACAAGTTTTTGAGACACTGACATTTTTGTGGCGGTATACCCAGCACTGGGGTGGCTTTTGTTTCAATAAATAGTTTGTGATGAGGAAATCACCATTGTGCTTCTACTTAAAT
>ONZH01011226.1:0-46901 GCA_900303285.1 Rhinella marina
CGTCTCACCTCTTGGGCCTCCACAAATCTTCCATGAGCCTCTGGCCAGCCCACGGCCTCTTCCTGCCTTTTGCGGTCCTAACGCATCCTCAACATCCCACTGCTTTAACCTGCTAGACATGACACTGGGCCAGGTCGGGTCACTGACATCTCTAGCGCCAACAATTTGGGATTTTAAGGCTTTCTGCATGTGTTTGAGTTGTTTTTACATTTTAAAGAAGACATGTCTGACCACATTTCACACACACACACAATGACAATTAGGGGTGGGGTCTATTTGCTTTCCCCCTTGCCTATGCCATCTGAGGTTGTCATAGGCAACGTGATTTAAGGGTGCAGAATTTCATCTTCTTTTTTGTCTAGTTTGGCTTGGGTCCATGGCAATGTAGAGGAAAGAAGGTTTCCTTGTATGGTCTCACTTTACAGAGAGGTTATATTGTGTTTGGAGTGTATTGTTGAGAGGCTGTGATAGTGGCGTAATAATGCGACTTGGGCGCGTTATATGCACCCAGACATGCTTCCCCTGCTGTCCCAGTTGCATTCCAGCAGTGTTGGCATCCTTTTCTGAGGTTCCAGGGTGGACTTGGTGACCTCCAAGTGGTCGAATTGAGATTTCCAAGTGGCGAGCATTTTTTCCCCATAGACTTTAATGGGATTCGATATCTGGTCGAATAGTCGAATTTCGCGGTCTATTCGAATCGAATTTCGAAATTTCGAATATTTCACTACTCGCTCATCTCTAATAGGCATGTGTACCTAGTTAATCTTCTGCACTACAAATAATTAGTCTGTTCAGTTATATATCAACGTACGTTGCATCAGAATCATTGACAACGGGCGGTGTAATACATACGCATGTTTATATAGTTTATATGATGGGCTCTTTATACTTAATATGTTCTGTTATACATAGACTGTTCATCAGACTTAGTCCCATCAGCCAGTCTAATATACCTAGTTAATCTGCTGCGCCATTAATAATGAATATTTTCAGTTATACATAGACATACGGAGCTTCAGACTCATTGTCAACAGGCAGTTTAATATATATGCAATTTTATATAGTTCATCTGCTGGGCCATTTATGTTTAATTTGTTCTTTTATATATAGACTGTGCATCAGATTTAGTCTCAACAGCCGGTCTAATATATAGGCACATGTACCTAGTTAATCTGCTGCGCCATTAATAATTAATCTGTTCAGTTGTACATAGACTCACGGTGTGTTTTTCTACTCTATCTGCTGTGTCATTCATACTTCATCTGTTGCATTATTGATTCACTTACTGTACAATATGGGCAACAGACAGTTGCCTGGGCCCTCAAAAGGAATGTGCAGTGGAAAAAATGTTGCTGTAGCTGGCACAAGTGGCAGCAGAAGAAGGGGTAGCAGTAGCAGCAGCCACAGCAACAGGATGTCATCCAGCAGTCGTGTTTTCAACAAGTCTGCTGAACTGGAATGGTTGACTCGCTCTTCAATATCATCTCATCATATCATCTCAGGTGACAACAGATACACACAGCACAACCTCATCTGTCCTGCAACTACCTCTTTCTTTTGCGGTTCTATCTGCTCCAGATATTATGTATGCTGCCAGTTCTGCTCCACTTTTCAGCAAGGACAAGCTTAGTGAGCACAGTCAGCAGCTACAGGCCAGCACAGACTTGGAGGATAGATTTGCTGTGTCTTCCCTTAGGTGGGCAACTAGCAATGATGACGAGCAGTCATAGACATGGCCATGAAACTGGTAAGCTGGTGAACAGATGTTAATGGATGATGATTTAGCCGATTGCACGAGGCAGCCAGGTTAATAGGGGGCATCATCATCGGGGGTGAGGGTGACAGCAGACCCGTGAGATAGCAGCAGGGTAGCAGCGTGCCAATGAGCCAGCAGGGTGGGAGATATGGAGCCAAATGCGCCTTGAATAGCAGGAAAAAAATTTAAAAAAATCATACTTACCTCATCCATTTGAGCGTGAAGAGCCAGCCACCGCCATGTTGATTGAAGACCCCAACTTGATTTTATTTTAGTTTACACTGTAATATTAATGTCAGATGCCCGTTATCAGCTATGAATCCGGCATCTGAGAGGTACAATGATGGGGAACAGTGCAATCACCATTCCCACGTCATTGCACCCACTACTTACAAAGAAATGCGCTTCCTGATGAAGTAACTTGTCACAAAGCAAATTTTTTTGTAAAATTCTATGAAGCAATCAACTTTCCCAATACTTCACTCATCACTAGTGACGATGCAAAGAAGAAAAATATTTTAATTAAAAAGTGATGATGAAACAGTAGTAAAACTTGAAATAAACGTATATAAATTTGTTATCACTATATTCATATCGATCCGGGGAAAGACGTTTTCATATTATATATACTGCATGATGAACCCCATATAAAATATAAAAAAAAAAACACTGAATGAATTACTATTTTTGCCCATCCTACCTCCCAATAAAATGAAATAAAAAGCAAACAAAAAGTCAGATGTAGTCCAAAATGGTGCCAATAAAACTACAGCCTGTCCCACAAAAAAAATCAAGCCTTCAGACAACCAATTTTCCTGAAAAATAAAAATGTTATGGATGTTAGCATATGGTAATGCAAAACACAACTGTTGTTTAATAAAACAAAATTATTTAATGATGCAAAAGTAATAAAATATGAAAAACTGTATAAATTTGCTATCATCATAATCATATCAACCTGCAGAACAAAGTCATCATATCATATATACTTCATGGGGAACTCTATAAACAGTAAAAATAAAAACACTGATAGTAATGCAGTTTTTGCCCACCTCACCTTCCAAAAAATGAAATAAAAAGTGACAAAAAAGCCAAATATACCCAAAATTGGTACCAATAAAAACAATAGCTTGTCCCGCAAAAAACCAAGCCCTTACATAGCTTAGTCAACAGAAAGTAAAACTGTTATGGTTCTTAAAAACTCTCAAATTTTCATGGTCTAATGTTAATAGTTTCTATGAAACACCTGTATGGTCAACAAGAATACTACCTTGGAGTATACTCCTTTTAAGAATGTGTTTATTTCTTGGGGTTTCCACTGTACTGGTGCCTCAGGGTCGTTGCAAGTTCGACATGGCACCCAGACCAATTCCAGTAAAATCTGAGTTTAAAAAGCCAAATGGCACTCCTTGGCACTGGAATATGTAGAAGCGTTTCAAAGTTATTACAACATAAAGTGACATGTCAAATTTGAAGAACAGGGCTGCGTCTTTAAGGCCAAAATATGCTTCCTCTACCAGGCCCTGCAACTTACTAATGCACTTGCTCTACTATTTCTGTCCTACTCTGGAGATTGGGAGAGTAGTCATCTGACAGCACCCTCTGTGGAGACTGTAGTTCCTCTGATGTCATGATTCGGTGATGATGCCCTCTGTTAGAATCCCCACCCAAATGGTAATGATGTCAGTGCCATATAGTCTTGAAACAGGCTGGTTGACAATCCACAAACAATGTTGGCGGAGTCCACTGCTTGTCATATCGAAGCTTTAGGGGAGGAAACATTAAGAAGAGACAGCAAAAGGATGACGGAGGGTGTAGTGGGTGGAGTTTTTGGCCCAGGGAAAGGAGTATTAGGTGTTTACATTTTTGGTTAAATTGTTTTTAGGATCCCCATGAGCCCTTTAAGTGGTTATTAAGTTCTATTTTAATAAGAGTACAAATATTAACATTTAAAAAAAATGTAAAATATAATTCATCCATATAGGCATTGCCAAGCCATTGCTGTATGCATAGAGGATCAATAAGCTGTTAAGCACGACTTTCTCTCACTAATTAATACAAAAACTGTTTTACCCAATATCAATGCCCACTGTAAATAGAAATGTCTTAAGGAAGTATGGGAATTACAGCAGTTTATAATGTTAACACTGTTAAGCGCTTTTTTATTGGAGCTTTTTCTTCTTCTTACAGAAATATTAATTACTAAATAGTAAACATACTAAATGCTTTAACCAACCAAAGTGTCAAAGTGGCACCCCAATCACTGTATACACAGGTGCATTTCAAATTAGAAATTATCATCAAAAAGTTAATTTATCTCAGTAATTCAATACAAAAAGTGATGCTTGTATATGATATACTGTTATGTCAGATATGCTACTCAACGTGCTGTCCGGCATCCTCTGCAAGTTGCTGTCTCCATTGCTCTAGCCTCTGTTCCCTTACAGCATGCACACACTAAACTGTGGCCTCTTAAAGGGTCAGTGTGCGCATTAACAAATCCTTCCCCAGTCTCTAGTTGAGGTTCCCTGGGTATTTAAAGCACCCTCTCCAGGCCTCCAGGCAGAGGGTGCCAGAGCTAAATGGTTCCCTGTGACCAGCAAAGGTGTTTGGAAGACTTAGTGCTACAACTGTCACATTCCTTGCATTTGATTGTGATTTACTTGCGTTATCCAGCCTGTATTCCTGCCAGGTACCCCCTGCTTGTGTACTTCTGACCTCACTGTTTGGTTTCAGTTCAAGTCTGTGTTTAAGTTATCGTAGTCTCTCTGCTTGCTTGTGTTACGGTATTGGTTCCTGGCTGCCTTGTTCCTGCATCCACCACTAACCTGCCTACAAGCTCTCCTAGTGTTTCTTGTTCTATGTTGCCAATTATCTGAACTTCCGGTATTGTAACTGTCCAGATTGCTTCTGTGATTGTGGTACAGTTTCCCAGCATCCCAGCCACCCAGCCAAGTTTCCTACAATCAAGTTCTGCCTAAAACTCTACATATATATATATATATATATATATATATATATATATATATATGTCATGGGGAGCCGGCAGCTTGCTGCCTCTGTGCAGCGCTGCGGACTCCCACAGCTGTACAGGAGCGAGGACGCGGGCAGGGAGGACCCAGAGTGCATTCAGTCTCAGCGCGGCCGGCGTCCTCCCCATCCCCTTGACAACGAGCAGGAGAGGCCAGGTCACGGGACCTACCTGGATCTTTGAGCGCTGGCAGGAAAGCCAACGCTCAGATGTTCTAGTTTTTTTATTAGGTCACATGACGCTGCCACGTCACATGACCTACTTAGAGGTCTATTTAAACAGGCAACCTGCCGGCCACAGGTTGCCTGTGATTGGTCTTCTGTCCAGAGCTTGCGTTTACTCATCTGTGATTACTGACTCGACTTTGGCTTATGTATCCGACTAGGTTCTCCGTCTCGTCCTTTTGTACCTCGCTCCCTCCTGGTTTTGACTTCGGCTTGTTCGTTTGACCTTGTTCCTGCTCGCTCCTTTAACTTTCATGTGACCTCCTGGTTTGACCTTTTGCTTGGTGACTACTCGTTATTGTGTGTGTCTGTTCTGTCGTTTGTTTATTGTGTTCTCCTCATGTTCCCCTCCGTGTACGCCCCAGCACGTACCCAGGTTAGGGACCGTCGACTAGTTGTACACCTTCGCCTAGGATGGGTCATAAGAGTAGGCAGGGTCAGAGGTGGGGTTTCAGATCAGGGCTGCACTTACCCCCACACGAGTGACAGAATGTGAATATATGTGTGTGTGTGGGTGTCACTGTTCGGACTATATGTGCAATTTTGGTGGATTTTTGGTGCGTTTTCTGTTGCCTGGAGCCTTTGATGCTTACAGCAGTTTCCCTGACCTCAGTAGGTCAGCTTCCAACTATACTAGGACTATCCCAAGAGATAGTGATCTGGTTGATCCCCTGCAGGGAAGGCCAGATCCCTGCACAGAGCTTAAAAGGTGAAAACCAGGGGAGCGCCAGAATAACGCCCAAATCCAAACCAGTTAGTTTGTACAGTAGGTCCACACTAGCTGATCCGAGCCATATATATTCAATACACACAGAGTGATCTATTTCAAGCATTGATTTCTTTTAATATTGATGATTATGAAGTATTGTTTGGATGACACAAGTCTATTGCAAGTTTATCCAAGTAAAACCGTTAAACTTAACCAAGTCTGGACACTACTTACTCCACCAAGTACAACTCCTTTGTTGCTGCGGAGCCTAAGTCCTGGGAGTGACAGTATCCAGGTAGGGGAACATAACATACCTCTCGGCATTGCTAAACACTGGGTCCCGATCAGCCCTGTGGGGCAGCATGCTGCACTTACAGCAAATGAAAAAACGATACTGTGAAAAAGTTCAATAATGTAGCTAATCAGCTAATCAAAACAAAACACCTGCGAAGGTTTCCTAAGTCTTTAAATAGTCCCTCAGTGTGGTTCAGTAGTCTACATAATCATGGGGAAGACTGCTAACTTGATAGTTGTCCAGAAGAAAGTCATTGACACCCTCCACAAGGAGGGTAAGCCACAAAAGGTCATTGCTAAAGAAGCTGGCAGTATCCAAATATATTGATGGAAAGTTACGTGGAAGGGAAAAAGTGGTTGAAAAAGGTGCACACTCAACAGGAACAACAGCAGCCTTGAAAGGATTGCCATGAAAAGGCTATTCAAGAATTTGGGGGAGATTCACAAGGAGTGGACTGAGGCTGGAGTCAGTGCTTCAAAAGCCATCACACGAAGACGTATCCAGGACATGAGCTACAACTGTCAAATTCCTTGTGTCAAGCCACTCATGACCCAGAGACAAAGGCAGAAGCGTCTTACCTGGGCTAAGAAGAAAAAGGACTGGACTGTTGCTCAGTGGTCCAAAGTCCTATTTTCATTTAGAAATCAAGGTCCCAGAGTCTGGAGGAAGAGTGGAGAGGCACACAATCCAAGTTGCTTGAGGTCCAGTGTGAAGTTTCCAAGCTATCTGATAGAAACTTTAAGAGCACTTTATGTTTCCCTTCCCAAGCTTTATAGAGATGCTGGTTTCATTTACCAGCAGGACTTGGCACCTGCCCATACTGCCAAAAGTACCAATACCTGGTTTAATAACCATGGTATAACTATGCTTAAATGGCCAGCAAACCTAAACCCCAAAGAGAATCTATGAGGTATTGTCAAGAGAAAGATGAGAGAAACCAGACCCAACAATGCAGACAAGATGAATGCCGCTTTTAACCTGGGCTTCCATAACACCTCAGCAGTGTCACAGGCTGGTCACTTCCATGCCATGCCACATTGATGCAGTAATTCATGTAAAAGAAGCCACAACCAAGTACTGAGTACATATACTGTACATATTTTTTAGAAGGTCAACATTTCTATATTAAAAATATATTTTAGTTGGTCTAACTTTTGGGGTTTCATTAGCTGTAAGCCATAATCAACATCAAAAGAAATAAGCACTTGAAATAAATCACTCTGTATGTGATGAATTTATATAATGCATGAGCTCAGGCTCGGACTGGCCCACCGGGGAGCCGGTGAAATCCCCCGTGGGCCCCTTGCCTGGAAAAGTATAATCACATGCTCACCAATTGGCGGCAGCCCCAGCTGCCTGCTGGAAAGCGCTACTGCCTGTCGCTGTAATAAAAGTGCGGCACACATCAATGGACATGAGTGGTGAGATCATCTCACCACTTATCATTTAGTATGGCTGCTGCAGCGCTGGGGGGGCACCGCCTCCTGACCTGTGCTCTTAATGATGACGCTGCATGCCCATTTTCTGAGTCAGGGCAGAGCGTGGCAGCAGGATTTTAGTTTATGTGACAACTAGGCAGGCACAGGCAGAGCTACACAAGTGAAGCACGAGGATCTGTTTCAAATAAAGCAAGCTAAGAAGTGTGCCCAGACCAGTATCCTCCCAAACAAATAGGTATTTACTGCTAAAAAAAGTCTACATTTTTACTGACCTCCCCTCTAGAAATAACAACTCCCAACATGCCCTGTAAGTTGCAGACCTTCAAGACCTGTTGGGAGTTGTAGTTTTCCTTACTACAAAACACTGTACTTTTAGGGCTCGTGCTCTGTCCACATGACGGATTTGATGCAAGTGGCATCTGATGCATTGGCATCTGTGCAGACACTGAACCAAGAAGGGACATGTTCCTTTATACCAGGGTCATGAGTTTAAACCTCTGCACTGCAAACTGCAAAGTGCTGCCTCCCATTAAAAACTATGGGAGGCAAACCCTACGTGACCGCCAGACAGTGTTGCCAACTGTCCAGAAATTTCTGGACAATCTGTAAAAATAGGCGTCTTTTTTCCTTCCTCCATGAAAAAAATAGAGGTGCCTGTTATTTTTTTTTTTAAATACTGGTAGTAACTGACTAGATTATTTTGGTGGCGATTATCATCATTCGCAGTAAATACTGGTAATGGGTTGGTTTCAGTATATTGAGCTATACTTATAACCCTTATAACTTAATATGGTTTTCCAAATTGTCCATAAAAAATGTTGGATGTCTGTAATTTTTGGATAAAAAATTCTGGTTGGCAACCTTGCTGTCGGGGGAATAATCTGCACCAAAATACCACTAGGCAAATTCTACCATGTGAACGGCCCCTTATGTTCCAATCAGGCACACATCAATTGCTGTTGACAAACTAGAAGTCTGTACGTTATACGTTCTCCAGACATCATGAAAAATACAAGTGTTCCGTGGACCTGTGGAAGAAATTTGGTTCCATTAGTACTTACCTGTCCCTTGCTCCACTAATGCCATTTTCCCTGTCCTGTTGACAGAACTTTGTTTTCCGTCCAGCATAATGGAAACCAGACGGATCCGTTATGCTTGCCTATATACTTCTATTATGACGGATCAAAACGGAATGCCTCTAAAGGTGTCCGTTTTGATTACCGTCCTATGGATTCCGTTTTTTTCCATTATAACCATGTTATAACGGAAAGCCAGAATGGAATCCATGACGGTGATGTGAACATTATACTGCACAGTGCATGCCATAAAAAAGCGAAAAAAAAAATAATAGATTTACTTTCTTTCCCTTTCCCCTGTGAAAAAATGAATTAGTAATTAGGAAACCAGACTTTCTTTTTTTTACGACAGCCATTTTCAGTACTATTGCAGACTATGGGACCATTCACTTGGCTGTTTTTTTAGTGTTCATTAATAAAAAGGACATGTCCTATTTTTGTCCTTTGAAATCAATAGGCCCATTGCCGTTTAGACAGCACACAGGTATATGAGTGGCACAGAAGGCAGGACATTTAAAAATAAATAAATACTGCCCCCTGTGTATGAAATGCCCCAATACTGCCCCCTGTATATAAACCCATGCTAATGCCAACAAATGTAAAAAAATACTCATTTCATCAAAGGTATGCATAGGAACACTTTAGGCAGCAGCACCTGGCACTCAAGACACTGTGACATCACAAGATCACTCTTTCTTAGGCTGGGTGGTTAATCTAGGACAAGGAATTTCCATGTGTGACTGGGGTCCATACTACTGACTGTAAATAGCAGACTAAGGCCCCATTCACACGACTGTGTGAATGGGGCCGTATCTGTTCCGCAATATTGCAGAATAGATGCGGCCCCATTCACCTCTATGGTATCGCAAAGCTGTGGCACGGAGCCAGCTCCGTGCCGCGGCTCCTGTTAAAAATATAAAGCATGTCCTATACTTGTCCGCATGCATGGTGCGGAACACACGTAGGGCGGCAGTCGTAGTATTGCGGTTCCGCATTATTGCGGACCCGCAATATTACGGTCGTCTGGATGGGGCCTAAGGGGAGATTTATAAAGAACGGTGCTTTCTACGCCGGTCTTGATCTCAACTGCACAGTTGGAGGATGCGTCTAATTTATGACGAGGTGCAAGCCTCGTCATAAATTAGGTATTAGGTACATCCTCCTGCAGTCTGTGCACCTAAACAAAAATCTACAACAGCTCAGAGCTGCCATACATTTCTGCAAGGGCAGACTGGGAACTTAAAGTTGCCCTGGAAAAAAACTAAAAGTGGCCCCAGTGTTGTAGATGGTTTCAAATTGACATAAGGTGGGGCAACACAAGTAGATGGGTCCAAGACAAGTTGGCAGGATCAGTACTACCATAGTGCAGCAGAGAATACCATCCCATAAGCTGTCTCTCTGTGGTGGTCATCAATATCCATGTTCTGTTCTCCTCCTCCAATTGATTTTAGTATGTAGCAGGAACATTAGCAGGTGAGATGTGGGCCACAACACCAAGCCAGCCCTACGTACATTCAGCATGCTGCCTGGACTTTCTATGATAATGACCCCTATAGTTCCCCCAGTAGTATGTACCCAGACAGCGGCAGTGAGGATGGCTTGGGCATCAGCCCACCTTGAAAATTCCCTGTAGGGTTTATGGTGAGTTTGCGCCTGGATTTTTGGCTATATTTGCATCAGAAAACTGGTGTAAATGAAGATAGATGTGTGCCCTTTTCCCTACCCTTGTCATGCTCCCTTTAGGAAAAGTGGTGAGTGCAGAGTAAAAAGAGGCACTTGTTACCTTTTTTCAATAAGTCACTTTTCTGGCGCAAGGGAGCTGATAAATTCCCCCTTAAGTCATCAACTAATTGGGTTGCTTAATAAGAAACACTTTGATATAGTTTAATACACAATATACGGTAGTTCTGTTCTGCATGCTGAATTGTATGCTAAAATGCATATGTTTATGCACGTGAGGCCGAATATACAAGTATACTTCTGTTTATGGTGGCGGTAGAGTGGGCCCCCAAAATAAATTCCGCTGGTGGACCCTAGGCACCCCAGTCCGACACTGCATGAGCTTTAGTTTCTGAACCGAATTTCTGAAATGAATTATCTTTTCAATGATATTCTAATTTGTTGAGATGTACCTGTATACTGTAGCTATTCAGTTTTTTACATACCATAGAGATTTTCCAGATCAGGGATTTATGAATGGATTTTATTACTGTAATGCTTGAAGGCTGCTCCTCTCTTCGTATAAAGAAGCAAAGCCAACAGCCACTTTGGCTCTTAAAAACAGAAAATACTTTTTGTTGTTTATTGTACCAACTAGTACATGAGCTGTCTTAAATCTTGCACAAGAAAAGATCATGTCACTTCCACAATTCCTGTGTAGTTTTATTCTCTACAATATTGTTATGCTCACTACCAGAGGCATTATGTCTGTGCACTGAGGACATCTAGAACAGCTGTCTATCATGGTAGAAAATGACAGGTTTGTTAGTAAGAGATGCCAGAAGTGGTTTACACTTTAACAGAACAGTCATTAAGTGTAGGGATCACTGACTTCTCCTTGGAAAATAACAGTTTTTTTGTTGGTCTTGGTAACAACAAATTGATTTTTATTATAATATGGCTTTCTGAGGAAAGCAACGCAGCAATTCTAGAACTAAAGTGAAGATAAAATTGATGAAGTTAATATTTATATATGGTACTTTGCTTTTTTAAGTGTTTTATGTGTTTTGCCACCGGAATGTATACAGATAACATTGTGTGCTGGGATGCTGACATAACAATATTGTTCAGAACTTTTTTCTTAATGGCGCATGATATGAGGGAGAATGAACAAAAATACCTACATTAAAATATTTCCAGTCATTCATTTTTAAATTAGATGTTAAAAAACACAAATAAGTTCCTATGCTTGCCTATGCTTGCCTATGCCTACCCTTTTATTGGTTAAGTAAAAGTGCATAATTTTGATTAACTAGCAAAGTCATGCAACTCCAATAACCTCCATGCAATTCAAAGGCTAAAAAAAAACACGTTGGAGGCCTAAAGATTTTTGCATATCCTCTTTAGTACTAGTACAGTAGCTACACCTGTGCATACTGTACATATTTTTGCAAGCTTAAAGGGGTTCTCCAGGAATTAAGAAAATGAAAATACCTAAATATTACTTTAGTATAAATATATTCCCAAATATCTTTCATTAGTTATAATGGCTCGCTTTGTCTAGGGAGCAATCATTGGGAGAAATAAAAAGGCCGCCTTCCTATATGTACACACAAAACCTGTCCTAATCACACAGCAGGACAGAGCCACATCCCCACCTTCTCTCTGTATTTCATGTCTCTTCATTAACTCCATTCTTACACAGATTTGCCTGACAATCTTATCAGCTGTATACTGACAAACATAGAAGAGAGGAGGATGAGGAAGCTCTTTACCTCAGTGTTGTGAAGTAACTTGTCATCCAGTGTGATTAGGACAGGTTTTCTTCGTACTAATAGGACGGCGGCCATTTTATTTCTCCTAATGATTGCTCCACAGACAAAACAAGCCATTATAACTAATGAAAGGTATTTGGGAATTTATTTATAATAAAGTAATATTTAAGTATTTTCATTTTCTTAATTCCTGGAGAACCCCTGTAAGGCCTCAAGGTCATGGCAATATTATTGATAATTAATTTAATGCACCTTAGTATGCCTCCAAATTCATAAAGAGGCATGAGTTTTTTTCTGTCTTAATCCATTCACATACAACCAAAAATGGTCTGATACATGTGTCAGCACATGTCATAAGTAAATAGCTTTCCTAGGGGGTGATACTGTATCTCTATACATACAACACCTGATAAATTATTTTCAGCACACATACAACTCCACAGTACAGTAAGCATGAAACATTAAAAAAGATAAACAAAAAAGCATTATACAAATTTCTAGATAAACAATCAATACCTGTCAAGGGTGTCAGACCACACCCAGGATCTTTTTGGGCACTGATTAGTATGCATGGCGCCCCACCTAATGGTGGCAGAAGGAAACAGAAGGAACAAAGGCTCTACTGTGAGGCAACAAGCTTGGTGGTTACAACACTCTTACAAGAGGCAAATAGCTTGATGGCTAAAGTCTCATGTAGGACAATGAGCATTTAGTGACAACAGTCTATCAATGAGGGCGCAGGCTTAGTGGCAACAAATACACAGTCTCTTTACATCATACCTACACTTTCAGATAACTTTGCAGAATAAGCTGATATGTGTGTCTACATGAGAGACCATTATATGATTTGTATATTACCGTATTTTTCGCTTTATAAGACACACCCGAAGATAAGACGCATCCCAGATTTTAGAGTAGGAAAATGAGAAAAAAATAGTTTTCATCAGACCTCATATCAGACCCCCCATAAATTTCAGGACATCACATCAGACCACCATCAGACCTCAGATCAGCCCAGTGTTCCCCCATCAGACCTCAGATCAGCCAAGTGTGCCCCCATCAGACCTTAGATCAGCCCAGTGTGTCCCCATCAGACCTCAGAACAGCCCAGTGTGCCCCCATCAGACCTCAGAACAGCCCAGTGTGCCCCCATGAGACCTCAGATCAGCCCAGTGTGTCCCCATCAGACCTCAGAACAGCCCAGTGTGCCCCCGTGCCCCCATCAGACCTCAGATCAGCCCAGTGTGCCCCCATCAGACCTCAGATCAGCCCATTGTGCCCCCATCAGACCTCAGATCAGCCCACCCAGCCCCATAACAATAAAATAAAAACCTCTCTTACCTGTCCTGCATCGCAGCTCCGCTCAGGGTCCGGCGCTCCTCTGGCTTTTAAGGCCGGCACTGCACAGTCACCTGACTGCGTGCAGCGTCAGGTCATAGTGCGCACACTACGTCCTGACGCTGTACGCAGTCAGGACAGTGCAGTGCTTACCTGGGAAGCCAGAGGAGTGCCGGACCCGGAGAGGAGCCGCGGCGCAGGACAGGTAAGAGAGGTTTTTTATTGTATTGTTATGGGGCTGGGTGAGCTGATCTGAGGTCTGATGGGGTTGCCGCAGCTAAAACATACAAGTGATCGCTTCCATAATGGACGCACCACAATTTTCCCCCTACTTTTGGGGGGGAAAAGTGCGTCTTATAAAGCGAAAAATACGGTACATTTTTAGCAGTTTTGGCCAGAGATCCTGCTCCCTAATTCTTGCTTATGCAAATAACTCTAAAGCCCCATTTAGGGCATTATAGAGAATCTCTGGACAATATTGATGTCAATAAAGCACTTGGAGTGAGATAGAAAACTATTAGCTCCACCAGCTTATGTGGGTACATATTTCTGTATGCAGTTCACTCCTCATTCCCTCTTCATAGACTGCTATGCAAGCTTGTAGTTTGATACTTAAAGGGGTTCTCCAAGTTATATTTATTGATGATCTATCCTCAGGATAGGTAATCAATATCAAATCCTGGCGATCTGATATTGAGGACCTATCCTGAGGATAGATCATCAATAAATATATGTCAAAGGAAAATACATACAATGCAACCGCACACCACTAACCAGATAAAGCACAAAATGCCATAGTGATATAGAGTATTCTAAAGCTCATGCTATGCTTGTTTAATAAATTAGAGACTCTTGGCAAATATATTTTGTACAAAATTATCTGAGCCCATTCACCGAATCGTCAAGGTGTTCTCTGCAGAATGGGAACCTAACACTATCTCCTACCTGTTACGTGCCAGACTTGGCTTCCATATAATCAGGGGGTGTTTTGTTCCACATGCATGCTGTATCCACTCTGCCTTTTGCCATTTCTGGTGCTTCAAAGGGTTCCCCTAGTTCAGGAATGCAGATACTAGAATGCATGCCGAATCACTCGGCTTTATAGTTGCACTGATTAAAAACAACCTGTGGGGCAGATGGGCTGGTCAGGAGTGCATGACCAAATGGAGTAGCCACACCTCCAGTACAAACTTACAAAGAAAAAAAGAGAAATTTCAGTCAGCACATCCCAGAGCGCAGGTGCTGGTTGCTATGGCTAAATACATGTCAAAGGAAAATACATACATACTCTATATCACTATGGCATTTTGTGCTTTATCTGGTTAGCAGTGTTTGGTTGCATTGTATGTATTTTCCTTTGACATGTATTTAGCCATAGCAACCAGCACCTGCGCTCTGGGATGTGCTGACTGAAATTTCTCTTTTTTTCTGTGTAAGTTTGTACTGGAGGTGTGGCTACTCCATTTGGTCATGCACTCCTGACCAGCCCATCTGCCCCACAGGTTGTTTTTAATCAGTGCAACTATAAAGCCGAGTGATTCGGCATGCATTCTAATATCTGCATTCCTGAACTAGGGGAGGCCTTTGAAGCACCAGAAATGGCAAAAGGCAGAGTGGATACAGCATGCATGTGGAACAAAACACCCCCTGATTATATGGAAGCCAAGTCTGGCATGTAACAGGTAGGAGATAGTGTTAGGTTCCCATTCTGCAGAGAACACCTTGACGATTCGGTGAATGGGCTCAGATAATTTTGTACAAGCTAAGCTTCTGCGTGTGTGATACTACTGCTCCAACCTTTGCTAAGCCCTTCACTGTACTAATTGGCGAGTTCCTGTATTTGCTAGCTAACTACCACATAATGTAGGCTTGGCTTTCTCTCGTCAAACTTTAGAATTTCCCAGCATTTCTCAACGTTGCCTGCATGCTATAGACTACAAGGCTATTTTGAACACCTACTATCCTTTTATTTATGCCTTCAACAAAACCTCAGATTTGAACCCTAATACTCACAGCTCAATATTACAACAATAAAGTATGTTCTATAAGTGTGTTCTCTATAAACAATTCAGTTACATCTATATGTATATGCAGTGATCATAGACATTATGTCACAAAGTATAACTTCTACAGTATATCACAGGCTACCTATAGTGTAATTAAATAAGTGCACAGGGTTTAGAACCAGGGGTACCTAAACACCCACTGGCTTCTCACAGTGGCATAAAGTACATAATAGCACATCAAATGTCAATATGTTGTATTGTAATCACTTAAAGGGAATCTGTCAACAGTGAACTTCCTGTCAAACTGTTTGCATAGAAACATAGTTGTGGTTCATCTGAATAAAATTAGGTTTTTGTTTTGTTAATCCAAGGCTCCGTTCCTGAGTTATGATACTTTTTTTATTAATATGCAGATAATGCCTTTGATGCAATTAAGATGTCACCGTTGCTTTTGTTGCCAAGTCCCAAGCTCTACTCCTCTCTGTGGCCAGGTCCTTGCCGGGCTGCTTAGCCATTGCCTGTCAATCAACTGCCTAATTTGAATATTAAGAAAAGCATCATAACTCAGGAACAGAGCTTGGATCAACAAAAGGAAAAGGAAAACAGTGTTTCAATCAGGTGAACCACAGCTATGTGTCTATTCAAACAGTTGGATAGAGAGGTTGCTGGTGAAAGATTCCCTTTAAGTGCGTGCAACATACAATGGAGGCAGTAAGTCACATAGTAGTCATCTTATTGTTGGCATATTCTCAATAGTCACATAACAGTCCAAAAGATCAACATGGATGGTACGGACACCATAACAGGGTCAACGGTAACTTTTAGCAACATGACATAATCAAAAAGGATATGTGTTTTCTTGTAATAAAGTTCAGTCATTTCCAACCTATTACACAGTATAATATATAACCTTTAATCATTCTTCAGTTTATGGCTAGATATTACATACCTTTTGAGATGAGGCTCTATTATTTACAGATAAAACCTGGCCTACATTTATGGGATCTGTTAAACAGATAATATACCACAAGAACCTTTAATCTTGACACTTAAAATTATTCTTAGATAGAAAGCACCTTCAATCCTAGAAGATTCTCAGCCAGCTATATATCATTCTCTATTTCACCCACTATGCCCCCCCAAATAGTTTCATTTTTAAAGCTGGCCAAAGTTCCCAAAGATATTATGCACACTGCAGCTTTGTCACAGTTTTTAAAACAAATTATTGGGAAAAAAAGCAACTTAACTTCTTTGTGCAGGACATACAGAAGACTTTCATAGATGAGGTCAACTGACCCTATTTGTACAGGTCATCAGGAGAAGTCGCCATAGTTGTCTGGGCCAAATGAAGAAAAAAAGTAAAGAGGATGTGTCCTTATACAGTCTAACACTGTCAATGATCACCATACACTGAGTGTGTTGGGGAACAGCTATCTAACAAAGAAAATGGTAACATCCACTTGTCAATCCTAGCACAGAAGGCTGCTGTTGACTATAGTCATGGAGTGTAAGGGTGGTGGTAGGCCCAAGTTTTGGGGTTGCTTAGGCCTTTGATCTGCATAATCCATTAGTATATGTTACAAAGCATCACTTCAGTATTAAGAAGTAAAAAAGGGGGATGGATCGTGCATTCAGAAAAGGTGATATTCAATAATTAAAAACAGTATCCCATTGAAATAATTAAAGCACCGGTATAGACTGCAACTGTGTAAACTATGGTCAAAAGATAGTGGATAAAGGTTGATATTAGAGATGAGCGAAACAGTCAAGATTAATTTCAGGTCTAGTTCACCGAATTTTTTAAAAGGTTCACTTCGGACCCAAATCAATTCAGGCTCCTGTTGGATGGACAAAAATGTTTTTTTTCAGCTTTATAAACTAGTTTACTATCTTTTTTTGAAAAAAAATTTTCAGAATTTTTTTCCCCTCTTTCCTCCCCAAGCTCTGGGACCTAATGACATCAATAGAAAATGATGTCTGAGTGACACTGACATACATAGCTATGGGTAAATGCACATTTGACAGTGTTAACATACAGCAGTTTTAAAAACACACTGCACCGCCACATGTTATGCTTTTTCATATTCCAAAGCTTCCAAAAGTTGTCCCTTTTCAAAGGCAGATGATGTTTAAGCACACACAATGTTATGGGATAAAAAAAAAGTGGCTTGGGGGATCAAGTGTCCAAAAATTATGTGTTGACAGGGTCGGAATGCCTGCCCGTATGACACACACAAGTGCTGATTGTGGCAATAATGGCAGCAGCAGGAGCAGTAGAGCATGGAACATACAAGGCTGTCTATAGTTAGTAGTGGTAATAGTAGTAGTAGTAGCAGTAACAGTTGTAGTAGTATTAGTAGTGATAGAGGTGGTAAATGCTTTACATTAGTGGTGGTGGCAGTAGGGAATTAACAGCAAGGAGCAGGAGCCATATGGTACATGTTGGCAGAAAGGCAGCAGCATGATGGAGGCGACAGCAGTCTTACTAAAGATGATGGTCGGCAGGCCACAACAGTGGCATGATGACGGCGGTGGTATGAAGGATGTGTCATCAGCAGCAGCTGCACAGAATGTGATGGTTTGAAAGTGGCATTAGTGGCATGAAGCAAGCTGGAGCAGCAGCTGTACAGAATATGATGGTAGTTGGCAGACAGACAGCAACAGTGGCAAGATGGGGCACTGCCACCAAGGCAAAATGTATTCATCGGAATCAGCCTAAGCTATGACAAAATGTTGGCATTAATGTAATCACATATATTTGCAGCTTAATTAAACACAAAAAAAGAATTTAAACGAAAATTGGGGGGGGGGGGGCGAGATGTAAGTATTTGCTTGCAGATAGCTGCTTTTGAGGTCTGTACTGCCAGCAGTTCTGCCAGAAGGCACAGCGGCCACAGTTCTGCACACCTTCCTCCCTGCTGTCAGCTTCCCTGCCTCCCTATTCTACACTAAATTGTTCTTCTTCCTTGTAATCCTAGCCTTTCATTTCCCTCTCCCTGGCAATACACTTTATTGATTTCTCACTGTCCCTGATTGTTTTTTCACTCTCCCCGACTCCCTAACATTGTTTTCCTGGCAGACACTGTAACACCCAACCACCCTCATTCACAGCCCATGGTCATGTGAGAATCCTTCTTCTTCCTCCCATGTGCTTTTTTCCCAGCCTACTTGTGCACTAAAATGGCTCTATGTGCCCTTAGTTTGTCCAAAACAAACCTGAAAATATCCGGGTCGTCTGCTGTTTGAATAATAGCAAAGTTCGGACCAAACCCGATTTGGTTCGCTCATCCTTAGTTGGTATGTCTCTAGATATATACTGGGACATACAGTTTAATATACAAACATACAACATAATAAAATATGGTACAGTATCCTCACCATGTGTACTCCAGATCAAAAATATATTAACCTGTTGAGGGCCCTGCACCATGATTATTCTACTCTAAATGTCAGACGATCAACATTGCAGTTCAATGTTCATTTATTCCAATCAACAACTATAAATATTAATGCTGCTAAATGAGAATAATCAATATAATTTGCTGATGAATGCTAGGATTAAATAATTATTGCTCTAGCTCATCATCAAATTATTTGGGATGATAACATGTAGATGATTTATCCATAAAACATTTAAAACGTTCCACATTGAATGTTTAAGTCTTCTCATTTAACTCACCATACCCAGCGTGAGACTGCAATGAACTTGTGCTATCTCTTGCTGATGTTCTTGGTGTCCCAAGAGCCATCAGACTATAGATAATAGATGTTTGTCATCCCTACAGTTAATGATTATAAAGGAATTGGATCTGTTATAAAAATCGGGGCTATAACGGGTCCAGTCCCTGTGTAATTACTTATAACAAGGGATAGAAGCCCTAAAAATGTATAGCTGTTACTCCTTATTTTACTACTTGTATACATATATAATCATATTGTATGCTCATTAGAGATGAGTGAGCATACTCGTCTGAGCTTGGTGTACTCGTAAGTGCTCGCTGCTCGGATGAGTATCTCGCCATGCTCGAGGAAATGGCAACTTCCGCATCGTGCATTTTTGGCGCCTATAAACTCAGCCAATCACAAGCCAGGAGACTCTGCGGTACACCCAGCATCACGTGGGGCCCTTACATGTCGATAGCAGGGGTTGGCTGGCCTGATCAGGTGACCCTGGAATATACTAGTGACTGGCCGCGGTGCTCGGCTCAGATGCTGTCTGGATGTCGTTAGTGATAGAGCTGCTGCGTTTCAGGGAGAGTGTTAGGGCCTGCATTTAGTTCTCTGTTAGGCAGGAATCACCCACAAAGAACCCAACAGCCCTTCTAAGGGCTACAAGAAATTTATTTTTTGACTCCTAGCTTGGCTGGCTGGCTGGCACTAGTAGTGTAGCTGTCGCCATATATAACTCCCTTTTTTTATGTTATATCTCAGTGATACAAATCCATTTCACACAGCAGTGTGGAACCATTCTGTCTGTCACAGTTCAGTACACTCACTCCAATCCATATTTTCTGTCCAGGTGACACTTTCTGTACGTCACTTAATACAACCAAGTCTTTTGCTGTCACGTATATAGCTTGATCCCAGAAATCTCTGTGCGACATTTGTCTGGGTCGCAGTCAAAATAGCCACCGTCAGTAGGGTGTCAGTTAGCTCTACAACAGTTTCTGCATATCACGTTCCCAAAAAAACAAAACTACAAAAAAATATATTAAAAAAATCGTTTTTTAGTTGTTTTAGCTCAGTGATACAAATCCATTTCACACAGCTGCGTGGAACCATTCTGTGTGTCACAGTTCAGTACACTCACTCCAATCCGTATTTTCTGTCCAGGTGACACTTTCTGTACGTCACTTAATTAAACCAGACTGAACAAGTTTGTGGGTTTCAGTACACCAGGCCCATTTATTTTTTATTTTTTATATAATACACTTATATACAGAAAATGTTGAACCCCAGGGCTAAGGGTCGAGGACGAGGGCGTGGGCGTGGGCATTCAATTACTGCAGGGGGCAGAGGCAGTCGTCCTGGGCAGGGTGAGACAGTACCTGCTGATGAGGGAGCAGGGGAACGCCGCAGAGCTACACTCCCTAGCTTCATGTCTCAACTTACAGGGACACGTGGTAGAGGACTGTTGAAACCACAACAGTGCGAACAGCTGATCTCGTGGATTGCGGACAATGCTTCAAGTAATTTGTCCACCAGTCAGTCTTCCACACAGTCCACCCACGTTACCCAAGGGAGCACTCCTCTGGCTCCTCCACCTCAACCTCCTTCCCCCCAGTCTGCCCCCTCCCAGGAAAATTTGGAATGCGATCCGGCATACTCTCAGGAACTGTTTTCTGGACCCTTCCCAGAGTCACAAACCACTTCTCAGGTTGCTGCTGACCTCGTTCCCGATGCCCAAGTTTTCCAACTGTGGCAGTCTGTGGGTGATGATGATGATGATGATGATGACAATGTTGAGTTAGTGGAAGAAGTTTGTAAAGAGGTGTCGGACGATGAGGAGACACAGTTGTCAGACAGTGGTGAAGTTGTTGTCAGGGCAGGAAGTCCGAGGGGGGAGCAGACTGAGGAATCGGAGGATGACGAGGTGACTGACCCAAGCTGGGTTGATAAGCTGAGTGAAGACAGTGCTTCTGAGGCGGAGGCGAGTGCTGCACCAGAACAGGTTGGAAAAGGCAGTGGTGTGGCCAGAGGGAGAAGCAGGGCCAGAGCTGGTGCATCAGCAGCAACTGTTTCACGTAGTGAAGCTCCCGTGGCGAGGCCTAGATGTTCGCAAATCTGGAGGTTCTTTAAAGAAAGTGAGGATGACCGACGGACTGTGGTGTGCAACCTGTGCCACACCAGGATCAGCAGGGGTGCCACCACTACTAGCCTAACCACCACCAGCATGCGCAGGCATATGAGTGCTAAACACCCCACTCAATGGAACCAAGGCCGTTCACCACCTCCTGCGGGTCAAACCACTGCTCCTTCCCCTGTGTCACTCACTGCCTCTGCTAGTCAACCCCCTGCGTCACTCGCTGCCTCTGCTAGTCAACCCCCTGCCCAGGACCCCAGCACAAGCGCCTCCCGCTGGAAAACCACACCTTCGCCTCCAAGATCCTCCACAGTGTCCACCAATGTGTCCCAGCGCAGCGTTCAGCTGTCTTTACAGCAGACGCTGGAGCGCAAGAGGAAATACAGTTCCACCCACCCACATGCCCAAGCCCTCAACGTCCACATTTCCAAATTGCTGAGCCTGCAGATGCTGCCCTATAGGCTGGTAGAGACCGAGGCCTTTCGCAATCTCATGGCGGTGGCTGCCCCTCGGTATTCGGTCCCCAGCCGCCACTATTTTTCCCGATGTGCCGTCCCAGCCCTACACCAGCACGTGTCAGAAAACATCATCCGTGCCCTGACCAACGCTGTTTCTGAGAAGGTCCACCTAACCACGGACACGTGGACAAGTGCTGCCGGGCAGGGACACTACATCTCACTGACGGCACATTGGGTTAACTTGGTGGAGGCTGGGACTGAGACTGACCCTGGGGCCGCTCATGTACTGCCCACACCGAGGATTGCGGGGCCTACCTCGGTCACGGTCTCTCAGACGTACTATGCCTCCTCCTCCGACCCCTCCTCCACCTCCTCCTCTGAATTACCATCCGTGGGCACGGCGCCTTCAGTCGGTAGCTCTAGGCGCAGCAGCAGTGCCGTGGGTAAGCGCCAGCAGGCGGTGCTCAAACTGCTGAGCTTAGGTGACAAAAGGCACACCGCCCAAGAGCTGTTACAGGGCATCACGGCGCAGACCAATGTGTGGCTGGCACTGCACCTCAAGCCAGGCATGGTTGTGTGTGACAACGGGCGTAACCTGGTGGCGGCTCTGCAACTCGGCAGACTGACACATGAACCATGCCTGGCCCACGTGTTCAATCTAATAGTTCAGCGGTTCCTCAAGACATACCCCAATCTGTCTGATTTGCTCACCAAGGTGCGCCGCATCTGTGCGCATTTCCGCAAGTCGAGCACAGATGCTGCCACTCTCAGGGCAGCGCAGCGCCGCCTACAACTGCCTGCTCACCGACTGTTGTGCGACGTGCCCACGAGATGGAATTCAACATTAAACATGTTATCCAGAGTTTACCAGCAGCGCAGAGCGATTGTAGACTGCCAGATGTCAACTTCCACCAGAACTCGTAGTCAGGTCAGTCAGATTCCTCAAGTCTACAATGAGGAGTGGACGTGGATGTCTGATATCTGCCAGGTGTTGAGCAACTTTGAGGAGTCAACACAAATGGTCAGCAGCGATGCCGCCATTATCAGCGTCACCATCCCGCTGCTTTGCCTGTTGAAAAACTCACTGCTCAGCATCAAGTCGGATGCTTTGCGCTTGTCACAAGAGACGGTGGAGGAAGATACGTCGCTTGATAGCCAGAGCACCCTCCGGTCTGTTTCTCAGCGCGTATCAGTGGAGAGGGATGAGGATGAGGAGGAAGAGGAGGAGAATGTCGGCGAGACAGAAGAGGGTACCAGTGCTCAGTCCTTAACTCTTGAGCGTGTATGGGCTGAAGAGGAGGCTTGGAGGAGGAGGAGGAGGAGGAAATGGAGAGTCAGGCCAGTGAGGAGAGGGAATTTTTACGTGTTGGGACTCTGGCGCACATGGCAGACTTCATGTTAGGCTGCCTATCCCGTGACCCTCACATTAGAAGCATTTTTTCAAACACCGATTACTGGGTGTTCACTCTCCTGGACCCACGGTACAAGCAGAACCTTTCCACTCTCATCCCTGCAGACGAAAGGAGTATGAGAATGAATAGATATCAACAGGCCCTGGTGCACAAGCTGAAACAATCCTTCCCATCTGACGCCGCTAGCGGCAGAGGGCATGGTTCTGTGGGCCAAGTAGCGGGGGAGAGGAGGCGAGCAGGCAGCTTGTCCAGCACTGGCAGGGGAACGCTTTCCAAGGCCTTTGCCAGTTTTATGTCACCCCAGCAAGACACTGTCACCTGTCCCCAGTCTAGGCAGAGTAGGGGGGAGCTGTACAGAAAGATGGTGAGGGAGTACCTAGCTGACCATACCAACGTCTGGACCGATCACTCTGCTCCATACAACTACTGGGTTTCAAAGCTGGACACGTGGCCTGAACAGGCGCTGTACGCCCTGGAGGTGCTGGCCTGCCCTGCCGCTAGTGTGCTGTCAGAGCGGGTATTCAGTGCAGCTGGTGGCATCATCACCGATAAGCGTACACGCCTGTCAACTGACAGCGCTGACAGGCTTACGCTTATTAAAATGAACAAAGCCTGGATTTCACCGGAATTCAAATCTCCTCCGGGGGAAAGCAGCTAAAGATTAACATTACTTATGTATCCGATTCCTCTTCTCTACTCCTCCTACTCCTCCTCCTCCTCCTCCATATCGTCTTTGCCTAACGCTGACCAAAAAAATGCCATTTTTCAGAGGTCCAACTGGCACTCTTTTACCACAATTTTTAAGGAGGGCCCCCTACAGGCCCTCTCTTCAAACAATTTTTCCGGAGGTCCACCTACAGGCCCTCTCTCCAAACAATTTTTCCGGAGGTCCACCTACAGGCCCTCTCTCCAAACAATTTTTCCGGAGGTCCACATACAGGCCCTATCTCCAAACAATTTTTCCGGAGGTCCACCTACAGGCCCTCTCTCCAGTTCCAGTTTCCAGTTTTATTTGCGCAAACTGCGTAAATTTTTTTTTTGGGATAGGTGTGAAAAATAATATTACCTGCGTATCTATATTGCCCAACATTGGATACGGTAGCAACAAGAAGACCAAACACATGCTGCCCACAGGGTTCCGCAAATTCCTGGTCCACAATGTCAAGGAGCTTGAGGTTCTGTTGATGAGCAACAAGTCCTTCTGTGCAGAAATCGCCCACAACGTCTCCTCAAAGAACCGAAAGACCATTGTGGAGAGAGCGGCACAGCTCGCCATCAAAGTGACGAACCCCAACGCCAGACTGCGCAGCGAAGGGAACAAATAAATATCTCTGTGGTTATTTGTGCTACATAAAAGTTAAATAAACACACAAAAAAAAAATTGATCTGTTCCTGTGCCTGATCCACCCAAGTTGAATCTGTCCCATCATGAGAAAGTCCCCCCAAGGAGTACCCACTGTAACTTGCTTCCCATACAACTAACTCACCCCCCAACACCTGTGTCTCACCATTGTCCACCACCTCCTCAGACAACACTGGTAAATCCCCACTGTCAGCACACGGAGACTGCAAAAGGTCTTGCGAATTGGGGCAGAGAATGTTCTGCGGTAGCACATCAGAGAAGGGGTGACTATGGGGTTCCAGGGAGTACGTGACCACATGCAATCTCCATCTAAAAAGTCATACTGAGGCTCACCACCATGCTTTACACTGCACTCTTATTACTGAGGCTCACCACCATGCTTTACACTGCAATCTTATTGAAAGACAGACAATCAGGGGTTCACCGCCAGGTTGTCAGGCAGCATTTTTAAGTGGGTCACCATTACCGTGTCCCTGAAAATTGCCTTGGGGTCATCGCCAGACTATTTTTATGAAAGGCCATGGGGTTCTATACACACAGTGCTGACGGAAGCCCGTAAGCCTTTCTAAACACAATTGAATCTGTCCCATCATGAGAAAGTCCCCCCAAGGAGTCCCCAATGTAACTTGCTTCACTTTAAACTACCTCACCCCCCGACACCTGTGTCTCGCCATTGTCCACCACCTCCTCAGACAACACTGGTAAATCCCCACTGTCAGCACACGGAGACTGCAAAAGGTCTTGCGAATTGGGGCAGAGAATGTTCTGGGGTAGCACATCAGAGAAGGGGTGACTATGGGGTTCCAGGGAGTACGTGACCACATGCAATCTCCATCTAAAAAGTCATACTGAGGCTCACCACCATGCTTTACACTGCAATCTTATTACTGAGGCTCACCACCATGCTTTACACTGCAATCTTATTGAAAGACAGACAATCAGGGGTTCACCGCCAGGTTGTCAGGCAGCATTTTTAAGTGGGTCACCATTACCGTGTCCCTGAAAATTGCCTTGGGGTCATCCCCAGACTATTGGCCAGATTTAGAAAAAATGGTGCAATTAGGGAGCCTCAGAGGCATCCCTACATGCTGCCCCTGCTGTTTCCTGTCCATTTCCGTGGTGTTTCCATCATTTTCTGAGGTTTACAGGTTTTCACCCAGCCTTCCCTAGGCAGAGCCCCGGTCCCCTGCAAAAAATGCTCGAGTCTCCCATTGACTTCAATGGGGTTCGTTATTCGAAACGAGCACCCGAGCATCGGGAAAAGTTCGACTCGAATAACGAGCACCCGAGCATTTTAGTGCTCGCTCATCTCTAATGCTCATATAGGAGGGAATTCATTTGAGAACAACAATCTAGCAACAGCAGTCATTGAGTGCATATTGTAGACAGTGCAGAAAGTCTGATGACCTGCTGCTCAGATGCCAACTTGTGTAACTGGAGAGCACAGCCAACCTGACCAGCCTATTATGTAAGGCGGCTCATTCTCAGGAAGCCAAGACTGACAGCATGAGATACCACAAGTTCATTTGAGTCTCACAAAAGTCCCTTAGGATCGCCTGTCCTATAGACCAAAATAAAATTGTATTGCAGTCTGTGAGATTTTCACAGGCTGCCTGTCAGGCCGTGCCTTGGGCATAGCTTTTCAGGAAGTTTGCTATTATAGCACTGGGAGCTTTCACAAGGCGCCAGACTGTCACAGCAATCAATTGTAATCACATGAATTTGCTGCTAAGGCTCCGATCACAGCACAAAGAGAGCTCCGTACATCTGTCTAACCCCTAAGAGGCCGACACCTGGCCAGAATGACCAGAATCGGATACGACGCTGGTCAGACTTATTGCCAGTATTCTGACATAAATATTGGTAAATGTATTGGGCCACAGAGGTTCCTCTTCTGGACTATGTCCTACAGGCCCACTTGTAGAAACATGGTGAGGGTTTCAGAAGAGGCAGAAAAGTTACAAATCTTTATGCAAAACAGAACTTTTGGTGCCAACATTTATGACTTTTCTATGCCAAACTGAAGTTTAATAAATTATCTCGGTATTGATAGATTCTACTGTCAAGTTATCTGATAAATATGTATGCTCTACATTTTTCTGACACTGTATCTGTGTATATTTTGTAAAAAAGTTTTAAAATCTAAATGTGAACTATTTTTAGAATTATAATTCACTAGCAGAAAGACCCGGCTTCGCCTGGGTATATTTCATCTATTTATTTAATGTTTCTGTGTGTCGTTGTAGAGAGAAAGTCAATGCAGCTGACAGAAATTGATTTTTACCTTCATTTTTTCAATCCCTATTGGCTGCGGAGTGGGAGGGGGTGTGGTTTAATGGGACACGGGGGGGGGGGTTAAGTCCTTCATTTCAGGGTGGCCTGAATTATAGGTTAATGCCATGGTAATTTGAGGAAACACAATGGGTAGCAGTGCAAGAAAACATTGCTTTGCGCGGGTATATTTAATCTATTTCATTTAATGTTTCTGTGTGTCGTTGCGGGGTTTTAAGTCCTTCTTTTGATGGTGGCCAGAATTACAGGTCGATGCCATGGTAATTTATGAGGACACGCCATGGGTAACAGTGGAAGAAAACATTGCTTTGCACGGGTATATTTAATCTATTTCATTTAATGTTTCTGTATGTTGTTGCAGAAAGAAATCCAACTTCCCTCCCACCCCTGCAGCTGACAGAAGTTGATTTTTACCTTCATTTTTTCAATCCCCGTTGGCTGGAGTGGGAGGGGGCGTGGCCTGACAGAGTCGGAGCATGGTTTCGCGAGATCTGGGGCGGAGGTCAGAGTGGCATGAATTACAGGTCGATGACATGGTAATTTATGGGGACCCGCAATGGGTAGCAGTGGAAAAAAAGATCTTTTATTAGTACTGAATGGTCGTAGTCTAAAATTAGTCAATTTCATCTACGATTTTTGTGTGTCGTTGCAGAGAGAAATTCACCCTCCCACCCCTGCAGCTGATTTTTTTCAATCCCCGTTGCCTGCGGAGTGGGAGGGGGCGTGGCCTGGCAGAGTTGGGGGTGTGGATTATCAAGATGCTTCGAACGGTTGTAGTCTGAAATTAGTCTATTTCATCTAAAATTTTGTGCATCACTGCAGAGAGAAATTCACCCTCCCACCCCTGCAGCTGACAGAAGTTTATTTTTCCCTTCATTCTTTCAATCCCTGTTGGCTGCGGAGTGGGAGGGGGCATGACCTGACAGAGTTGGGGGTGTGGCTTAGCAAAGCACTTTGCATAGGTGATTTAATCTATTTCATTTAATGTTTCTGTGTGTCGTTGCAGAATGGCTGCAGAGTGAGAGGGGGCGTGGTCTGACAGAGTTGGGGGCGTGACTTAGCAAGACTATTCGAACAGTTGTAGTCTATAATTAGTCTATTTTATCTAAAATTTTTGTGTGTCGTTGCAGAGAGAAATTCACCATCCCACCCCTGCAGCAAACAGAAGTTTATTTTTACCTTTATTTTTTCAATCCCCATTGGCTGCGGAGTGGGAGGGGGCGTAACCTGACAGAGTCGGGGGCGTGGATTAGCAAGACGCTTCACATGGGTGTATTTCATCTATTTCATTTAATGTTTCTGTGTGTAGTTGCAGAAAGAAAGTCAACCACCCACCCATCCCTGCAGCTGACAGAAGTTGATTTTTACCTTTATTTTTTCAATCACTGTTGGCTGCGGAGTGGGAGGGGGCGTGGCCTTACAGAGTAGGGGCGTGGCTTAGCAAAGCACTTCGCATAGGTGCATTTAATCTATTTCATTGAATGTTTCTGTGTGTCGTTGCAGAATGGCTGCGGAGTGAGAGGGGGCGTGGCCTGACAGACGGGGCGTGGCTTAGCAAAAGGCTTCGAACGGTTGTAGTCTATAATTAGTCTATTTCATCTAAAATTTTTGTGTGTCGTTGCAGAGAGAAATTCACCCTCCCACCCCTGCAGCAAACAGAAGTTTATTTTTACCTTCATTTTTTCAATTCCCATTGGCTGCGGAGTGGGAGGGGGCGTGACCTGACAGAGTCGGGGGCGTGGATTAGCAAGACGCTTCGCATGGGTGTATTTAATCTATATTATTTAATGTTTGTATGTGTTGTAGCAGAAAGAAAGTCAACCTCCCACCCATCCCTGCAGCTGACAGAAGTTGATTTTTACCTTTATTTTTTCAATCTCTGTTGGCTGCGGAGTGAAAGGGGGTGTGGCCTGACAGAGTTGGGGGTGTGGCTTAGTAAGACCTGGGGCGGGGGTTTTAAGTACTTCTTTTAGGGTGGCCTGAATTAAAGGTCAATACCATGCTTATTTATGAGCCCCACGCAATAGGCAGCAGTGGAGGAAAACATCTTTTATTACTACTGAACTGTAGTAATAGAAAAAAACATAAGTTATATTTATGGTAACCGGAATACCTTTAACAGTGTCAGTGAATAGAAATGGATGAGATCCTCAGCTGCTGATAATTACCTGGTTGTTATGGAAACCTGCCCTCCCTGTGTTTGCCTTTGCAGAGAATGGCAGTTGGAGTTTAAAAACAAAGTTCCCAGTTGTAATGTTGGCTAATGGAGATCATATTTTGGGAATATCTCAGGAACGGTATGTCCTAGAGAGATGAGACCTGGTCTAAAACCTTCCCGGACACCTGATGTACCTGTGTGCCGAATTTGGTGAAAATCGGTCCAGTAGTTTGGTCGCGCATAGAGAACAGACAGACAGACAGACAGAAACTCATTTTTATATTATTAAGAGACTAGCAGAAAGACCCGGCTTCGCCTGGGTATATTTCATCTATTTATTTAATGTTTCTGTGTGTCGTTGCAGAGAGAAAGTCAATGCAGCTGACAGAAATTGATTTTTACCTTCATTTTTTCAATCCCTATTGGCTGCGGAGTGGGAGGGGGGTGGTTTAATGGGACACAGGGGGGGTTAAGTCCTTCATTTCAGGGTGGCCTGAATTATAGGTTAATGCCATGGTAATATGAGGAAACACAATGGGTAGCAGTGGAAGAAAACATTGCTTTGCACGGGTATATTTAATCTATTTTATTTAATGTTTCTGTGTGTCGTTGCAGAAAGAAAGTCATCCTCCCTCCCATCCCTGCAGCTGACAGATGTTGATTTTTACCTTCAATTGTTCAATCTCCATTGGCTGCGGAGTGGGAGGGGTCATGGCCTGATTGAGTCGGGGGCGTGACGTTGCAAGACCTGGGGCGGGGTTTTAAGTCCTTCTTTTGATGGTGGCCAGAATTACAGGTCGATGCCATGGTAATTTATGAGGACACGCCATGGGTAACAGTGGAAGAAAACATTGCTTTGCACGGGTATATTTAATGTATTTCATTTAATGTTTCTGTATGTTGTTGCAGAAAGAAATCCAACCTCCCTCCCACCCCTGCAGCTGACAGAAGTTGATTTTTACCTTCATTTTTTCAATCCCGTTGGCTGCGGAGTGGGAGGGGACGTGGCCTGACAGACTCGGAGCGTGGTTTCGCGAGATCTGGGGCGGGGATCAGAGTGGCATGAATTACAGGTCGATGACATGGTAATTTATGGGGACCCGCAATGGGTAGCAGTGGAAAAAAACATCTTTTATTAGTACTGAATGGTCGTAGTCTAAAATTAGTCAATTTCATCTACGATTTTTGTGTGTCGTTGCAGAGAGAAATTCACCCTCCCACCCCTGCAGCTGATTTTTTTCAATCCCCGTTGCCTGCAGAGTGGGAGGGGGCGTGCCTGGTAGAGTTGGGGGTGTGGATTATCAAGATGCTTCGAACGGTTGTAGTCTGAAATTAGTCATTAATTAATTAATTAATTAATAAATTCATCTAAAATTTTGTGTGTCATTGCAGAGAGAAATTCACCCTCCCACCCCTGCAGCTGACAGAAGTTTATTTTTCCCTTCATTTTTTCAATCCCTGTTGGCTGCGGAGTAGGAGGGGGCGTGACCTGACACAGTTGGGGGCGTGGCTTAACAAAGCGCTTCGCATAGGTGATTTAATCTATTTCATTTAATGTTTCTGTGTGTCGTTGCAGAATGGCTGCAGAGTGGGAGAGGGCGTGGTCTGACAGAGTTGGGGGCATGACTTAGCAAGACGATTCGAACAGTTGTAGTCTATAATTAGTCTATTTTATCTAAAATTTTTGTGTGTCGTTGCAGAGAGAAATTCACCCTCCCACCCCTGCAGCAAACAGAAGTTTATTTTTACCTTTATTTTTTCAATCCCCATTGGCTGCGGAGTGGGAGGGGGCGTAACCTGACAGAGTTGGGGGCGTGGATTAGCAAGACGCTTCACATGGATGTATTTAATCTATTTCATTTAATGTTTCTATGTGTCGTTGCAGAAAGAAAGTCAACCTCCCACCCATCCCTGCAGCTGACAGAAGTTGATTTTTACCTTTATTTTTTCAATCCCTGTTGGCTGCGGAGTGGGAGGGGGCGTGGCCTTACAGAGTCGGGGCGTGGCTTAGCAAAGCGCTTCGCATAGGTGCATTTAATCTATTTCATTTAATGTTTCTGTGTGTCGTTGCAGAATGGCTGCGGAGTGAGAGGGGGCGTGGCCTGACAGAGACGGGACGTGGGGTTATCTAAAATTTTTGTGTGTCGTTGCAGAGAGAAATTCACCCTCCCACCCCTGCAGCAAACAGAAGTTTATTTTTACCTTCATTTTTTCAATTCCCATTGGCTGCGGAGTGGGAGGGGGCGTGACCTGACAGAGTCGGGGGCGTGGATTAGCAAGACGCTTTGCATGGGTGTATTTAATCTATTTTATTTAATGTTTGTGTGTGTTGTTGCAGAAAGAAAGTCAACCTCCCACCCATCCCTGCAGCTGACAGAAGTTGATTGTTACCTTTATTTTTTCAATCTCTGTTGGCTGCGGAGTGAAAGGGGGTGTGGCCTGATGGAGTCGGGGGTGTGGCTTAGTGAGACCTGGGGTGGGGGTTTTAAGTACTTCTTTTAGGGTGGCCTGAATTAAAGGTCAATACCATGCTTATTTATGAGCCCACGCAATAGACAGCAGTGGAGGAAAACATCTTTTATTACTACTGAACTGTAGTAATAGAAAAACACATAAGTTATATTTATGGTAACCGGAATACCTTTAACAGTGTCAGTGAATAGAAATGGATGAGATCCTCAGCTGCTGATAATTACCTGGTTGTTATGGAAACCTGCCCTCCCTGTGTGTGCCTTTGCAGAGAATGGCAGTTGGAGTTTAAAACCAAAGTTCCCAGTTGTAATGTTGGCTAATGGAGATCATATTTTGGGAATATCTCAGGAACGGTATGTCCTAGAGAGATGAAACCTGGTCTAAAACCTTCCTGGACACCTGATGTACCTGTGTGCCGAATTTGGTGAAAATCGGTCCAGTAGTTTGGTCGCGCATAGAGAACAGACAGAAACTCATTTTTATATTATTAAGAGATAAGTAAATGTGATAGTCTGGATCCTTTCTGCTACACCACAAACTAGAAGCAATATGTATTAAAATAGAAATGTTGTAGCATATTAAATATAAACAGTTTTTAGAACTGCAGTTGATAGGGATTTATATCTGGAATAGAGATTAGGAAATGATGCCAACAGTTGCATTAAAACTATTTTCAGAAGACTCCTGACTTTCTGAAGGCAATAGTGGAAAGGTCTGACCCTTGTAATTTTTCTCATCAGTAATTCTGCACTGTTGGCTTTCTCCTGCAGTGAACTTATAAGCAACTTGTTTTTATCTTAGATATTCTTCTCTTATGCTTTAAAACATGCTACCAGCTTAAAATGTAGAAGTATATTACAATTATATACAGTTTCTTCAAAATAATTTCTGTCAATAAGTGATGCGCAAAGCTCATATAACGTGTAACAACGTAATGTTCTGACTTCACAATAAAATAAGTATGTAAACCACACTTAGTGTCTATAAAAAGATGAATGGAGCCACTGAAGTACTATGAAAATATGAAATTCTTTATTACATCACATAAAATAAATTAAAAAATTTATGTTATAAAGGGAGGGTGACAGTGCATGAAAACTCCATCCCTAGCCCATGTATGAAAGACCATGCCAATATGTTAGACAATAATATAGAGGTGAGCTACAATCAAGTATAGGAAAAAACGGGACCAGGCAGTAGATGTATACTATTAAATACCTTGGAACTTATGTGGAACTTATCAATATGACTAACAAGCACTACTGCTAATCTGGAAGAGGTCAATACAAAGGGATATAATAACCCCAAATAATACAAGAAAGACTGCTCATCAAACGTAATGTAGACCAAGTAAAGGGCCAGGGATGGCATTACCCCGACACTCGTTTCGGCGTACCTTCGTCACTTGGTCTACATTACGTTTGGTGAGGAGTCTTTCTTGTATTATTTGGGATTATTATATCCCTTTGTATTGACCTCTTATTGATAAGTTCCACATTGTTGGATTTATGTATTTTATACTCATCAAGTTTGGCTACATGTGATCTTTTGGTAACTTATACGTGTCAGCTATTGTTTCTGATGATGTCATCTGTATGTTTGTTATAGGTATTTAATATTATACATCTACTGCCTGGTCCCGTTTTTTCTACACTTGATTGTAGCTCACCTCTATATTATTGTCTAACATATTGGCATGGTCTTTCATATATGGGCTAGGGATGGTGTTTTCATGCACTGTCACCCTCCCTTTATAACATGAATTTTTAAATTTATTTTATGTGATGTAATAAAGAATTTCATATTTTCATAGTACTTCAGTGGCTCCATTCGTCTTTTTATAGACACTAAGTGTGGTTTGTTTCTTTGGGAGCTAGTACTGTTATTTTTATTTTTGAGCCAGTTGATTGCAGGTGGCAAGGTGGTTACTACTATCTATGATATAGACACATATACATATATTTTGTGCCCCGCCGCCCATATTGTATAGGGTTGATTTTCTTTTAAAAATAAGTATGTAGTAGAGATGAGTGAACTTCTAGAAATTAAGTTTGAGTCAGATTTGTAAATTTTTTCCCAAAATTTGATTTGTCAGAGTTAGGGTGGCCTGACATTCAGTTTTAGCCTGGACAGGCTGGTTTTCTGGCTCCCTGTCCTCCATCCAGCGCAGGACTTGGAAGGACACAGGGAAGCCCTCATTTTCAGTTGCTCATGCTCATATAGTAGCATTGCTGCCAGACCAGTCTGTGACTGACAGAGGGGGACAGAAGCACCCCCCACCCACACACACAGACCCACACCTGCAGGTCACCTGAAGGTCTTCCAGTACTTTTTTTCTCTTCGCTGGAAGTGGCGGGGGGGGGGGGGGGTGTCTTAGCAGGGATCCAGGGCATGGCTAAAGTGTCCGGCTTTTGGGGATGAAGCAAGTTGCCACCCTAGTCAGAATCAATTCTACATGAATCAATTATGCTCCAATTGGTCTGAAAACCAGTATATGAGGGCTCCTAGGACTCAGAATTGAATTTTTTTTCCGTTATTTTTTTTACCATTTTTTATTTTGCTCTTTCTATCTCCCTCAGTATTTAAGATCCTTAATCGTCCAGGGAAAAGACCTTTTTAAGGAGATTTGGTGACAAGCGGAGTCTTCTGCCTAGTAGTGAGCACGGTGACGTCACCAGCATTAATGGGTGGGCTTTAGCACTGCCCTAGCCTGTAAAATGGCTAGGGCAGTGCTAAATCCCACCCATCAGAGTCATTGATGTCACCGGGAACACTGCTGGCCAGAAGCCTCTGTCTAGCAGTGTGACAATGTAAGGGACTGCGCCTGTGCACTAGGGGAAATGGACTTGGGGAGATCGGCACTGCATGGAAAGTGCGCACGCGCTGTCAGACGTAGGGGAGCGCACGATCGGGATGTCAATCAATAGACTAAGGGGCGTATTTTTTTAACAAGCAGGGCGGAACGAACAGGCAGGAGAGCTCGGAGAAGCAGTGCTCAGAAGCTATAAGCACGCCTCCAAGTGCTCCGATGCCTAATTAGCATATTCATAAAGTGAATATTCCAGCATAATCACTACTTCAATAAGGGAAAAAAAGGTATGTGTGTGATATGTGTTTTGAGCCCTACCTGCTTATATTTCTACCTTGATATCTTGAAACTGGTGACAGAGCCTCTTTAAGAGACCCTAAGGTACCACTACAGTGGAAACCCTTTATAAGTGACCCCATTTTGGAAACTACACCCCTCAAAGAATTTATTGAGGGGTGTAGGGAATTATAGCTCTTTCATATGTAGCTGCTTCTTTTTCAAGGGACCAAAGGTAATCGGACAATTATCTCAAAAGCTATTTAATGGACTGCATGGGCTATCCATCCTCAATTAGGCAGGTGAAAGATCTAGAGTTGATTCCAGGTGTGGCATTTGAATCACCTGCAAAGTATTCTCTACAAAGTATTAAAAATGAACATTTTATTTATGTTTATTTATGGAAATGTTAATTTGTAAAAGAAAAATCACAGTAAATAATGCACTAATACAATAGATACAAACATTATATATGGACTAAACCCTTACTATGATTTGATAAAATCTGAGACTCTCAGCCAATATATTTTGATTAAAACACATCTGTGCCCACTTACCAGTGTCTAGGTGGTCTCAGTCAGGCAGGACCTACGTATTCTGCTGGGCATCTACATTTGGGAGACCAGACCCTGCACATATACAGTAGTGTGCTGCTCCTTGTCACCTCTGTGTGCACCAATTACTTTTAAGCCCCTGAAATGAGGAGGCTTTGTAGAAAAATGATTGTAATTCCTAAAAGTTTCACAGGATGAGGAGTTACAACTGCAGAATCAGGATTGGTGGTGCAGGGGGACATGGAGTTTATCCAGACACAGCTATGGGATGAGGCTGACACTAGTTATGACAGATATACTGCTGATGATGATGATCAAGCATCACAGTATGAGGCCAATTCTGAAAGAACTGGGTCCACCGGCACTCTGGTGAGCAGGGCAAGCTGCATGATTGATTGCTTACTTGCTGACAAGCATATTGATAGCATCAAACAAAGTGATGAATACCAGATAGCCAAGCTTTCACTATCAAAGCAAAATTGGAGAATGTTTTCATGATACTGAAAAGATGGCAAAATCGTTGTATTATCAGGATATGCTTTATACCCAGCTTGCTGCAGCATCAGCCACTGTACAGAACATGGTTGGCAGGTCGCAGCAGTGGCATGATGGAGGTGGTGGCAGAAAGGAGGTGGTAGCAGCTGTACAGAACATGATGGTTGTCAGGTCGCAGCAGTCACATGATGGTGGCGGTGGTATGATGAAGGCAGCAGCAGCAGCTGTATAGAACATGATGATTGCGGCAGTGGCATGATAGAGAAAGGCAGGCAGGAACAGTGGCAAGATGCAGCACCGTCAGCAAGGCCAGATCCATTCATCAGCCTCAGCCAGAGGAGTGTGAAAATCCTCCTCAAATCCAGACTAGGTGACTTGCTGACTGGCCTCAGCCTGGCGTGGCATGTAGAAAAAAACGCTCCATCATGCTAAGGAGGCTGAAATGGCTGTGTTACTACTGCAGGTGCAGCTTCTGCTGCTCATGGTGGCAGGAGGGGGGATGGCTCTGCAGGTGGTGGAGAGGGGCCTCTCCTTCAGACACGCCGTCTGTAGGAATCTGCTCTCTGTAAGCTATGGCAAGCAGCGTACACAGTGTTTGCTGGTAATGTAAATTGTCCTCCCTTTCTGTTAGAGGAAAAAATCTGTTAGAGGAAAAAATTTTGCCTTCATAGCAAGGATCTAAAAGCATGGTTATCCAGTAATCATCAGACTGCTTGATGTCAACGATACGCCTGTCACTGCATAAGAAAGCAAGTACCATTCTGGCCAGTTTGCCTAAGAAGCCAGTTCTTTCCATCTGGACCCCCAACTGAGACAAGTGGATGTCCTGGCCTGGGGCTCCTTCACCTCTGACTCCTCCTCTTCAAGAGGGAGCTCTTCATCCTCCTCCTTCTTCATGGCAGATTCCTTTTGTGTGTCCCTAAAAGCTATAGGGTGGACAGCAAGATACGTTAGCTGTTCTTCTTCCACCATCGTCCCTTGTTACATGAGCATCAACGTCTATTCTAAGAAGAATATGAGGGGGGTGGCATACGAGTTCATGCTACAGTTGTCCCAGCTGACAAACTTTGTGGCATTTTCAAAGGGTTTCAGTACCCGAAAGGTATCTCGGATGAGCTGCCATTGCCTGACCTTGAAGCAACATATGCTCTCTGCTGCTGAGGCTGTCTAGTGCATGACAAAATCGTTCACGGCTTTCCGCTGTTCATACAGACAGTCAAATAAGTGCAATGCTGAATTCCAGCATGAATTAAGCAGTTTAGCGGCAGGCCATTCTGTCGTTGCAAGTTCAGGAAAGCCTTCTTTACCATGTAATAATGGCTGAAGTGCTTGGACAATCTCCTAGACTTTATCAGTATTTTGCACAAGCCATTGTATTTATTTAGAAAGCGTTACACCACTGGGTTAATGATGTGCACCATGCAGGGAGCATGTGTTATTTTGCACAGGTTCCAGTTCTTGGCAAATGATGTGGATACAGTAAATGTAAATGTATGCATCTGGATGGTAATAATCTACATGCACCATATGTTCAAGGGGAAGTAACACTGGAAAGGTCACTTGTAGAAAAGGATGGGTGTACTTGTAGATCATAGATTAAATAACAGCATATAATGTCAATCAGCTCCTTCTAAGGCTAGCAGGATACTGTCATGTATTAAACCAGGGAATATTATCACTTTACAAAGATTTGGTGCGGCCTCATTTGAATATGCAGTTCAGTTCTGGGCACCAGTCCACAAAAACGATGCCCTGGAGCTTGAAATAGTACAAAGGAGACCAACTAAACTGATAAATGGCATGGAAGGTCTTACATTTATTTAGTCTTGAGAAGAGGCATCTAAGGGGGAACATGATTAAAGTATTTATAAGAAGGAATAATGCAAGTCACCAGTACATACTAAATGGTAAAACACTGGGTAACACTGACATGGAAAAGGGCCTAGGAATTTTAGTAAACAGCAAACTAAGCTGTAGAAACCAGTGTTAGACCGCTGCTGCCAAGGCCAATAAGATAATGGAGAACAGATAGATAGATGCCCATGATGAGAACATAGTCCTGCCACTTTACAAATTAATACTCAGACCACACATGGAGTACTGTGTACAGTTCTGGAGAGGGTTCAGAGGAGGGCAACTAAAGTAATAACTGGAATGGGTGGACTACAGTACCCAGAAAGATTATCAAAATTAGGGTTATTTACTTTAGAAAAAAGACAACTGAGGGGAGATTTAATAACTATGTATAAATATATCAGGGGTCAGTACAGAGATCTCTCCCATGATCTATTTATCCCCAGGACTGTGACTGTGACGAGGGGACATCCTCTGCGTCTGGAGGAAAGAAGGTTTGTACATAAACATAGAAGAGGACTCTTTACTGTAAGAGCAGTGAGACTATGGAACTCTCTGCCTGAGATGGTAAGTTCACTAAAAGAGTTCAAGAGGGGCCTGGATGTATTTCTGGAGGGTAACAATATTACAGGTTATAGAACTGTGAATCTATGGAATATTCTACCTCAGGACGTGGTCACAGTAGGAACAGTGGGCAGTTTTAAAAAGAGCTTAAATGAATTCTTAAAAGTATATGACATTAAAGCTTATGAAAATGTGTGTAAATCTGTGTCTCATTCTCCTTTTCCTAAAATTTGCGTCCCCACCTGTCCCTTGGTTGTACTTGATAAACTTATGTCTTTTTAAAGCCATATTAACTATGTAACTACATATAAGTATGTAATTCATTTTGCTGAATATGATGGACCAGTTTTTCAAGTGCCTGAACAACCAGATTTAGTCGTACCTGGCCCTTATTTTACACATACACTTTCCTTGTACGCAGGGGTGAGATTGAAACAGTGTGTGGAACTTTCCCAGTTTGCTATGAGTCTACTGTCAGAGAGGAAATTCAGCATGGCAGGTGGTGCAGTCTCACTAAAGTGGACAAAATAGTCCTATGCAAGTGTATAAAATGAGACATGAGCGAATTTCTTAAAATTTGTTTCATGTCCAACTCAGCAAATTTTTCTAAAATTGTATTTTGTCTGAATCAATTCTACCAACATCAAATGTGCTCTAATTGCCTGAAAATCAATATATAACATTCTCTGATCTCCTAGTACTCAGGGTTTGAGGGAAAAATATATGCATTGTGTGGTGGGTACTCCTTCTTGTTATGGAGAGCACCTAGTATGTGTGAGGAGTATTGTAGGCCAAGCAACGCTGCTCTGGGTTTCTCAGAACAAAATATGGAAATTACCATTTATTACTTCTGCTGGCATCAATCAGGTTTAGTGTTTTTTCCAATTGGAAGTTAATTTAAATATCTTTCCCAGAAATCAAAATCAAAAATCTTCCAAAAAGAAAAATACACTAAGCCAATTTGATGTCAGCAGAACTAAGAAATAGAAATTTGCATGTATATTTTCCAGAAACCCAAAGCAGCATTGCCTGGCCTACAATACTCCTCACACATACTAGATCTCAATAAAGAGAAAGAATACCCCCAGATCCTGACAAAGGCCGCTCAGCTAGTTAAGCTAATTTTCTTTTATATGTCCTTATACAAGGAATCAATTAGAAAGAGTGTTTTGCAGATGAACTTTTAACTTAACTATTAACCAAGCTATGCTTTATGGAGTGTTTAACTGGCTGAGCCTTGACTTGGAAGGTGACCAAATCAATTGTACCAACTTGGAATTCATTCCAAATTTTTGTGTTTTGTTTTGAGGTAAATAAGACATAGAATATTACCCACACGTAATATTCTAACACCCCAGAGTGGTGTTACCACTCCTACGCCCTGCTTCTATCTGCGTCTGCTAACACTATGTCATTCTATGCATCTTATTCCAGGACCTGCAAAAATGTGTATATCTATACAATGTTATTCAACTGTTATACATGCAAGGTGCCTGGTGTACCAGCAGGTGGCAGCAAACAAGCCAGAGCTGTAGTTTCTCAGAATGGACCTTTCCATGCCATTCTGAGCCCCCTCTGGAGAGGAGTGGGTTAGTCCCATTTCCTGCATTTAGGGTAGAGATCCAGTTAGAACTGTTCTAGAGTACCCCCTGCCAAGAGAAGGGTGTGCAGGGCACTTCTCTACTGGACATGCCCCTATCAGCCAGAGCACCTTCAGCTCTGGTGGCTAGCGAGGCAGGAATACAGAGCCTCAGCAGCCAGGAGGAGTTTCCCCGGCACAAGATAAGTCCGACGAAGAAGGAAAGTTCAGCCATTGGAAGAAGTCCGAGTTTACAGAGAGTTTGTCAGTACAGCAGTGAGCTACAGAGAATTAGAGCAGAGGATTTTGCCTGACAATTTTATATGCTAAAACCTGCTGGATTCCAGTCTACTTAAGTATAGCTGCGTTGGATTCCATTGCAAGGTCTGGACTCATTTATTACTGCGTCCCTCAATTATTCCCCTTATTTATTGCAACAGGAGCCAAAGCCTTGGGTCCAGCCTTTTCCAGGTAGGAGCACCATAACACACCAGAGACATTTTAGGCCACACAATATACCACATGTAGCATTCCTACATCTGGGACGAGCGTGTCGACATCCTTAGCTGACCCTGAGGGGAGGCCGCCCGTTGCAATACTCCACTGGAAAAGAGATGTGCATGGCACTTTGTTTTCAAAAAGGACAAAAGTACTACATATTCCTGTATTACCCTTCCCTGCATAAAGCATGAAAGTCATTCCTCTTTCTAAAAGGCTAAGAAAACTAAGTGTCTCAAGAACAAATTGCCTTGATTAGCTGGGAGACCACCTAGTATGGCTAGTATGGTTCAAGAGTATTATAGTCCAGCCAATGCTGCGCTGCTTTTGTGGGAAAAATGTATACAAGTTAGCATATCTTACTTCTGATGGCTTAGTGTTCCTTGTTTTTTGGAAGGATTTGAAGATTTCAATATTGTTCCCAGAAACCCAAAGGAATGCAAATTAGCTTTCCTTTATGAAAAATAACAGATTGAATAGTTCAAGGCTTATCACCAAGGGAAAACCTTCTTATGAAAATGCACTGCTTGAAGTGTTTGAGACTACTACTATGAGAAAATCTTAATATGAAAAAGCACTGATTAAGCAGTCTGAGGCTACCATCAAGGGAAAATCTTATTATGAAAAAGCACTGATTGAAAAGTTCAAGGCTACAACCAGCGGAAAATCTTAAAAAGCACAGATTGAAAAGTTCAAGGCTACCACCAGTGGAAAATCTTATTAGAAAACACACTGATTCAAAAGTTTGGAGGGAGGGAGTAGTCACTCATTGTTGCTTGTTTCATACTGCTGCTGGATAGTGAGTTTTTTTCTGTAAGTGGACAGACCGCCATCCTTTAATAAATAAATAACTAAATAAATAACTAAATAAATACATAAATACCTCAAGTTTCTACAGTTCATAAGTGTTTTATAGGCTTATCGGTAGCAATACATTGTGCTGCATATCCTGAGCAATTGCACCTTTTTTTCTAAAAACAATACAAATACTGTATAATAGCATTTATATAACAGTTAACCATTAACGCATTGCATTGCACCAAGAAATCATGCATTATTACTGAAAGTGTTGTGCTACAATACCAGCATTTAAATACCAGTTAACTATAAATGCATTGCATTGTGTCAAGCTACCTGCAGTTTTAGTGAACATATTGTGCTAAAATAACAGCATCTACAGTACATATATACCAGTTAACCATTAACTCTATGTTTTACATTAAGATACCGTGCATTATTAGTAAATGTGCGGTTCTGCAATAACAGCCTTTATATACCAGTTAGTTATTAATGCACTGTATGTCAAGATACCAAAAGCATTAGTGAATGCACTGTTCTGCAATAACAGCCTTTATATACCAGTTAGCCATTAACACATTGCATTACATCAAGATACTGTGAATTATTAGTAAATTCACTGTTCTGCAATAATATCATTTATATACTAGTTGCATTTCAAATATAATTAGTGATGAGCGAGCCGGAGCGGCAAGATTTGGGATTCGCATGAATCTTGCCCGCTTCGGCTCGGCTCGGCATCCCGAGGCAGCGCGGATTCGTGAAGATTCGTGAGTCACTGCCAATTTGAAATGCCCGTTTTTTTCAGCCAATCAGCATCAAAGGGAAGCCTGTGGGAACGCCTGCTGTGATGTAACAGCCCCTATACCTCCCCAGCAGTGATTGGCTGGCAGTGACATGTGACCTAAATTTACATAAGGTAGGGACCTGCAGCATCAGCCTCAGGCCTCATTCACACGTCCGCAAAAATCGTCCGCATCCGATCCGCAATTTGCGGACCGAGTGCGGACCCATTCACAGTCAATGGGGCCGCAAAAGATGCGGACGTCACACTGTGTGCCGTCCGCATCCGCACTTCCGTTCCGTGGGTCCGGAAAAAAATAGAACATGTCCTATTCTTGTCCGGATCCACGGACAGGAAAAGGCATTTCTATCATGTGCGTTCCGCAAATTGCGGACTGCACATGGGCCGCTGTCCGTGTTTTGCGGATCCGCAAAACACGGACAACACTAAATGGACGTCTGAATGAGCCCTTAGGGAGCCTCAGAGGCATCCCTACATGCTGCCCCTGGTGTTTCCTATGCATTTCCAAGGTGTTTCCATCATTTTCTGAGGTTTTCACATGTTGGGGCAAACTTGACTGTGCAGAACCTTTGGCCCCTGCAAAAAGATATGGGTCTCCCATAGACTTTAATGGGATTCGTGATTCGGCCCAAATCCACGAATCCCGCAGTGGGATTCGGGCCAAATACCGAATACCCGAATCTTTTAGGATTCGCTCATCTCTAAATATAATATTATTAGTTATGAGCGAGCATGCTCGGCCGAATACGGTATTCGGCCAAGCATGGCGGTGCTCGGCACCACACGGTGTTCGGCCAAACACCGCATGTGCTCGAGCGCCATGCTCGAGTCCCCTCCCTGCACGTTTTTTGGCTGCTACGCAGCCAATCAGCGTGTGGCGAGGTACTGGCATTCACTGTAATGCCCTAGCCATGTTGGCTACTGACTTTACAGTGATTGGCTGGCCGGGAACGCATCATCGGGTGCTATATAGCACCCGGTGACATGTGACCCGGTTCAGTCCGAGTCAGGGAGAGCTGCTGCAAGGAGGGACAGATAGTGTAGAGATAGAAATTGTCTAGGCAGGGCTAGTTTTTCTGTTTAAAAGACCCAAAAGTCCTTTTAAGGACTATTTTTATATCTGGCTGCAGTATTTTATTTTATTTTTTTTTGGGGGGGGGCAAAAATTGCGCAAGTTTGCCTGACCTAAACACCACCTGCGCAGCGTGTGCTGTATAACGTTTGTGTATTCCAAATACCTGACATCCGGTGTATTGTTTTCTGCTGCTAATCAACGCGACATTACCTGCATTGCATCTGCTGTATAATGTTTGCGCAAGGAGGGACAGATAGTGTAGGGATAGGATCTGGCTAGGCAGGGCTAGTTTTTCTGTTTAAAAGACCCAAAAGTCTTTTTAAGGACTATTGTTATATCTGGCTGCAATATTTTTTTTTTCTTTTGGGGCAAAAATTGTGCAAGTTTGCCTGACCTTAACACCACCTGCGCAGTGTGTGCATTATAACGTTTCTGTGTCCTAAATACCTGACATCCGTTGTCATTTTTTTCTGCTGCTAATCAAGGCAACATTGCCTGTGCTGTGTGTGCAGTATGACGTTTCTGTATCCTAAATACCTGACATCTGGTGTCATTTTTTCTGCTGCTAATCAAGGCAACATTACCTGTGCTGCGTGTGCAGTATATCGTTTCTGTATCCTAAATACCTGACATCCGGTGTCATTTTTTCTGCCGCTAATCAAGGCAACATTACCTGTGCTGCGTGTGCAGTATAACGTTTCTGTGTCCTAAATACCTGACATCCGATGTCATTTTTTCTGCTGCTAATCAAGGCAACATTACCTGTGCTGCGTGTGCAGTATAACGTTTTTGTGTCCTAAATACCTGACATCCGGTGTCATTTTTTCTGCTGCTAATCAAGGCAACATTACCTATGCTGCGTGTGCAGTATAACGTTTCTGTATCCTAAATACCTGACATCCGGTGTCATTTTTTCTGCCGCTAATCAAGGCGACATTACCTGTGCTGCGTGTGCAGTATAACGTTTCTGTATCCTAAATAGCTGACATCCGGTGTCATTTTTTCTGCCACTAATCAAGGCGACATTACCTGTGCTGCGTCTGCTGTATAATGTTTCTGTATCCTAAATAGCTGACATCCGGTGTCATTTTTTCTGCCACTAATCAAGGCGACATTACCTGCGCTGCGTCTGCTGTATAATGTTTGCGCAAGGAGGGACAGATAGGGTAGGGATAGGATTTGGCTAGGCAGGGCTAGATGTTCTGTTTAAAAGACCCAAAAGTCTTTTTAAGGACTATTGTTATATATGGCTGCAATATTTTTTTTTCTTTTGGGGCAGAAATTACGCAAGTTTGCCTGACCTTAACAGCACTTGCGCAGCATGTGCATTATAACTTTTTTTATCCTAAATACCTGACATCCGGTGTCATTTTTTCTGCCGCTAATCAAGGCGACGTCTCCTGTGCTGCGTGTGCAGTATAATGTTTCTGTATCCAAAATACCTGACATCCGGTGTCATTTTTTCTGCCGCTAATCAAGCGACATTACCTGTGCTGTGTATGCAGTATAGCATTTCTGTATCCTAAATACCAGAAATCCAATGTATTTTTTTCCTGCCGCTAATCAAGGCGACATTACCTGCGTTGCTTCTGCTGTATAACGTTTGCGCAAGGAGAGACAGATAGTGTAGGGATAGGATTTGGCTAGGCAGGGTTAGTTGTTCTGTTTAAAAGACCCAAAAGTCCAGATATTTTAAGGATATATCTGGCTGCAATATTTTTTTTTTTGCTTTTGAGGCAAAAATTGTGCAAGTTTGCCTGACCTTAACACCACCTGCGCAGTGTGTGCATTATAATGTTATAATGTTATAATGGTATCCTAAATACCTGACATCCAGTGTCATTTTTACTGCCGCTAATGAAGGCCACATTGCCTGTGCTCCGTGTGCAGTATAACGTTTCTGTATCCTAAATACCTGACATCTGGTGTCATTTTTTCTGCCGCTAATCAAGGAGACATTACCTGCGCTGCGTCTGCTGTTTAACGTTTGTGTATCGGAAATATTTCTAACATTCGGTGAAATTTTTCCTGCTGTTAGTGACAGCGACATTAACTGCGCTGCGTCTGCTGTTTAACGTTTGTGTATCCTAAATATTTCTGACATTCGGTGACATTTTTCCTGCTGCTGGTGACAGCGACATTACCTGCGCTGCGTCTGCTGTTTAATGTTTGTGTATCGTAAATATTTCTGACATTCGGTGAAATTTTTCCTGCTGTTGGTGACAGCGACATTACCTGCTCTGTGTCTGCTGTTTAACGTTTGTGTATCCTAAATATTTCTGACATTCGGTGAAATTGCTGCTTATGGTGCACGCAAAGCACATGAAACAAAGTCATCCAAAACTCCTAGCTTCATGTCCCAGTTTGTAGGGCGGCGCAAGACACCACTCTTGACGCCACACCAGTGCGACCAGGTAGTCGGTTGGATTGCAGCAGATAATGCTTCCAGTCAGTTAAGCACCACCCTCTCTTCCACAAAGTCCAGTCTCAATAGTCAAGAGTCTGGTCAACAAAATCCACACCCTGATCCTCCTTCCTCCCACCATGCAGAGTCTGGGCAAACAAGTGATCCCACACTCGGATATTCCGAGGTGCTTTTTTCATCGCAGTTCCTTGATTTGGGCCCAAGCCAAGCGAGGGCAGCATTACAGAGGGGGAGGGATCCACAGCACTACAACAGGCTGGAAGAGGCAGTGGGGTGGCAAAAGGGAGAAGGCAGGCCACGTCAACCAGGCCCGCAACTGTTCCCCGGAGCACCCCCTTGTGGCAATCTCCCTTGCTAAGGGGTAAGTGTTCCGCAGTCTGGCGCTTTATTGAGGAAAGTGCTGACAATCGAAGAACTGTAATTTGCAACCTGTGCCATACCAAAATAAGCAGGGGCTTGAACACTAACAACCCTGCCACCACCAGCATGATCCGCCACATGGCAGCAAAGCACCCAAATAGATGGGCCGAAACGCCTGGGTCCACGATCGGTGTCTGTGGGTCACACCACTGCCTCGTCTTCCCCTGTGTTACGTGCTGTCCAAGACGCAGGCCCAGATGCCCCCCGCCCTGCACCTGGACCTTCGCAAGCACCATCAGCAAGCACATACACTTCAGTGTCCCAGCGCAGCGTACAGATTTCCTTACCCCAGGCATTAGAACGCAAGCGCAAATACCCAGCCACCCACTCACAGGCCATAGCACTAAACGCGCAACTTTCCAAATTGCTGGCCGCGGAAATGTTGCCGTTTAGGCTGGTGGACACTGAGGCTTTTCACAGCCTGATGGCGGCGCCTGTGCCTCGTTACGCAGTCCCCAGCCACCACTATTTTTCCCAGTGTGCCCTCCCTGCCTTACACCAGCATGTGTTCCAAAACATAAGCCGTGCCCTGACCAACGCAGTTACTGGGAAGGTCCACTTAATGACTGACACATGGACAAGTGCTTCTGGCCAGGGATGCTCCATTTTCCTGACGGCACACTGGGTGAACGTTGTGGAGACTGGGAGCGAGTCGTACCCTGGGATGGCACAGGTGCTACTGATGCCAAGGATTGGGGGCCCTACTTCTATCCGGATTTCCGCCACCACCTACAGTAGCGGCTGCAACCCCTCCTTCTCTTCCTCCTCCTACACCTCCTCCACAACTTCCACTGCAGAATTCTCATCTTGCAGCACCAGTCAGACTGACTGATAACGGCCACAACTTGGTGGCGGCTTTGGAGCTCGGCAACCTCCCACACATACCATGCTTGACCCATGTCTTCAACTTAGTTGTTCAGCGGTTTCTCAAAACCTACCTCAATTTGCCTAAGCTACTGGTAAAGGTGCGCCGACTGTGTGCCCATTTCCGAAAGTCAGCTACAGCTTCAGCCGGTCTGGCAACGCTGCAGCAGCGCTTGCACTTGCCAGCTCACCGACTGGTGTGCGACATGAGCACGCACTGGAACTCCACATTCCACATATTGGGCAGGCTTTGTGAGCAGCAGAGGGCAGTAGTGGAATACCAACTTCAACAGGGTCGGCGCCTTTCCAGTCAGCTTTCACTCTTCACAAGCAACGAGTGGGCATTGATGTCTGACCTCTGTGAGGTTTTACGCAACTTTTATGAATCTACACAGATGGTGAGCGATAATAATGCAATTATCAGAATAACCATCGCACGTCTGTGTCTACTAAAACGCTCACTGCTCACAATAAAGGCGGATGCTTTGCATGTGGAAGAGGTGGAAATGGGGGAAGACCCTACACAGGGTGATAGCCAGACCACCCTCGGTTCGTCTTCTCAGCGCGAGTTGGAAGAGGAGGAAGACGAGGAGGTGGAGCAGGAGAAGGTTGCCCACGC
>ONZH01011227.1:0-55329 GCA_900303285.1 Rhinella marina
ACTGCCTTATCTCAGATTTCAGTCTTCGATCTTTTGTTGATCCTCCCATCTGCCGAATACAGTGACTCCAATTCTTTCCGCAGCCTGAGATACTGGCTGTACTTACTCTTCCCTTTCCTAAATGACAGTCTCCTCAAGAGGGATCTGATCTCCTCCTTGACGTCCTCCCACCAGTCGGCCATGTTGTCATAAAAGTCCACTCTCTCTAGTTGTTGCAGAAAAAGAGAGTGGACACAATCCTGGACATAAGGATCCTCCAGGAGACTGGGTTGTTTCCATACCCTCTACAACATCCGGACGCTTAGTGACTCCTAAGCAGAAAGACAAGGCCAAGTGGTCAGAGTAAGGGACGATTTTCTCACTCATCCCACTAACCACTTCTGTAGGGTTTACAAAAGCCATATCTATGCGACTACTTCTATCTGCACACGAGTATGTAAATTTAGGCTTCCTACCACCCTTTGTGAACACGTCGCTGAGGCCTGCCTGCTGGATGATACTATTAAGGACCTTGGAGTCCCGGGTCACTGCTCGGCCTGAAGATCTGTCACCCGATGTCCTAGTGACATTGAAATCTCCAGCTAACACCACTGGGACAGAGGTAAAAAGGTATTGCTTAATCCTCATTAAATAACTGGATCCTTTCTGTCACTAGACTGTGGCCATAGATATTAATGAGCCGGAGTCCGTCTACCATGGATGGTGACCTCCAGGACCAGACACCGGACCCATAATAACTTCTGTCAGTCTATGGACAGTCACATCATTGGTGGTGAACAATATAGCGACCCCGGCATAAGGCTCCACAGGCCAGTGACCAGAAAGAGGACCCGTCCTCCATTCCCTCTCAGCCCTCACATAGAAGTCCTGATGTGGTCAGACGTCGTCTCCTGTAAGAAGATAACATCCGCATCAAGAGATCTCAGGTGGTCATACACTATGTGCCTTGTCCTTCTTACTTTAATACTATTTACATTGCTGGAAAGCACTTTTAAAGAGAAGCCAGCCATCATCACACAACATAAGAAGAAGAGCAGCGAGGTAACACCCATCATGATAACGTCAGAGTCGCCCTGCCTACCACCTGTCTCCATGTCTGACTCTACCTGGGACTCTACAGCACAGGGTTTCTTTTGGTCGGAGGGGTCCTCAGTGTCCCCTTCACATTCATCATCTATTCTCTTCATTCTCGCTCGTAATCTCCCTCAGACTCTGACAGACCCCGTACCTGTTAGATATGACCATAACCTCTGACCCTTTATGGACTTTCTTCCTCACACCCCCGGTAACACTGTTCTCAGTCTCAGGCATACGGGAGGACTTGTCTTTTTTCCTCCTCTTGTTGCTCTTACTTTCCTCAAACACTGCAGGCGATGAGGAAGAAGAAGCTACCTCTGACTGCTGCTGGCCCTCAGGGACAACCTCCATACTCCCCTGTGCTGTATCTGGGACCTCATGTTCTGGAGCTGCAGTACCTGACTCCTCCTGGACTTCTTGTCTGGTCAGAATGGACCCTGACATTAAGGCCTCCTCCTCTACAACATCTGCCTCCAACAATTCCTCATCCGGAAGCTCCTTACAGATATTGTGCCATGCGTCCGGACAATCCTTGTGAGGGTGACCCATCGTGCCACATAGATTACACCTGATGTTCTTACAGTTTGCACTTATGTGGCCAACCTCACCGCACAGGTTGCACTTAACCACAGTGCACACACTAGCGATATGACCGGCTTTGCCACACTTGAAACACTTCCGGGGCTGACCTGGGTAGAAGCAGACGCCTTTCTCTCTCCCAATGAAGAAGGAGTTTGGTAGATGCCACGTGATGTTATTATGCCTGGCGTAGCTTACCAAAACCTTCCAACCCTCCAGTCCAGATACCGTCATCATCTCTGTTCTTGGTGAGATTCAGAGACCATGTCACAGTGCCTCCTGAGCCACACCACAATGTCCTGGGGAGGGACGGCCTCATTCCAGAAGATGATATTTACTGTGACGGTATCTGGCTTGGATATAGGAATAAAAATAAATTTACTCCAGTCAGTAGTGTCTCTTAACCTGGGGAAATTAGCCCAGAATCTATCCAGATTAGACATGAGCTTGAAACTGACATCATAGCCCTGTCTATCTGGTAGATTAATGATGGCCAGGATGTCAGAAGGCACAAACCCCATCTGGCGACACAGGAGTTCTCGGACCACAAGCCTCCGATCTGGGAGGTCTTCTTTGGCGCCTCGATGTTTAAATCGCACTACATTCCTCCTTTTGAAGGCCTGACCTGTATAGTGAGCGCCAGAGGAAAAAGATGGAGCGCCGCGGCTCCAGGCATTACTGGGGGGAACCTGGCGGGGTTCAGGGCCCTGACTTACTGGGGGGCTGTCTGCACTAGTGGGGCCACTCACAGCTTCTGTGCTCGAGGGTAAAGGTGGAAAATCCCCCTCATTACTCTGTGGAGATTCCTCCAGCCCGTCCACCTCTATGCCATCCTCAGATATCTCCCACACAGACTGTACATTCCCCACAGACACTGACCCCTCAGGTACATGTCCACCATCACCCACAGTCTCTGCCCCAGCAGTAGAGCTCTGCTCTGCCACCCCATCACCTGGATGTACGGGAACATGTCCATTGTCCTGCTGCGCTGTGCCTCCTGGGACTTGTAGTGCTGGTGTCTGAGGTCCATGCGTCTCCTCAGGGACAGCTACAGATTCTTGTGGCCGCTGCTGCTCACTGTCCTGTTTATGGGTCTTTTCTTTTTGAAAGGAAAACTTTGCAGCTTGCAGCACACATCTGGTCGCCTGCTCGGCCTCCTCAGGGATCACACTGGAAAATCCAGATTCAAAGCTCACTCCATGGCTGGCAAAACGCTCCTGGTTCCTGTAGGATTCAGCAAGTGGTCCCATCCTGTCCAGGACAATGTCCATCTGCTTCACCAGGTTACCAAGTTCCAAGCTGAGTGAGTGTAGCTTACGGTCATACACGGCTACACAGTTGGGGTTTGCAGTCTTCAGCTTGTAAACGCAGTCAATCTCCATTTCCAGCATTTGTTTGTGTCCCTTCAGCTCCTCCATTTTCCTCACCAGGGCAGGGATCTCCTCTGCTAGCTGCAGCTCAGGTGCACGGGTCTCTCTCGTTTGGTGTCCATTGTTAGGCAGCTTCTCAGGCTGTTTGAACTCTGCAGACCTGGAGGCTCCTTGAGACTTCTCTTGTGCCACAGATTTCTCTGCACTTTTGCTGCCACTTCCAGACTGAGACCTGGTGCGGCCTAAGTGTGCCACGGTGCTCACCGCCTCACCCTGCTGCAGGTTCTGCTGTAATGTCAGCCTCTCCAGAGATGTCCTCCGGTGCCTCTGTGCCTGGAGGGGTGAGCTGCACACCTGATTGCATGTGCTGAGCCCTGTCTCACCTCCTGTGCACCCTGCACGTTTGGATTGCAACTTTTAACAGTAGATACATTCTGGGAGTTACTTTGCTGCACTGGACGCTGCATGCCTGGGCTGGAGGACTGCTTCACTTTACATCTCTTTGCTGTACTCACTGCTGCCAATTCTTTTTTCCCGGCTGGTGCCACAACCGTTACTCCATCTTTCTTACTTCCACTGGTGATTCTTCCATTCTGGTCATTCCTTGTCACAGGATTCACTTTGGGAGTTGTATCCATATTGGAAAGAGCCTGGGAGTTTCCTCCCAGTGGAGGCCTGGAAGCATGGGGCTTGCTTGGGAAAGATCCCTGCCCGGGGAGGCGGATCCCCGGGCTAGCTCCAGACATCAGGAGAACCACCAACACACGTCCTCACCCTTAGGAGGCAGTATTATAGTAGTTATATTCTTGTACATAGGAGGCAGTATTATAGTAGTTATATTCTTGTACATAGGAGCAGTATTATAGTAGTTATATTCTTGTACATAGGAGCAGTATTATAGTAGTTATATTCTTGCACATAGGGCAGTATTATAGTAGTTATATTCTTGAACATAGGAGCAGTATTATAGTAGTTATATTCTTGTACATAGGTGCAGTATTATAGTAGTTATATTCTTGTACACAGGAGACAGTATTATAGTAGTTATATTCTTGTACATAGGAGCAGTATTATAGTAGTTATATTCTTGTACATAGGAGCAGTATTATAGTAGTTATATTCTTGTACATAGCAGCAGTATTATAGTAGTTATATTCTTGTATATAGGAGCAGTATTATAGTAGTTATATTCTTGTACATAGGAGCAGTATTATGGTAGTTATATTCTTGTACATAGGAGAGGTATTATAGTAGTTATATTCTTGTACATAGCAGCAGTATTATAGTAGTTATATTCTTGTATATAGTAGCAGTATTATAGTAGTTATATTCTTGTACATAGGAGCAGTATTATAGTAGTTATATTCTTGTACATAGCAGCAGTGTTATAGTAGTTATATTCTTGTACATAGGAGCAGTATTATAGTAGTTATATTCTTGTACATAGGAGCAGTATTATAGTAGTTATATTCTTGTACATAGGAGCAGTATTATAGTAGTTATATTCTTGTACATAGGAGCAGTATTATAGTAGTTATATTCTTGTACATAGGAAGAGTATTATACTTTAGTTATAGTAGTTATATTCTCGTACATAGGAGCAGTATTATAGTAGTTATATTCTTGTACATAGGAGCAGTAGTTTATAGTAGTTATCTTCGTTACATAGGAGCAGTATCTATAGTAGTTATATTCTTACATAGGAGCAGTATTATAGTAGTTATATTCTTGTACAAAGAGCAGTATTGTAGTAGTTATATCTTGTACTCGTACATTAGAAGCAGTATTATAGTAGTTATATTCTTGTACATAGGGAGCAGTATTATAGTAGTTATATTCCTGTACATAGGAGCAGTAATTATTATATTAGTTATATTCTTGTAGAGAAAAGCAGTATATAGTATTATATTCTTGCACATAGGAGCAGTATTATAGTAGTATATTCTTGTAGATAGGAGCAGTATTATAGTAGTTTATATTTCTTGTACATAGGAGGCAGTATTATAGTAGTTATATTCTTGTACATAGGAGCGGTATTATAGTAGTTATGATTCTTGTACATAGGAGGCAGTATTATAGTAGTTATATTCTTGTACATAGGAGCAGTATTATAGTAGTTATATTCTTGTACATAGGAGCAGTATTATAGTAGTTATATTCTTGTAATAGGAGCAGTATTATAGTAGTTATATTCTTGTACATAGGAGCAGTATTATAGTAGTTATATTTCTTGTACATAGGAGCAGTATTATAGTAGTTATATTCTTGTACATAGGAGCAGTATTATAGTAGTTATATTCTTGTACATAGGAGGCAGTATTATAGTAGTTATATTCTTGTACATAGGAGGCAGTATTATAGTAGTTATATTCTTGTAGATAGGAGCAGTATTATAGTAGTTATATTCTTGCACATAGGAGCAGTATTATAGTAGTTATATTCTTGTACATAGGAGCAGTATTATAGTAGTTATATTCTTGTACATAGGAGCAGTATTATAGTAGTTATATTCTTGTACATAGGAGCAGTATTATAGTAGTTATATTCTTGTACATAGGAGCAGTATTATAGTAGTTATATTCTTGTACATAGGAGCAGTATTATAGTAGTTATATTCTTGTACATAGGAGCAGTATTATAGTAGTTATATTCTTGTACATAGGAGGCAGTATTATAGTAGTTATATTCTTGTACATAGGAGCAGTATTATAGTAGTTATATTCTTGTACATAGGAGCCAGTATTATAGTAGTTATATATATTCTTGTATACATAGGAGCAGTATTATAGTAGTTATATTCTTGTACATAGGAGCAGTATTATAGTAGTTATATTCTGTACATAGGAGCAGTATTATAGTAGTTATATTCTTGTACATAGGAGCAGGAGCAGTATTATAGTAGTTATATTCTTGTACATAGGAGGCAGTATTATAGTAGTTATATCTTCTTGTACATAGGAGCAGGTATTATAGTAGTTATATTCTTGTACATAGGAGCAGTATTATAGTAGTTATATTCGTTGTACATAGCGAGAGTGTTATGTAGTTATATTCTTGTACATAGGAAGGGCAGTTTATAGTAGTTATAGTAGTTATATTTTTGTCATAGGCAAGCAGTTTATAGTAGTTATATTCTTGTACCATAGAGCGTATTATCAGTAGTTACTATTCTTGTACCATAGGAGCAGTATTATACGTACGTTATATTTTGTACATAGGCAGCAGTTTATAGTAAGTTATATTCCTTGTACATAGGAAGCAGTTTATAGTAGTTATATTCTTTACAATAGGCAGCATATTATAGTAGTTATAGTTCTTGTACATAGGCAGGGCAGTATTATAGTAGTTTATTCTCGTACGTAGGAGCAGTATTATAGTAGTTGATATTCTTGAATACATAGGAGCATAATTATAGTAGTTATATTTCTTGTACATAGGAAGCAGTATTATAGTAGTTATATTCTTGTACATAGGAGGCAGTATGTATAGTAGTTAATATTCTTGACCATAGGAGGCAGTATTATAGTAGTTATATTCTCGTACGTAGGAGCAGTATTATAGTAGTTATCTTCTTGTACATAGGAGCAGTATTATAGTAGTTATATTCTTGTACATAGGAGCAGTATTATAGTAGTTATATTCTTGTACAAAGGAGCAGTATTGTAGTAGTTATATTCTTGTACTCGTACATAGAAGGCAGTATTATAGTAGTTATATTCCTGTACATAGGAGCAGTATTATAGTAGTTATATTCCTGTACATAGGAGCAGTATTATAGTAGTTATATTCTTGTAGATAGGAGCAGTATTATAGTAGTTATATTCTTGCACATAGGAGCAGTATTATAGTAGTTATATTCTTGTAGATAGGAGCAGTATTATAGTAGTTATATTCTTGTACATAGGAGGCAGTATTATAGTAGTTATATTCTTGTACATAGGAGCGGTATTATAGTAGTTATATTCTTGTACATAGGAGGCAGTATTATAGTAGTTATATTCTTGCTCATAGGAGCAGTTTATAGTAGTTTATATCTTGTACATAGGAGCAGTATTATAGTAGTTATATTCTTGTACATAGGAGCAGTATTATAGTAGTTATATTCTTGTACATAGGAGCAGTATTATATAGTTATATTCTTGTACCATAGGAGCAGTATTATAGTAGTTATTCTTGTATATAGGAGGCAGTATTATAGTAGTTATATTCTTATACATAGGCGGCAGTTTATAGTAGTTATATTCTTGTACATAGGAGGCAGTATTATAGTAGTTATATTCTTGTACATAGGAGGCAGTATTATAGTAGTTATATTCTTGTAGATAGGAGCAGTATTATAGTAGTTATATTCTTGCACATAGGAGCAGTATTATAGTAGTTATATTCTTGTACATAGGAGCAGTATTATAGTAGTTATATTCTTGTACATAGGAGCAGTATTATAGTAGTTATATTCTTGTACATAGGAGCAGTATTATAGTAGTTATATTCTGTATATAGGAGCAGTATTATAGTAGTTATATTCTTATACATACCAGGAGGCAGTATTATAGTAGTTATATTCTTATACATAGGAGCAGTATTATAGTAGTTATATTCTTGTACATAGGAGCAGTATTATAGTAGTTATATTCTTGTACATAGGAGCAGTATTATAGTAGTTATATTCTTGTACATAGGAGCAGTATTATAGTAGTTATATTCTTGTACATAGGAGCAGTATATATATAGTAGTTATATTCTTGTACATAGGAGCAAGTATTATAGTAGTTATATTCTTGTACATAGGAGCAGTATTATAGTAGTTATATTCTTGTACATAGGAGCAGTATTATAGTAGTTATATTCTTGTACATAGGAGCAGTATTATAGTAGTTATATTATAGGAGCTGTACATAGGAGCAGTATTATAGTAGTTATATTCTTGTACATAGAGAGCAGTATTATAGTAGTTATATTCTTGTACATAGGAGCAGTATTATAGTAGTTATATTCTTGTACATAGGAGGGCAGTATTATATAGTAGTTATATTCTTGTACATAGGAGCAGTATTATAGTAGTTATATTCTTGTACATAGGAGCAGTATATAGTAGTTATATTCTTGTACATAGGAGCAGTATTATAGAGTTATATTCTTGTTACATAGGAGCAGTATTATAGTAGTTATATTCTTGTACATAGGAGCAGTATTATAGTAGTTATATTCTTGTACATAGGAGCAGTATTATAGTAGTTATATTCTTGTACATAGGAGCAGTATTATAGTAGTTATATTCTTGTACATAGGAGCAGTATTATAGTAGTTATATTCTTGTACATAGGAGCAGTATTATAGTAGTTATATTCTTGTACATAGGAGCAGTATTATAGTAGTTATATTCTTGTATATAGTAGCAGTATTATAGTAGTTATATTCTTGTACATAGAGCAGTATTATAGTATATTATATAGCAGCAGTGTACATAGTACATAGGAGCAGTAATTATAGTATATATCTTGTACATAGGAGCAGTATTATAGTAGTTTATATTCTTGTACATAGGAGCAGTATTATATAGTAGTTATATTCTTGTACATAGGAGCATAGTTATAGTATTTAGTATTATATTCTTGTACATAGGAGGGCAGTATTATAGTAGTTATATTCTTGTACATAGGAAGCAGTATTATAGTAGTTATATTCTTGTACATAGGAGGCAGTATTATAGTAGTTATATTCTTGTATACATAGGAGGGCAGTATTATAGTAGTTATATTTCTTGTACATAGGAGCAGTATATATAGTTATCTTCTTGTACATAGGAGCAGTATTATAGTAGTTATATTCTTGTACATAGAGAGCAGTATTATAGTAGTTATATTCTTGTACAAAGGAGCAGTATTGTAGTAGTTATATTTTTGTACTCGTACATAGGAAGCAGTATTATAGTAGTTATATTCCTGTACATAGGAGCAGTATTATAGTATTTATATTCTAGTTATATTCCTTGTACATAGGAGCAGTATTATAGTAGTTATATTCTTGTACATAGAAGCAGTATATAGTAGATATATTCTTGTACATAGGAGCAGTATTATAGTAGTTATATTCTTGTACATAGGAGCAGTATTATAGTAGTTATATTCTTGTACATAGGGAGCAGTATTATAGTAGTTATATTCTTGTATATAGGAGCAGTATTATAGTAGTTATATTCTTGTATATAGGAGCAGTATTATAGTAGTTATATTTTTGTACATAGGAGCAGTATTATAGTAGTTATATTCTTGTATATAGGAGCAGTATTATAGTAGTTATATTCTTGTACATAGGAGGCAGTATTATAATAGTTATATTCTTGTACATAGGAGCAGTATTATAGTAGTTATATTCTTGTACTCGTACATAGAAGGCAGTATTATAGTAATTATATTCCTGTACATAGGAGCAGTATTATAGTAGTTATATTCCTGTACATAGGAGCAGTATTATAGTAGTTATATTCTTGTACATAGGGGCAGTATTATAATAGTTATATTCTTGTACATAGGAGCAGAATTATAGTAGTTATATTCTTGTACTCGTACATAGAAGGCAGTATTATAGTAGTTATATTCCTGTACATAGGAGCAGTATTATAGTAGTTATATTCCTGTACATAGGAGCAGTATTATAGTAGATATATTCTTGTACATAGGAGCAGTATTATAGTAGTTATATTCTTGTACATAGGAGCAGTATTATAGTAGTTATATTCTTGTACATAGCAGCAGTATTATAGTAGTTATATTCTTGTACATAGGAGGCAGTATTATAGTAGTTATATTCTTGTACATAGGAGCAGTATTATAGCAGTTATATTCTTGTATATAGGAGCAGTATTATAGTAGTTATATTCTTGTTACAAGTGACCATGTATGTGACTTTTTTTTTTTTTAAAAAAACTTTTTTTTAAGTAAACTTTAACCCCTTTTTGACTCTGCCTTCCAAAAGCCAACTTTTAATTTTTCTGCTCTCATTGCTCTCTTGTACATAGGAGCAGTATTATAGTAGTTATATTCTTGTACATAGCAGCAGTATTATAGTAGTTATAGTCTTGTACATAGGAGGCAGTATTATAGTAGTTATATTTTTGTACATAGGAGCAGTTATTATAGTAGTTATATTCTTGTACTCGTACCATAGAAGGCAGTATTATAGTAATTATATTCCTGTACATAGGAGCAGTATTATAGTAGTTATATTCCTGTACATAGGAGCAGTATTATAGTAGTTATATTCCTGTACATAGGAGCAGTATTATAGTAGTTATATTCCTGTACATAGGAGCAGCATTATAGTAGATATATTCTTGTACATAGGAGCAGTATTATAGTAGTTATATTCTTGTACATAGGAGCAGTATTATAGTAGTTATATTCTGTACATAGGAGCAGTATTATAGTAGTTATATTCTTGTACATAGCAGCAGTATTATAGTAGTTATATTCTTTGTTAACGTATAGGAGCAGTATTAAGTATTATATTCTTGATAGTAGTTATATTCTTGTACATAGGAGCAGTTATTATAGTAGTTATATTTGTACATACGAAGCAGTATATAGTAGTTATATTCTTGTACATAGGAGGCAGTATTATAGTAGTTATATTCTTGTACATAGCGAGCAGTATTATAGTATTATATTCTTGTACATAGGAGCAGTATTATAGTTAATTTGTACATAGATGCAGTATTATAGAGTTATATTCTTGACATAGGAGCAGTATTATAGTAGTATATTCGTACAAGAGGCAGTATTATAGTAGTTATATTCTTGTACATAGGAGCAGTATTATAGTTAGTTATATTCGTGTACATAGGAGGCAGTATTATAGTAGTTATATTCTTGTACATAGGAGCAGTATTTATAGTATTATATTCTTGTACATAGGAGCAGTATTATAGTAGTTATATTCTTGTACATAGGAGCAGTATTATAGTAGTTATATTCTTGTACATAGGAGCAGTATTATAGTAGTTATATTCTTGTACATAGGAGGCAGTATTATAGTAGTTATATTCTTGTACATAGGAGCAGTATTATAGTAGTTATATTCTTGTACATAGGGTAGAGTATTCTTACATGGAGGCAGTTATATTTCTGTACATAGGAGCGTATTTAGTAGTTAATTCTTGAACATAGGAGGCAGTATTATAGTAGTTATATTCTTGTACATAGGAGCAGTATTATAGTAGTTATATTCTTGTACATAGGAGGCAGTATTATAGTAGTTATATTCTGTATATAGGAGCAGTATTATAGTAGTTATATTCTTGTACATAGGAGGCAGTATTATAGTAGTTATATTCTTGTACATAGGAGCAGTATTATAGTAGTTATATTCTTGTACATAGGAGCAGTATTATAGTAGTTATATTCTTGTACATAGGAGGAGTATTATAGTAGTTATATTCTTGTACATAGGAGCAGTATTATAGCAGTTATATTCTTGTACATAGAAGCAGTATTATAGTAGTTATATTCTTGTACATAGGAGCAGTATTATAGTAGTTATATTCTTGTACATAGGAGCAGTATTATAGTAGTTATATTCTTGTACATAGGAGCAGTATTATAGTAGTTATAGTCTTGTACATAGGAGTAATATTATAGTAGTTATATTCGTGCACATAGGGGACAGTATTTGTCAAGGCGTGGCTGATGGTGACTGTTTCTTGACTTGATTTTTTTCCATACACAGGCACTCTATCTTATTGCTACTAATGGTACCCCAGAACTGCAGGAACCAGAGAAGTTGTCTGTTACGTTTAAGGACTTTCTCAACCAATGCCTGGAGATGGATGTAGAGAAGAGAGGATCAGCGAGAGATCTTCTTCAGGTAAGCTGAAATCTCATGTTGCGCCCCTACAGGGTAAATGAAGTATTACACAATTATGATTAAAATCACTGGACTGTATATGTAATGCATGGCGATGCCTCACATCGCCAGTAATAGATGAGGGTCCACATTTGCTGTAACGGATGGACACTGACTGTCATGTCTGGATTGTGTTCTGTACTCTTGTCTATCACTGTGTTAGATGCGTATTATACCTGCGGCTGTGACCTCAGTGTAGATTTGCAGTGGAGGAGATTTGGCAGCGTCTTCTCCTGTTTCTCTGTGGGATCTCGGATGTTTGGCCTCTGCTCCGCTGACCATATTGCATTGAGCAGGTGGCTTCTCCTGCAGAACGGCTTGTGTTCCGGTGACTGAGGGGCAGCGCTGAGCTCATCCGATAGGAATAGACTCTCCAGACGATCGCCCGCTGCTGATCCTGGACCCATCATCCTCCATCACGTGGCACCGGCTGCTGAACTTCTGTATTTGAGGATTTAGCAATTACAGATTGTGTACTATCAGAATACTATTAGAAATGTTTTATTGTGGGAGTGCCAACTCGTGCCGAGGTGCTTGAGTGGGGGCGTGACCAAAGTGCTTGAGTATTGGGCACCAGCTGTGATTGGGGTGCTGGAGTGGAGGTGGATGGGGTGTCCGCTAGGGCTTGAACGCTGGATTTGGGTGTCAAGTTGGAGCCAGGGGTGCTTGACCCATATTTTACAGGCGAATTTACACACTTGAATCACTCTTGTGCTGATCTTGTTACATTTAATATTATACTCCAGTCACATCCAAAGCTGTATTCAGTCAAACAGCACTGTACCGACCTGCAGACCTATGAGTAATGTAAAAAATGAAAATATAGTACATGACAATCTCCTTCTAACAAAGCTAGAACCAGCCCTGTACCTCACATGGATCCAGAGATCTCCACATTCATTGCTCCGCTAGATTAATTTCAAGCTGCCAGCTTAGGGGGCGTGTCCTTTCTGCTGCAGCATGTGGCAGTTGAAGGATGGGTCTGAGCATCTGCTTCCATCTCAGTGAGGTGGACAGAGAAATTAGAAAAAGAGCAAACAGCAGGTGGCGCTATACAGATTTCACTGAATAACTCAGTGGCTATGCTAAATTTTTTAATGACATGCAATTGCTAAATTAAAATCATAAAAATGTGGACAATTTTTTGAGAGACAACCCGTTTAAGTTGAAATCCTATCGAACTTCTGTGCAGTGTTGAGTTTGACCTTTACATCTGTGTACGACTGCTCCCCACATGCAGGGGACAGCCTCAGTTTTACAGGCGAGCAGCAGAACAGCAGCTTTGGTTGTGAATGGAGTATAAGGTAATGTATTATGGTTATGTATCTTCTGTCCATCTTAATCTCTCTACCTTACTTTTTTGTTTTTCCCGGCCAGCACCCATTCCTGAAGACCGCCGAGCCCCTCTCCAGCCTCACCCACCTCATCATCGCAAGTAAGGAGGCGGCCAAGAAAAACCATTAAGTGATGAGACGCGTTGATTTCTGGACTGGGCATAATGACCGCTTGCTTGGCCGGTTTTTCTGTGTGTACGGATCCTGCGGACGCTCCCCGGACTGAACAGCGAGCGACGCTACATGTGAAGATTCTCTTTTTTTTTATTGTTTTTGGAGCTTTGACGATTAATGATCTGAATAAATTAAACATCTTGTTCTCCAAGCACGGCTTTGTCCGAATTCTCTGCTATGAGTATAAGTAGGTAGGGCGTCATGGTAGCCTTAAAGGGGTATTCTCATCTTAGACAAGGATATGCCCCCATTGTCTTATAGGTGCGGGTCCCAGCGGCGGGGGAGCGCTGCGCCTGGAGGACCCCAGGTTTCCTGGGGTCCGGCCACCACCAGGCGCAGCTTCCCGCGCCGCTCATAGAAATGAATGGGAGCCGGGCTGTGCATGCGCGGTGCGCTCCCATTCATTTCTATGGAGCCGACGGAAGTAGCCGAGCCAGCGCTCGGCTATTTTTGGAGGCCCCATAGGAATGAATGGAGGGCGGCTGCGCATGCGCAGTGCGCCCTCATTCAGTTCGGGGGCTCCGTTCTGGAAATAGGTGCGGGTCCCAGCGGTGGGACCCGCACCTATAAGACAATGGGGGCATATCCTAGCGATATGCCCCCATTGTCTAAAATGAGAATAACCCTTTAAAGGGCCATGGCACCTAAATTCATCAGCCGCGTTATAAGAGGAGCAGCATATATCCGTTTTCCCTACAGAAGTAGATGTATCTGATCACAGCTCTGGAGTTGGAGCAAGAATGATCTGACTGATGGGGGGGGGGATGATTACATGCACGTAAGTCCATGTTAGTCTTCATTCACATCTGTACTGAAGCCTCCATCGCAGATTCTTTAAATAATATGGGACAGAATAGCTCATTGATTCGGTAAAATACTAGGTTTTCTCATGAAATTCAGATTTCATTATTGTCAGTGGGGTCCGTCAGATGCAGGGGTGCACCACCAATGAGGCCAGGTGAGGCGACTGCCTCAGGCAGCACCAGGTAGGGGCAAGAGGGGGGCAGCAGAAGGGCCATGGGCAATGAGAGCTTTCATTGTCGCAAAGGGGTTAGGTTAAGAAATTGGCATGGAGAGAGGGGGTGCCGTTTCAGTTTTCGCCTCAAGCAGCAGAAACGCTAGGTGCACCCCTGGTCAGATGGGCCGTCATTTGCTGGAAACGTCACCTCCATTATTTTTGCTCTTCCGTACCTTGTCTTATCTCCTCCCAACTACCCCTTCCTTCTCCTATTCCATGCTGGCCAGCTGAGAGGAGCTGCTTCAACCTGGAATATCTCAGGATGTATAGTGCCTAGAGACACGAGCCTGGTCTGGTTTTAAAGCTAAGACTCTAACAGCCCTACAGCCAGTGATATAACCTCTAGAAAGCCTGGTTCGGAATGGGATGCTGAAAATATTGCTCACATCTCTAGACATACAGTGCCTTGAAAAAGTATTCATACCTCTTCAACTTTCCTACATTTTTCATGTTACATCCACAAACTTAAATGTATTTTGTTGGGATTTTATGTGATAGACCAGCACAAACTAGACAATATGTGTCATTTTTCTTTTTCTTTTGTTCTAAAGTGAGAATAAAAGCACATTCCGATGTGAATGAACTGTATAAGGATTTTCCAAGCAGATTTTCTTGCAGAGACTTTCTGCAACATGAAGATGATATTTTTGGAATTTCATCTCCTTATCTAGTACTGTATTAAACTACGGACTTACCGCATGCAAATGTACACGTAACACGCATCACGTGCATAAGAGAGTTTCTGTAGTGCCGTGTTTGTGTACAAGTGACCATGTATGTGACTTTTTTTTTTTTAAAAAACTTTTTTTTTTAAAGTAAACTTTAACCCCTTTTTGACTCTGCCTTCCAAAAGCCAACTTTTAATTTTTCTGCTCTCATTGCTGCTTTTGTGTGACAAGTTGTACCATTAATTTATTCCGTACAATGTATTTGGGAAGCTAGAAATTTTTTTTTTTTTAAAATGGAGCGGAATTGGAAAAAAAAAATCCAATTCTGCCAATGTTGTGGTTTATACGTCATTGTGCGGTAAAAATTACATTGTGGCATTTATTCTGCGGGTCGGTCCGATGATGGCCATATCGAATTCATGTTTAGGCCTGTTCAGTCACTGGCAGCGACCCACTGCTGGTAAATGACCACTCATATGCAGTGGTTGCCAGGGGTGCACCTAGTCTTTCTGCTGCCTGAGGCGAAAACTGAAATGCCAATTTCTTAACCTAACCCCTTCCTTTCAGCCCATGGCCCTTCCACTGCCCCCCTCTTGCCCCTTTCTGGTGCTGCCCGAGGCCTCATTGGTGGTTGCAATCGACCATGACATCTAAGGGGCTAAATGTCCATGAGTAGAGTTGCCTTCATCTTTGATGACCCGCTAAGATTTTTTTTTAGCCCTTCTAGGGGCTTCACAATGTGATCATTTGATCATAACGATAATTCTTTAGTCCAACTAGTGATGAGGGAAATTGTGTTTTCCAGTTTGGCGTACAAGGTTCGGGTTGTCTAAAAATTCCCTTGTGGATTCCGCTACCATGGACCATAACTTATGGTCTGTGGTAGCGGAATTCTTAGATAACCTGAACCTTGTACGCCGAACTTGAAAACCCCAATATACCAAAGCGTTATTACCTGTCAATCATAAATGGCCAGACAATCCACCGTAAAAGTGTGAAGAGTACGAGAAAAGGTCTGCAGTCAAAAGACAACTTTTGCAACACTGAAAGTGTTTCAAACAGTTTTTTGGCACTTTTTTTTTGTTGTTGTTGCTATCTGTAACTTTACCGGGACTGTCCCTATACATTGGCAATTATCAGATAATCCTGTGTGGCCCTGAGGGCTTCAATTACTTACCATTGCCCTGTGACTCTGTCTGCAGGGTGCAGGTGCCACAGTGTCTATGGGAAGATCTATCAGAGCAGAAATACTGAACTTGAAAACCATACTAGCCCCAAGTCGGTTTCTGTTACTGAGAATACTCTATATTGGGGAGACTGCTAGTTTGGTAATTCTGCTTTAGCTTTTTTACAGCACAGGATTTCCAGAACAATCCCAGATATCTTCATAGAGGCCTAGACAGTGGCCAGGAGGATGCAGGGGTGACTACAGGGAGAAGATTTGTAATAAAATGCAAAATGTAAAATAAATGGAGAAACACAGTAGAACAGTGCAGATAATAAAGCATGGAGGGAGGTTAACTGCTGGTTCACAGCGCCACCTGGTGTAAAGAACTGAGAACTACACCCTTAAAGGGAACCCGTCATCAACATTTTACTTTCTATACTAACGGCAGCATAAAGTAGAGACAGGTGAGTTGATTTCAGCGGTCTGTCATTTATAAGTTAAAAGTAAGTGGTTGCCGAGAACCAGCATCACAAACATTGCAGACTGGGCTTGGAAAAGAGTCCTGGTCACCTGAGAAGAGTCCTGGTTATTCATGAATTCCTGCTCTCCCCGCCCACCTGTTGATGATTGACAGTCTTCTACCTAGTTTTCTCCCTTTCTCTCTAGGAGACAACTTCCAATCATCAGCAGATGGGCGGGAGAGCAGGAGATTAGGAATAACCAGGACTCTTCTCAGGTAGATCTGACTCTTTTTCCAGGCCTGAGCTGCAATGATTATGATGCTGGTTCTCGGCAGCCACTTACATTAAGCTCATGAGTGACACCGCTGAAATCAGCATTTCTGTCACTAATTTATGCTGCCCTTAGTGAGGTCACCATGAAGATGATGACAGGTTCCCTTTAAGTTCTAGTCACTTTGTGTACTGTTCACAACCAAACATACACTCACTGACAAAAAAAAAATACCGTGCCCAAATACATGCGTCTCAGGTAGATATGTAGATGCTTACAGGGGTGGTCCGATTACACACTGGGTCTTGCCACAAGAGGATTATTATTATGCCATTCATTCCATAGGGCTGCACACACATAATACAGACAATTGCACTAAGCATGAACAAGATGAGTTACAGACTGGTAGAGAAGGAGAAAGGGCCCTGCTTCCCCACTGTCCTATAAAAAGGCTCTCAGAGGCTACTTTTGGGCAGTGTACCTCTTGGTGAGAGATCATTCACTGCTAGACATGCCTCTATAACACATTTTGCCCAGCTGACACATTGAGAAAGGGTTGCGTCTATGGACTGGGAGAAGCAGGAAGGTCATTTCGATGAACTGCCCTCCATCTTGGCTCTTCTGACCTAGCAGCAGCTACATGAGGACACACACACAATTGGTGAACAGGCTCCGGACAGCCCAGAAAAAACACTAGTAGATATGATTGTTTGAACTGCCGACAAGCAGGAGCAGTTCTCACAGCTTCATTGTCCACCATCCAGACACCAGTGGCCCTTTCAATACACCCCTGTCTCTGCCCGGACCATTTCCAGGCGCTTAGCAGAAGAAAATTTGTGTCACAGCGTCCATTATGTGTCCTGCCATTGACAGTCAGCCACCGTCACCTTTGTCTCCATTGTGCCCCCCACACAGTAGTTATGCCAGATGTGGGATGGTTGGAAGGTATGCATACATAGACTATGTAGACACTACACTCACATCATCACATATACAATATACACCATACAGTATATAAAGTACACTTGCAGTAGATTTACCTCCTCCATATACCGTATTTTTCGCGTTATAAAACATACTTTTTTTTCCCCCCAAAAGTAGGGGGAAAATTGCTGTGCGTCTTATAAAGCGAATACTAGTGAGCGCTTCCATTATGGAAGTGCTCACTAGTATGTAGAAGGGGCCGGGACCCCCATCAGACCTCAGATCAGCCCACCCAGCCACATAAGGATAAAATAAAAAAGTCTCTCACCTCTCCTGCGCCGCGGCTCCGCTCTGGTCCGGCGCTCCTCTGTCTTCTCTGCCCGCGCTGCACTGTCACCTGACTGCATGCAGTGTCAGGTCATAGTGTGCGCACTACGTCCTGACGCGGTAAGGACAGTGCAGCGCAGACAGAAGATCTGAGGTCTGATGGGGGCACATTCTGCTGATCTGAGGTCTGATGGGGGCACATTCTGCTGATCTGAGGTCTGATGGGGGCACAAGACGCTGATCTGAGGTCTGATGGGGGTCTGACATGGAGGGCTGATATGGGATCTGATGTGATGTCCTGATATTTATGGGAGGTCTGATATGAGGATCTGATGAAAAATATTTTTTTCTTAATTTTCTACTCTAAAATCTGGGGTGCGTTTTATAATCAGGTGCGTCTTATAAAGCGAAAAATACGGTACATTTTATACACATTTGTACCTAGCACTAAAGACATATCTGCATACTGATTATATTCAGTGCTATCCAGCATACAGCGCACATACCTCTTACATCCAGTGACTTCTCCTCTGATGTAGACATTCTCTGTCCTCATCTTCTCCATTCAGACCAGACCACTATGATGATTTCTTTCACTCATCTCTCGTCTCTGTAGAGTTTGACAAAAAGACATCTTAGGTTCCTACTTTTCCATCATCCTCCCACCTTCTGGACAACTCATCCTACCGCCTACAATACTGTGACTCCAATACTATACTGCAGAAACAGCCCTCCTGATAATACTATTACCACACAGATAACGCCCCAAATCCTGTGCCCCCAATACTATACTGCAGAAACAGATAAACCTCCTGATTACACTAGTACCACACACATACTGCCCTAAAATAACTGCACCCAGCAAATAGTGTCCCCCGATTACTACTGGGGGACTATGGGGAACATGATTACTATTATAGGAGCACTATTACTTCTGGGGTACAGTGGGGACATTTTTGTTGGGGGCACTGTATGGGCATTATTACTATTAAGTGGCAGAGAATTTTTACTATTGATGGGACTTTTGGGAGCCCCCAGTGCTCCCCAGTTAAGCTAATGCCACCATAATGTGTGCAAGTATAAAATACCCCTAAATAATGCCCTGTAAATGCCCACATAGTGCTCCTCTACACTTCCCCATAGTGCCCCCATAATGTGTGCCAGTATAAAATTCCCCTATATAGTGCCCCAAGTAGATGCCCCCATAATGTGCCCCTATAGTGTTCTTCACCCGAACCCCATAGTGCCCCCATAAGGTGCCAGTTTAAGATGCCCCCATAGTGTCCCCCATAATGCGCCAGTATAAATGCCCCTTCTTAATGCCCCCAGTAGATGTCCCCAAAATGTGAAAGTATAAATGTCCCTTCTTAGTACCCCCATAATGTTTCAGTATAAGATGCCCCCATAGTGTCCCCCAGAGTGTGCCAGTATAAATGCCCCTTCTTAGTGCCCCCAGTAGATGCCCCCATAATGATCCAGTATAAGATGCCTCCATAGTGTCCCCCCTGATGTTCCAATATAAGATGACCCTAGAGCCCCCATTAGTGCACAACAGAAAAAAAAACACACTAAGGGCTCATGCACACGAACATATTTTCTTTCCGTGTCCGTTCCGTTTTTTTTTTGCGGACTATATGCGGAACCATTAATTTTAATAGGTCCGCAAAAAAAACGGAAGGTACTCCGTGTGCATTCCATTTCCGTATGTCCGTATTTTTTGCAGATCCGTTTTTGTGGACTGCAAAATACATACGATCGTGTGACAAGCCCTAATACTTACCTCCATGTAGGCAGCGGAGCAGGCCTGTGTCCTGTGCGGTACGCTGCACGGTTCAGGCGCCGCAATGACGTCCCAATAGCATCTCAGGTTCAGCATCGTGGCGTACTGGCCAGACCCAACAGCAGTGACCAGTTAAAGCTACAGTACCTAAAAATGTAAGCCCGTTATAATGGATAGACAGAACAAGGCCAGTAAATCTCACTGGATAAACCTTTAATAGGGTCCTAGCCCTTTAAATGGTGTCCATTACAATCTCTTGTCAGAGGCAGAATTCGTAGGGGTCACATATTAGGACACCCGTCCCAGGATTTCACCACCTCTGTTAAAGATGCAGTAATACAATCTCCCGTATGTAGCGCTCAGGCGACACAAAAGCGTCTGGCGATAAAATAGACTCCTCTGTGTGCACTGAGGCTGGAGGGATTGTATTACAACGCGGACCTTCCCCCACTGATACATTGTAATAGATCAGGACAGGGGAGAGATTTGTGCTGCTAATGATACCACTGTAACAAAACCTCAGCTGTGAGAACGATTAGTTCTGCCTCTGGATGCAAGCAACAAAATGTTTCCATTCACTGTAAGCAAGCAGAGATATTGAAAGTGGTGATGGATTAAAGCACAAATAAATCTGTCCATCCAGTTCAGCCTGTTTCCTGTAAGGATTATACTTTATTTGCATGAAAATGGATGAGCCCTTTAAGATGGTTCTTAAAGAGGACATCTAGCTAACTTATTTTATTATCCAGATGCGTTGGGAGTAGAGATTTGGGTTTACAAATTTGTGGTAAAAAGATTTGTGCACAAATCCTGATGAGAGGGTTGGATTGACTCAGCTCATTACATGTAAATCCTGGATTAGGTCACTACACCTTCTGGCCACTAGAGGGAGATGTTTGTTAACAAAAAGACCAGTGGAAATCACTGCTGGATCCAGAACTTCTACAGGTCGCAGGAAAGCATCGCCTGCAGCTCTATGGTGTCCATGGCTGCGCTGCTTCACCCACCCGTCAGCGAAGAGAGAATGGAGCAGGGGGCCCAACTTCCAAATATCAAAAAGTGGCCCCAGGGCTGATCGGCTGACTGCTCCAGGTGCAACACCTCATTTTGACCTCATGTAATGGGTGCATCGAGTCTTCCAGAACAGGAACTGCTTGTGTAAACAATGCTAGCCAGAGACTGCCCCCGTAATCTTTGTCAGACTGACAGCCCCCATATTCCGTGTCAGGCAGAGACTGTGCCCATAATAAGTGCCAGTCAGAGACTACCTCCATAATCGGTGTCAGGATGAGACTCTTCCCATAATCAGTGTCAGAGACTGCCCCCGTAATCAGTGTCAGTCAGAGACTGTGCCCATAATTAGTTTCAGACAGACTGCCCTCGTAATCAGTGTAAGAATGAGACTGTGCCCATAATAAGTGTCAGACACAGACTGCCCTCATAATCAGTGTCAGAATGAGACTGTGCCCATAATTAGTTTCAGACACAGACTGCCCTCGTAATCAGTGTCAGAATGAGACTGTGCCAATAATCAGTGTCAGAATGAGACTGTGCCCATAATTCGTTTCAGACACAGACTGCCCTCGTAATCAGTGTCAGAATGAGACTGTGCCCATTATAAGTGTCAAAGACTGCCCCCGTAATCGGTGTCAGAATGAGACTTTTCCCATAATCAGTCTCAGTATGAACATTGTCAGCCACAGACTGCCCCTATAATCAGTGTTAGAAGGAGACTTTTCCGAAAATCAGTGTCAGAAAGAGACTGTGCCCATGAGCAGTGTCAGAAGAGACTGTGCCCATAATCCGTATCAGAGACTGCCCCAGTAATCAGTGTCAGGCAGAGACTGACCCTCATAATCAGTGTCAGTAAAGACTGTACCCATAATCGGTGTCAGAAGAGACTGTGCCCATAATCAGTGTCAGAAGAGACGATGTCCATAATCAGTGTCAGAGAGAGACTGCCCACATAATTAGTGTCAGAATGAGACTGCCCCCGTAATCGGTGTCAGATTTAGACTGTGCCCATAAGAAGTGTCAGAGAGAGACTGTTCCTGTAATCAGTCTCAGACAGAGGCTGTTCCATGAATAGTGTCAGAAATAGACTGTTCTGATAATTAGTGTCAGAGACTGAACCCATAGTCAGACACCCCCCATAACAGTGTCAGACAAAGACTGCCTCTATAACTAGTGTCAGAGAGTACCCTCATAATCAATGTCAGAGACATCCCCAATAACAGTGTCAGGGACTGCCCCCATAATGAGTGTCAGACAGAGACTGCCCCCATAATCAGTGTCAGACAGAGACTGCCCCCATAATCAGTGTCAGACAGAGACTGCGCTCATAATTGGTGTCAGACATATCTCCTATAATCAATGTCAAAGACTCACCCCATAGTCGGTTTCAGACAGAGTGCCCCCATAAACAGTGTCAGAAATTCCCCATAATCAGTATTAAACAGAGACTGTCCCCATGATCATTGTCAGAGACTCACCCCATAATCGGATTCAGAGAATGCCACCATAACCAGTGTGAGAGCTTGTCCCCATAATCACTGTCAGAGACTCCCTGCATAATAGAGTGCCTCATAATCAGTATCAGAGACTGAGTGCCTCATAATCACTGTCAGACTCTGACCAGTGTCCCGCCATAACCTGTGCACCTCATGGATCAGTATAGCGGAACATTCACTAAATAGACCCCTGGGGGAAGACATTCCTGCCCCCCCAAATGTCTGGGGAACTCCTGGGTTCCACTGCAAAATCTGTACCTGAGCCCCATAATCACCTGCCAGTTACAATGGCATCTTCTGCACCCCCCGTATACAGCCGTGTACAGCTCCGGGGACCTCAGATGCCATGGAAGATGTGGGGACCTCAGGTGCCATGGAAGATGTGCACAGACTTTCTAACGACGCTTCTGTTCCTCTGACACATCCCATAAATCAGAGTACAATATTTGTCCTCCCACATCCCTGTCTGTCCACCTCCGCACACATTGTATTAACCAGAGCTGCCATCTGTCATCGGGCAACCAGAAAAGTGCAAAGACTGCCATCCACTAAACGTGCCCCCCCCCCCAGACTGCAGACACAGGGGCAGGCTGCTGTTAGGGTGGTCAGACGTCCGGTTTTCTGGCTCCTTGTCCTCCATCCGGCGCAGTGCCTGGACGGACGCAGGGATGTCCACCCTTTCAGTAGCTCAGGCTCAGACAGCTTCTCCTCTGTGTCTTCACGGAGCCAAGGGGTGTGGCCTCATGTTTAGAGGTGTGGCTACATGTGGACCAGGGGCGTGACTTCACTTTTGGGGGCATGGCCAGTGAGGTCCAGCTTTCTGTGGTGAAGACAGTGGCCACCCTAGCTGCCGTGGATGTCACAGTTAAAGGGGAGGGCGCTGTGGATGTTACTGTTAAGGGGCAGGCTGCTGTGGAGGTCACTGTTAAAGGGGCAGGCACTGTAGAAGTCACTCTCGATATCTTTTAACAACACACACAAACATTAAATAAAATAGATGAAATATACCCGGACGAAGCCGGGTCCTTCTGCTAGTTTAATCTAAATGAGGCCAGAATTTTAATCCAAAGCTTTGAATTCCCCTGTATTGTAACTGTATTTTTTTAAGTATGTTTTACTATTCTGTATGTGATTTCTCTGTTTAATCTTATATTTAGTCACTTAGTAAATATATTTATTCACTAAGCCTGCGTAGGCTTATTCATTCTCAAATCTGTTGAATTCCCTGCTTCTCTTCGCCCAGCCATTCAGCTAAATGATGTGTTCCTGCATCAGCCACTAGAGGAATCCTATTACAGCTGCAGTTGAACTCACTAATAAATCGAGATGCAATGAGCTCCCTCCCCTGTGGTGACAGCACAACTCAGTGTTTTTACCTGTAGTAGCAAGTTCTAGCAAGTGCCATCTACATTTGTCCCTATAAACATCCCCTGCTTTCCCGATTACCCATCAGTACAGGATCTAGGAAAGTCTGGGACCTATCCTTAAAAAAATGAATGGTCTTAAGACCCAACCTTATCAGTACCTCTGATGCCTCCAAAAGAGCATTCACTCCCTGTCTGTTGGTATGATTTTGAGCATCCTGTATGACACTACTACTTTGGCTCTCTATCATCATTTTTCTGTCTATGATGGTGGTGGCTCTGTGGAGCATTTTTATTTATGCAGCGTACTATAAGGACAGCACTGTTAGTAGCGATAATGGATGTCCCCATTTTATTCATGTGCCAAAACGCTGCCCCCACAGACTGGGAGGGGAATTACATGCGCTGAATTGCTCACCCCACCTAATAGATGCCACTTCCTTCTATTCCTTTATGACAGGTGACAATACCATGGAAAACATGACATATGTTAAAAAAAAAAATAAGGCGTGTGACCTGAGGTGTTACTGATTTACCGCCACCCGCCTGATACGAGAGTTTATCAGGATCTGATAATGCAGATGAGCCGGGATAGTTCACATGGATGCGATGTTAAAGATTAACACTAATGATGACGACAGTGACTCTCCCAGGATCAGAGGTCACACCATTGAGCGGAAACTCACTGGAGCAAGGATCTCATCTGCCCCCTCGTAGCGGTTTTATTGACGACACGTGGTCCATTCAGACTACTGTGGCACTGGATGATCCCAGAGGACGTGGTTGCTTGGCAAATATAATACATACCATTATTGAAACTGCGCCTCAGATCGCTAGTCTTCATCTTCATTTACTTTTAGATTTGATTAGTTACAGTTCTATGTGGAAACCATCAGCAAGCAGGAAGGCTGCTGCTGGTGGACACTACAATTATAGCGGTTTTTGTGGATAAGACAAAAACGTAACAGTAATAGTGAAGAATTACCCCTTAAAGATGTATATGAGTCAATCAGGGATACATAAGAAAATCCATCAACAGCAGTTAACCTCCATGTTGATGGTTTCCATGTAGCCAACAAGAGAATTTTCTTTTAACTAAATGTCAACCATTAGTAAAGTAACAAAGGTCTACAGTGGGAAAGCCATTAAAAACTATAGGACGGTTATGTGTATAATTAGTGACCTCTCGTTATAGGAAGAGGACAAAGTCCGGGGTGACCGTAGGGGTGTGAAACCTATGTACACCTCTGCTGAAGAGGATGACACTGACGGCCTGGCACTCGAGGCTTGTGAATGCCATAAATCTTTCGATGAACTGTTCAGTGGTATTATTTATACATTGTATGGCAGTGTTATGTATGCATGGAGCTCTCATTTGGTCACTGTATGGGGGTATTATGTCAGCACCGTATGGCAGTATTTACTTTGCCATTGTGTGGCACTGTGACCTTCTGCGTAGGAATCTTCCGTCTTCTGCCGGCCGCTGCTTCACATTTCGGAGGATATTTTCTTAAATGCTCTTATTCTGCTCTGTAAATATCCAGTGACGATGTAAGTGCATTAACTGGAATAATGTGCTCGAAGACGAGGAGGCGGCTTCTCTAATCACTTTGGTAAAAAGCAGAGAAATATCCTAATAGGCAGAAGACTTCCCAGCCTCAAATTCTTAAAGGGATATGTCTACCTTTTGACACCATTTCAAAGTTTATATATAGCTATAATATACATAAAAAAGCTGAGTCACTGTGTATTATACAATATCACATCCAGAGCTGCACTCACTATTCTGGTGCAGTCACTGTGTACATACATTACATTACTTATACTGTACTGATCCTGAGTTACATCCTGTATTATACTCCAGAGCTGCACTCACTATTCTGCTGGTGGAGTCACTGCGTACATACATTACTTATCCTGTACTGATCCTGTATTATACTCCAGAGCTGCACTCACTATTCTGCTGGTGGAGTCACTGCGTACATACATTACTTATCCTGTACTGATCCTGAGTTACATCCTGTATTATACTCCACCCTACACTCACTAATCTGCTGGTGCAGTCACTGTGTACATACATTACTTATCCTGTACTGATCCTGAGTTACATCCTGTATTATACTCCAGAGCTGCACTCACTATTCTGCTGGTGCAGTCACTGTGTACATACATTACATTACTTATCCTGTACTGATCCTGAGTTACATCCTGTATTATACTCCAGAGCTGCACTCACTATTCTGCTGGTGGAGTCACTGTGTACATACATTACATTACTTATCCTGTACTGATCCTGAGTTACATCCTGTATTATACTCCAGAGCTTCACTCACTATTCTGCTGGTGGAGTCACTGTGTACATACATTACATTACTTATCCTGTACTGATCCTGAGTTACATCCTGTATTATACTCCAGAGCTGCACTCACTATTCTGCTGGTGCAGTCACTGTGTACATACATTACTTATCCTGTACTGATCCTGAGTTACATCCTGTATTATACTCCAGAGCTGCACTCACTATTCTGCTGGTGCAGTCACTGTGTACACACATTACTTATCCTGTACTAATCCTGAGTTACATCCTGTATTGTACTTCAGAGCTGTACTCACTATTCTGCTGGTGCAGTCACTGTGTACATACATTACATTACTTATCCTGTACTGATCCTGAGTTACATCCTGTATTATACTCCAGAGCTGCACTCACTATTCTGCTGGTGCAGTCACTGTGTACATACATTACTTATCCTGCACTGATCCTGAGTTACATCCTGCATTGTACTTCAGAGCTGTACTCACTATTCTGCTGGTGCAGTCACTGTGTACATACATTACTTATCCTGTACTGATCCTGAGTTACATCCTGTATTATATTCCAGAGCTGCACTCACTATTCTGCTGGTGCAGTCACTGTGTACATACATTACATGCACTCCTCAGTTTTTCTCTTGAGCTCATCTGCCTGTGTGTCAGTCTTTACTGCTAACCTGGCATTCTATTCATGAATTTTATATAAGCCCAAAGTCAGCATTCAATTAGTTGCTGCAGTTTGAGTAAGGGTCAGGATTCTCCCTCTTGGTGATGTACTGTGAGGCTGTTTACGTATCCCAGCGTCGTGCTGTATAATGAAGACGGATTATTAACACTCGGAGACTCTCAGTCTGTAGCAGCCAGTCATTGTTTATCCCTACATACCATACAGGAAGCACGGTATTACACTGATCTCCAAGCTGTGACAGAACCACAATCACATGCTGGGAGTTGTAGTTTCGCCACTCATTGGTGTTTACTAGTTGCCCATTCATTTCAATAGCTGACATGTAATACCACATCCCCCCTGTAGTGGCCACTGTTGAAAAGTTCTGCCCACCAGCTGAGGGTTTTAACGGCTGGACCTCAGAGGGTCGGCATTAGGGTTGGTTTTCCAGGTGGGATTTCTCTAAGTTTATACATATACCAGGATTCAAAACACCTAACATTTGAATCCCAACTTGGGGGCCTTTTTTGCATAAGCCCTCCCTCTTTTAGAGTAATCCTTAAAAAAGATTGGATCAGCATGGCTCCACCCTAGGGTGGCCACCTGCTTCATCCCAAAAAGGAGGACATTTTAGGCCACACCCCAACCTGCAAACCACACCCCCAACCTGCTAAACCACGCCCCTCTCCCAGTAAGTGCCCGGCAAAAGAAAAAAAAAAAAAAAAGAGAGGAAAACCTTAAAGGGGTTGTCAGGGTTCAGAGTTGAACCCAGATGTACCCTTAATTTCACCCAGGCAGCCCGGCAAGGGCAATGGTTCACAATTACACACTGCACTGCTTTACCGCTGCCATTTTACTGGCCGGCGGGCATTCTGTATCCAGCAGTGCCGGAGTCAGTGAATTCCAGCAGGCTGTTCTCTGCTGGAACAGCCTGCCAGAATCACTAACTCATATGTGAAAGTAGCCTAATAGAGCGCCACATACCTCTTACATCCAGTGACGTCTTCTTTGATGTAGACATTCTGTGTCCTCAATCTTCTCCATTCAGACCAGACCGCCATGATGATTTCTTTCAGCCATCTCTTCTCTCTGCGGAATTTGACAGGCAGACATCTTAGTTTCCTACTTTTCCATCATTCTCCCACCTTCTTGAACACCCCATCCTGCCACCCCCAATACTCAGACACTGTGCTCCACAGATAGTACTTCCTTTAGTAATTATTGGCACACAGTGCTCTAAAGTGTAACCAAAATGTTCCCCAAAAATAACTGTGCTAAGCTGATAGCGTGACAGGGTGCCCCCCACAATAATAGTGCTCCCCAAAGTCCCAATAGAAATAATTAGTGCCACCAGTAGAGTCAATGTCCCCATAATGCCCTCATAATGTGTGCCAATGCCCACTGTGTGCCCAAAAAAAATCTTAGTGCCCCCAGTTGAGCTACATAGTTCCCTATAATTTGTGCCAGTATAAAATAGTCCTATATAGTGCCCCCATAGTGCTCCTCCCCTTGTCCCCATGGTGCCTGACATAAGGTGCCAGTATAAAATGCCCCCATAATGTGTGCCCCCATAATGTGTGCAGTATAAAATGCCCCCCTCAGACCTCAGATCAGGGTCTTGTGCCACCCTCAGACCTCAGATCAACATCTTGTGCCCCCATCAGACCTCAGATCAGCATACAGACCTCAGATCACAGCAGTATGTGCCCCCATCAGACCTCAGATCAGCGTCTTGTGCCCCATCAGACCTCAGATTAGCATATTGTGCCCCCATCAGACCTCAGGTCAGCGTCTTGTGCCCCATCAGACCTCAGATCAGCGTCTTGTGCCCCATCAGACCTCAGGTCAGCGTCTTGTGCCCCATCAGACCTCAGATCAGCGTCTTGTGCCCCATCAGACCTCAGGTCAGCGTCTTGTGCCCCATCAGACCTCAGATCACCGTCTTGTGCCCCATCAGACCTCAGATCAGCGTCTTGTGCCCCATCAGACCTCAGATCAGCGTCTTGTGCCCCATCAGACCTCAGGTCAGCGTCTTGTGCCCCATCAGACCTCAGATCAGCGTCTTGTGCCCAATCAGACCTCAGGTCAGCGTCTTGTGCCCCATCAGACCTCAGATCACCGTCTTGTGCCCCATCAGACCTCAGATCAGGGTCTTGTGCCCCCCTCAGAACAGGGTCTTGTGTGCCCCCCCCTCAGACCTCAGATCAGCCCACCCAGCCACTTTAAAAAAACATACTTACCTGTTCTGCGCTGCCGCTGCCATCAGGTTCCCCGCTCCACTGTCTTCCCTGCCCCCTTAACTGGCCGGGAGTGAAGCGCCCTGTGTAACCGCACGGGTCACACACCCCAAAGGCTGGCCCTGAAAGGCGGACTTCTGCCCGTCTGTCCTGGCCTTGCGCCGGACGGAGGACCATGAGTTTAAAAACCGGACTGTCCGGCCTAAAACCGGACGTCTGGCCACCCTACTCCACCCTGTGCGGGACCTTGGCTATGACCATTTACAAGATGGCTATATCATTGTTAGTAGTACCGAGTTGGTTTTTGGTAGGAGAATGAGCTGTTTGTGATGTCTACAGCAGCACAGAGTATTTCAGGAGAGATGTTTACTGCTGCTTAATACTCCTCCTCTTAATGTGGCTCCATACGGTTCTGGACAGAAAAAGAGATGACATTAAATTAGTTGTAGTGTGGCGGTAAAATGGACAGTATGCAGCAGCACAGAGTATTTCAGGAGGTGTCTGCCCTGGTATTGATCTTGTCCTGTCCACCCACGTGACTACCATGTTAACAGGGCTGTCTACAGATTCAGACTTTGGTACCTTGGTTCCTCCTGTTAGAACTTATTTTTAAAGAATTATACCGTCATACAGTGCAAGAATAATAGTAACAACAAGTAATGAAGGAGTTCTTGCAAATTTGCATGGTGGTCTAGGTCATTAAAGGGTTTTTTTTAAGCCAGTTTCTTTTTTTACTGTATACTCAGAACATTTTTTGTATGGCATTTTCAACCCCTGTAGAGCTCCCTATGGGAACAATTTTTCCAAATAAACATTACCTAGACCAAGCTGCATATTGAAAATAATGCCAAAAACGGTAAAAATGTACAAATGCAACACAAAACAGAAAATGCTTTGTCTGCAGTGAATGTCACTATACAGGAGGAGGATGTGGGGTTCTGGTCTGGGGTTTTTAAAGGGGGGTGGTTTCTTTTCTAGGGTCTGTACATGGACTGGTCTTGGGTCTCTATAATGGGAGAAATAAACGGTCTGGATTTTTTGATTCATAGAGGGTCTGATGTGGAGGGTATGGTCTGGAGTCTGTATAGTTTTGTGGGTCTAGTCTTGGGTCTGTAAACTGGGGGTCTGGTATTTGTATGTTTTGGGGGTCTGGGTTCTATAAACAGTGGTGTTCAGGTCCTGTATATACAGGACTAGACTGGTCTGGGATATATAGGGGTTCTGGTCTGGGGTCTATAAATAGGGTCTGGGCCAGAGTCTGGTCTAGGGTCAGTAAAAAAAAGGGGTGTCTGGTCTTTGGTCTGCAAGTTTTATGAGTCTAGTTGGGGCATAGTTTGGAGTCTGTATGTTTTGGGGGTCTGGTCTAGGGTCTTTTAACAGAGGGGTTTGGTCTTGGGTCTGTATTCAGGGAGAGAATGGTCTGCAATTTGACAGGAAGTTTTGTCAGGGGTCTATAGTTTTTTATTTGTTCTGGTCTGGGGTCTATAATCAGTTGGCGTCTGTTCTGGAGTCTGTATATATGGGGAGTCTGATCTAGGGTTTGTATACAGGGAGGGCAGATCTGGGGTCTGTATACATGGGGACTCTGGTATGGGGACTGTAAACAGGGAGTTTTAGGGTCTGTGTTTTCGAAGGTCTGGTGTCTGTAAACAGGAGGGTTTGGTCTTGTGTCTGAAGTTTTTATGAGGTCTGGTGGAGGATCAGTTTTCATTTCGAGGGACTGGTCAGGGCTGTCTATTAGTTTAAGGGTCTTGGAGAATCGGCGTTTATTTATGGATCGATATCTATTTTGGGAGTCTGGTCTGGGGGCTGTATACAGTGGGTTCTGGTCTGGGGGCTGTATAAAGTGGGTTCTGGTCTGTGGGCTGTATAAAGTGGGTTCTGGTCTGGGGCCTGGGATCTGATGTGTGGTCTGAATTTATTTTGGGGTCTGATTTTGTAATTTAAATGCCATAGGCTTGGGGGGTGGGGGAGTGGGAGCATCCCCTATATAAGTAACTGGAGCTTAAGGAAACAATGTTGCGTACGGCGCACGTTACTTTTTGTTCCCCCTTCTGATGTCTATTCAAGATGGCAGGGATGTGGCGGTTTTTAATTTTTTAAAGAATTCAATTTTCAATGAAAAAGTGGAAAAATTCACCATTCCAAGATGCTATTTTTGATGTTTTTATATGTTACTATTTTCTCCAGTTTTGATAAATCCCCCCCCCCCCATTGTGTTGTTCCCAGAGATTGGGGATCTGCTCTTTGAGATTATATTAGAAGATGATGTCGGGGCAGATATTTCAGCCCTCGTCCTGTAACCTTTATATTCATTTATTATTAGGACGCAATGAAGCTTGGCCTCCGACCAGGAGACATGACAGGCGGTGAGGAGTGAGCCGCGATTAAGTAAGGAGATGTAATATAACTGTGTATAAAGTACTGATGTTAAGTCTAATCTCCGCCCCCTTTTAAAGGCTCCTCCCCTCAGTCTGTGCGCGGCGGTTCCCTGATAATCTTATTCTCTCACTCCTAACTTGATTGCTTTTAGTTTACTTCCTTGTTGTAACGGAATTCAGCTCTAGGAGGTTACACAGATCACCGAATTCACTATAAACAAGCAAAGTTGCAGTGTAAAGCATGGGGGGTAGGATTAAAAAATCAGCTTGAGCCTCCGGTGAGACAATGGGTAGATTTTTGCAAGAATAAAAGGAAAAAGCCAGCTCACGCCTTGCAGATGACGTGCGTTTTTTCCGCAATCTCTTGCGAATTTTGCCGGATTGATCCCCCAATTATACACACTATAAATTTAAAAGGAATAATAAGTAATAATTTGTCATTTTTTAATTTTCAATTACTATTAATTGATAGTGAAAAACATATTACTTTTAAATTTATAGTGTGTATAATTGGGGAATCAATCCAGCAAAAATGCCAATTTGTCTATATGAGACTAGACAAACCTCTTTTACAAAAAGATGTGCAAAATGCAGTTCACTGACCCATTGAAGTCAATGGGCCAGCAAAAAATACAGATGCAACACGGACCGCAAAACAGATAGGGTTGCATACATGAAAACGTTTGTAATTGCGTTCAGTACCATCAACGAGTTATTCAATAAAATGTATCTATATAGCGCCACCTGCTGTTTATTCTTTATCTTATTTTTTTGTCTGTCTCACGGAGGTGGTCGCACGCGCTCAGTTTAAATCTTCGACTGCCACCAGCCATATGTTCTGTTAGAAGCTGTGACAGTTACAAGGAGAGAGCTGCAGCACTAAGGACACGCCCCATGAGCTGCCAGGCTGAAGATAAAATAGCAGAGCAATTGGAGCAATGAATGAAGAGATCTCTGGACCCATGTGCGGTACAGGGCTGGTTCTAGTTTTGTTAGAAAGAGGTTGTCATGTCATAGATGTCTGAATTTCATTTTTTACATCAGTCATGGGAGAACCCCTTTAAGTGTGTGTTTAGGATGGTTTATGGGGGCGTGAAAAATAGTGTTACCAGCAGTGGGTTTTCTATATATAGACATTTGTATCACTGCACACAACCCAAAAAATGGATTACTGTCAGAACAGGGACACATCCCTTCCCAGCGTGCCATGGTGAGGTTCGCTAACGCCATCACTGGCACGCCCCTGTGCTGAAGGTAAAATTTATCGTCAAACAGAAAATAATTATGGGACATAAACTGAAAACATAGAATTATGCAATGTGTATGTGCAGGGATGACGCTTACAGTGGGGTATTGAAGAATGCAAGCTCTCCACACCACAGCACAGCCATATCTCACCCCGATGACAATCTCGATCCAGAAAATTCCTTAAAGGGGATGTCTCCCTTAAGCAAATGGCATTAATACAAGACACTTACTAATGTATTGTTATTATCCATATTGCTTCCTTTGCTGGCTGGATTCATTTTTCCATCCCATTATACACGGCTCTTATCCAGCGCAGATACGAGGTGACAGGAGCTGCTGTGCATGGCTGCCTATGTTCGCTCCCAGGGTCCAGGCCAAAAGAGAGGCTGCCGTTTTTTTTCCTACAGTGTGGAAGCACGACCACCGCTGCTGGATTGCAAGGTGGTCATAACCTCTGAATACTATCAACGGGGACCTGACGCGGTCAAAACTGTGAAGTGAGTACAAGCTCTTTTATTTTTCACATCGTGTGCAGCCCCTGGGACAGTTTTATTTTGCATTTCAATATCCCTTGAAATATTAGCATATAAATGATCTGATTATAGATACTTGAAAGAGGACGTGTCTCCTCTCCTGACATGTCTGTTTTAGTAACTGCTTGCATTCCCCATATAATAACAATTCTGGAGCATCTATTCTTATGACTCTGTGTTGTGCTATTCCTCTATTATTCCTGCTACAAGTTTAGAAATAAACTGTCAGCAGTCTGTAGTAAAGGTACTCAGGGACTGACTGGGAATTTAAAGTGGCCCTGGAAAAAATACTAAAAGTGGCCCCGTTTTGTAGTTGGGTCCAAATTGATGGAAGGCAGGGCCAGCAATACCATATTGTGGCACGTTATACCACCCCGAGCCAAATGCCACAGTCCATCACAAAATACTGCCAGCAATACTGCCCCCCCCCCCTCCGTGCATCGGCCCACCGGGAAATTTCCCTGTAAGGTCTATGGCCAATCCACCACTGAAGGTACTGCTGGGTGTTACCAATAGTTGGTAGGTCTGACTCTGTCCAATCAGTGCTGCTGGTGTCAGATTTTGCAGGGACTGGTAACACCCCTCTGTACCTTTACTACAAGCTGCTGACAATTCATTCAGAACCTTCTAGTAGCAATAACAGAGGAATAACACAACACAGAGCCGTAAGAATAGATGCTCCAGAACTGTTATTACACGGGGAATGCCAGTAGCCTGGATAGGGGACAGGTCCTCTTTAACAGGGTTTTGCTACACCTCTGGGACCCACACCTACAAGGAGAACGGAGCGGGGAGAGCTGTGACTGAAGGACCCCGGATTTCCTAGGTTCTGTCCACCACCAAGCGCTGCTCCCCGCTGCTCCCATAGAAGTGAATGGGAGCGTACAGCGCATGCGCAGCCACCGCTCTCAATCATTTCTATGTAGCCGACGGAAATAGCCGAACAAATGCTCGTCTATTTTCGACTGCCCTTATTGAAATGAATGGAGGGCAGCTGCGCATGCACAGTGTACCCTCCCCGGTCTGTTCTCCGTGTAGGTGCGTGTCCCAGAGGTGTAGCAAAACCCTGTTAAAGAGGACCTGTCCCCTATCCAGGCTACTGGCATTCCCCGTGTAATAACAGTTCTGGAGCATCTATTCTTACGGCTCTGTGTTGTGTTATTCCTCTGTTATTGCTACTAGAAGGTTCTGAATGAATTGTCAGCAGCTTGTAGTAAAGGTACCCGCACCTATCGGACAATGGGGGCATATCCTAGCGATATGCCCCCATTGTCTATGATAGCAAAACCCCTTTAAGGTCCAAATTGTACCAGATAATTAGGTTGAGGTCTAATATACAGGTAGAAACCATACAGATAGTCTAGTAAAGGGCAATTTAGTAAATTTATTAAAGCACATTTATTTCCCAGGTTATAAAGAGGAGCACTTGGGAGACATGCATCTGTCCCGGATCCAGCGGGTCAGTCCTGGATTTCAGTGGCTGTCCCACGGTCCCAGAAGGGCTAAGGTATGTTCCGCGTCCTCTGTATAAAAAATAAAGACACAAGAAATGTGCTTTTTTTTACGTGTTTTTGCCAAAATAAAGTATAATTATAACATTTAATTCTGATTACACATAATGATACCAATATATAAAATAAATATCGTTTATTATAAAGCAGGCGCTAACGAAAACGTACAAAAAAAACCGCATCTACCTATAGTACAACCTGTGCCGCAAAAGAAAAAGCGTCAAAAAAAGGAAAAAATGTTTTAAAAAATGGCACACGAGGGGTTAAGAATTGAAAATGTATAAAGCATATTTCTTGTTACTGGATGCGCTGTCGTCAATGCCTGCCACAGGTATGACGGGTACTGGATGGCACTCGCACAAGATGTTCTGCAGCAGCGGCGGCGGCAGTGGGTGTCCGTCTCTGAGTATCAAACATGATAAAAATACCACCCCACACACACCCTTTCCTGAAAATAACCGCCTGCGCCCACCGTTATAAATAGGTTGGTCAAGGCAGTGTGGATCCTGTCTCCTGTGCCAGGCGGGGGGCACTATGCCCAAGAAAAGAGAGGCTTCCACCCAGCAGCAGCAGCAGCAGCTCTGGCACCTCCCTCCATGGGACGGACCAGCAGCCAGCGCTGTGCGGTATTACACTCCAGTATTACACTCCAGGCAGCACTCACTCCAGCACACAAAGGTCAGAGGATTGCCCAGGCACAAGGAGAGGACTGGCAGCTGAAGGGAGCAGGTCAGGAGCATGCATGTGACTGTCACCCATCTGCAGAGGGTGGGGGTGGGGGATGGGTGCTACTATTTTGGGGGGGCTGCAGTTCCTGGATGCAATGAATGCATATAGCAGCTTTGTTCTCTGCTGCCTGGGAGCTGCTTTTGTTGTCCTCTCTGCTACGTTACCTTCCACCGTTAACCCCTTACTGGCCCATTCATTGTCATAGGGACTGCATTTTACAATGGGCAATGAATGGGGTAGGCTAAAGCTACAGTTTGGTAAACGCAGCGCCCCCGCCTGGCAACGTCTTGGAAGCACAATAGGAGAATCTGTTGCATTTGGGAAATGTAGGGTTGACAATGGTTTCCCATGTCATCAGCAAGTGTAGGGTTAAATATAATGACCATTGTCCTGGGTAGTTGGGGAACTACAAGTCACAGCAAGTCATACCAGCCTGCCAGGGGGTATGTGGGGCTGGAATACCAATGATAAGTCATTGTCAGGATTGGTGGTATTTTTGAAGGATTTTTGGTCGGGTTGGTCTCTGCAGACCGCCATATACATAGAGCCGCCTGTATGACATGGACCCCCCCTCCCCCATGAATACTGCGCAATACTTAATTTTACCTTTGGGGGCGCTGCAGGTAAACTGAACACCTGCTGCCAGGTTACTGCACAGGTTACAGCTGAACGATGGGGGTCCCAGGACCACAATTAGCTTATTGCTGGGAGTTTGTAATAATTGGGCATCCCTCTTACCATCTATGCCTTTAATAGGGGGCATCCGAATCAGGACCTGATAGAGGTAAGCTAATATGGACATTGGCACCCACCGAATGCCCTCCTTAAGTCACCCCTCTAATGAAGGCATCTACAGGATAGAGATATGCCCAGGGGTTCATCTGCACTCACTTTTTGGCCTCATAAAGTACCAAAAGGGTGACGTACTAATGTCTTCCTGATCATATGGGGTGGCTGGGAGGGTGGGATTGTGAACCCCATGGTTAGTGGGTGCCCACCGCACCATAGTGATGCCCCCTTAGTGCCCCCCTAACAATAATGATCCCCCTGATCCCCATGTTCCCATCAGTCAGCCGCTGGAGATTTCATGACATTGTGTGCCACAGGTGCCCCCGTGCCAGACACAGGTTGCCCATAGTACCCACTTTGGATGCCCCTTTGATAGATGTCCCTAATAATGTTACAGATGGTCCGAGCAATGCCAGGGGTGCACCACCAATGAGGCCAGGTGAGGCGATCACCTCAGGCAGCACCAGGTAGGGGCAAGAGAGGGGCAGCAGGAGGACCATGGGTAATGAGCGCTTTCATTGTGGCAAAGGGGTTAGGTTAAGAAATTGGCATGGGTGGGGGTGGGGTGGGGGAGTCATTTCAGTTTTCGTCTCAAGCAGCAGAAAGACTAGGTGAACCCCTGGTCATAGATGTCCCCCATAGCATCAGCCATAGATGACCCCATAGTGCAGACCACCGATGCCCCAGGGGTGTCTGTCACAGATGTCCCTGAGATCACCAGCCCTTACAGTACTTTTTACACATATGCCCCCAGCAGTATTAGCTATAGAGTCCCCCATAAGACCCCTACCTCTTTTGCCTGGTGTCCATACATAAGTAATTAACTACTACTCAGTTGTCTTGAAGGGTAAGCAGATCTGCTTTGCATGAACTCTCTGTGCATTTTGCATGTGCCTGTGATGCAGCATTTCTTAGGTTTCATAGTGGCGGCTCACATCCCAGATCCAGCATTACATGATTCCAGTGACGATGGTGCAATACTGTGGTTCTCCTGCGGAGGCACTGCAGGGAAAGTCTACACTTCCAGGCTCCCTAGTAGATTACACCCTGGCACTGGGGACCCCAGCTGTAGTATACTAGTCTATGATCAGTTGTTAATGGACCTGTCATTGGAAATGGATTGTCCAAGGCGCAGTGCCCGGCAGTTTCCATAGACTCCGAATGTGTACCTGGATTGGCCATAGACCCTACAGGGAAACCTCCCGGTGGGCCGATGCCCAGGGGGCCACCCTGATGGCCGCAGGCCAGGTACATCATGATCTGATGCTCATCAGCCGATGCTGCCCTCCTGAACTCAACTTTATTACCGTCCTCAGGACCATGATACAGTTGAATCGTGTGGAGAGGGCGGCAGTATTTTGTGCTGCACTATGGCATTGCAGGCCCTGTCTACTTATGTTGCCCTGTCTTCTATTACTTTAGTCGTGTCTAAAACATGGGGGAAACTTTTCGTTTTTTTTCCAGGGCCACTTTAAGTTCCCAGTCTGCCTCCAGTACATGTCCTATAGGTACGGAGGAAGCGGGGATTCTGTATCCCTCTCCTAGTCACGGGGCGGTCACAGGCGGACTGGGAACTTAAAGTAGCCCTGGAAAAAATAATAAAAGTGGCCCCGAGTAGTAGTTAGGTTCAAATTGATGGAAGGCAGGGCCAGCAATGCCATGTTGTGACACATTATACCGCCTCAACAGAGCCAAATACCACAGTCCATCACAAAATACATCCCCAAAAAACTTCCACTGGTGGCTGTGAGGAGGACCCAGGAGGCCCCCTGGGCATCAGCCCACCGGGAAATTTCCCTTTAAGGTCTATGGCCAATCCACCCCTGGTCACAGTGCTTGTATATTTAGTAGGTAAACCCCTTTAGCAGCAAATAGGAGGCTGACAGAGGTTGAGAGATGAGGTGGTGGCGGGGATTCTGGAAGTTTTTGCATTCTGCATTGCTGAGGCAGTGTTCACACTAGCTGCCCGAGGCACTGAGACTTCATACACCCAAGCTTTGTCAATTTGTCAATGTCCAATTTTCTGACCTTGTTTTATGAGGGTTTTTCTGATCTCACCCGGGGGTGAGTAGCTTATGACTTCTTGAAGGTTTAAAGGGGTTTTCCGGGATTTTACTACAGATGACTATCCTCAGGATAGGTCATCAGTATCTGATCGGTGGGGGTCCGACACCCGGAACCCCCGCCCTCCCGTGAGTGCCGCGGCCTTCTCTTAGCTTTTCCTAGGCCAGTGACGTCACGTTCATCGGTCATGTGGCCTAGGATCGGCTTAGCCCCATTCAAGTGAATGGAACTGAGTGCGATACCAAGTACGGCCACTATACAATGTACGGCGCTGTGCTTGGTGAGCGGGGCGAAGGTAGCGGCGCTCACAGGAGCGCCAGTACCTTCTCAAACAGCTGAACGGCGGGGGCCCTGGGTGTCGGACCCCCACTGATCAGATATTGATGACCTATCCTGAGGATAGGTCATCAGTAGTTAAATCCCGGAAAACCCCTTTAAATCAAAGGGGTTTTGCAAGATCAGTTATATTTGACCCATAGAGAAAATGTGCTGATCGGTGTGGATTAAGTAGGTAAATAATGGGTCTTTAATGGAATCCCGGTTACATTTGTTTAGTCTCGGACAACCCCTTTAAGACACACACCATGCTAACCATTGGAAATGTGTAGTTTGTTTCATAAAAGTTTGGTATACCCTGGCCCTTCCCTCCAAAAATCATGGGTTTTATCACAGTACCCCTTCTATAGTGCTAATGGAAGTGAAAACAGAGCACTTCTAAAGTCAACCACAGCACTGCGATAAGAATGAGAGGGGCAGTGCCCTCCGTGCCAGCCAAGGTGCCCCTAGTGTCACACCTTCCCCAGCCAGACATATTATCCAAAGGCTCAGCCACGCTACCCCCTCTCAGATGTTCCTGCCCATTGGATCTGGGATAAATTGCTGAAACTTTTTAATAGACTTTTTTTTCTATTTCAATCCCTCTCATCTGAGCATGTGCTTGCTGTCAGTGAATGAGAACACTCCTTCTTCCATTCAGAGGCAGTAATCCTGTCCACAGCTCCTTCCGCTCTCAGCTGAGAAGTGGACACAATTGTATCCAGTCTAAACAATGCTCTGTGAGTTGAACAGACTCCAGACTGATACATTGTAGCAAAGCAGCAGAGAAACGAATATCTTGAAAATGAAAACGATTGAAGTATATTCCATGTATACTAGATTACCCCTTTAGGTCCTGTTCACATGGAGTTTTTTTGCTGGCTGAATTTGGTGTAGATTCTGCGCCCACAAAGCTGCTGAGAGCCACACTGAATCTGCCTCCCATTATTTTCAATGGGAGGCCACGCTGCACTTTAAGGGGTTGTCTCATTTCAGCAAATAGCATTTATTATACGGAGGAAGATAATACAAGGCACTTACTGATGTATTGTGATTGTCCATATTGCTTCCTTTGCTGATGTCATTCATTTTTTCATCACATTTATACACTGCTCGTTTCCATGGTTACGACCACCCTGCAATCCATCAGTAGTGGTCGTGCTTGCACACTATAGGAAAAAGCACTGGCCTATGCGTGCTCCCACTAAACTGGTACTTACTATAGTGTGCAAGCACGACCACCGCTGATGGATTGCAGGGTGGTCGTAAACATAGAAACAAGCAGTGTATAATCTGATGGAAAAATGAATCCAGCCAGCAAAGGAAGCGATATGGAAAATCACAATACATTAGTAAGTGGCTTGTATTAACTTTCTCTGCATAATGAATGCTATTTGCTGAAGTGAACCACCCCTTTAAAGCAGCTACGGTTTATAGCAGCGCAGTGTCTAGACGGCTAAACAGTGGCATTCACATTGAAAAACCGCAGCAGAAACCATAGGGGTTACTGCCACTGAATATCTGATGCATTTTGCCTTTGCAAAATCCACCATGTGAACGGGGCCTTAAGGGTGCTTTGCTCCTGGAGAACAATATGTAGCAGCAGAAGAGATTGCCAGCGTCATATGGAGGGCGATTCCTGGGCGGTGCACACCCTATGTGCAGTATCGGGAGGTATTATAGCCTGTGAAGTGGGAACACCCTGTGGACAATAACAGTTATGGAGACTTCATTGTTGGAAGACTGAATGCCAGGCAGACTGATGCCAGCTGGGCACATACTGGTGCGGACGTGCCTATGATTAGAACATTTTCTTGGTCACTTTCAGACTCTGAGATAAGACTTTTGGCTCTGACAACTTTACACCATTTCTTATCTTTAGATAATGAAAATAAGTAATGACGACCTCATCAGAAGGCGAGGAGCCTCTTTGGAAAAACTTAAAGGGGTCCTCTCACTTGAGTAAATGTCATTTATCATGTAGAGAAAATTATTACAAGGCACTTACTAATGTATTGTGATTGTCCATATTGCTTCCTTTGCTGGCTGGATTCCTTTTTCCATCACATTATACACTGGTCGTTTCCATGGTTACGACCACCCTGCAATCCATCAGTGGTGGTCATGCTTGCACACTATAGTAATAACTACCGACCTATTTAGTGGGAAAGCACATAGGCCTGTGCTTTTTCCTATAGTGTGCAAGCACGCCCACTACTGATGGATTGCAGGGTGGTCTGTAACCATGGAAACAAGCTGTGTATAATAACCCTGAAAAATAAACCAAGCCAGCAAAGGAAGCAATATGGACAATAACAATGCTTTAGTAAGTGCCTTGTATTCACTTTGCCTTCATGATAAATGCTACTTGCTGAAGTGAGACAACCCTTTTAAGATCTGGTTCTCAAACTTGGGGAAATATTCCATTTTGGACTGGATAGACCTCCAACCTTTCAATATCAATTGGTCACATCAAATATCTAAGCGATATTAAACTCTTGAATAGCTAAGATATGTGTAAATGAAGGAGTATCACAGTTGTAATTCACTCAATATGAGGGCACAATACTCTTGGTGGTTTCAGTACCTCAAAGGCACAGTAAGCATCTCATCTCTGTAGAGGTACAGTCCTTTAAATGTATACAGTCCATGGTTTCGCTATCACTAGTCCCAAAGGGGACCTCCCTGATCCAGAGACGATGTTCAGGACTCTAGGTGCTTGGCCAAATGCATGTGCCAAGGGGATCGACTCCTCTTAAGGATCCATGACACTAACTCTACTCTCAGCTTCCTCTTCTTTCCATGGACCCAGCTTCTCACTTGGCACTTTGGTGGGTATGGAGAGTCCCACACTACCATCACCTGTCATATCTTTAAGTCATGTTCTCTTTGGTGGCAGACTCCCTCTCCTCCTGAGCATGCTCTTCAGCAGCCCCTCCAAGTTAAAGGCTGCTACACCACTGTGGCCACTCCTTCTTGGCTTTCAAGTGGGTGGGAGATTCCCTCTGCAACCGCTGTCGCTTTCACTATGATAATTTAGTGGGAGGGAGGATCCCTTTAAATCTTCGATATCTGTAGGCAATCACTTAAAGGGGATCTCCAGGAATTAAGAAAATGAAAATACGTAAATATGACTTTATTATAAATATATCCCCAAATACTTTTCATTAGTTATAATGAGTTATTTTGTCTAGGGAGCAATGATTAGGAGAAACAAAATGGCCACCATCCTGTTAGTACACACAGAACCTGTCCTAATAACAAAGGAGGACAAGTTACTTCACATCACTGAGGTAAAGAGCTGCCTCATCCTCCTCTCCTACTTGTCAGGGATTATGATCCTGAATACAGATGACAAGATCTTTAGCTTAATCTCTGTAGGAATAGAAGAGACATGAAGCACAGAGAGGACGGACAGGACAGACTGTGGTAATGGAGACTGCATACAAGAACTGCTGCTAATTAGCCCCATCTCCTCATGATCTACAGATTCAGCTAAAGATCTTATCATCTGTATACAAGATCATAATTCCCGACAAGCAGAGCAGAGAGGAGGATGAGGCAGCTCTTTACTTCAGTGTTATGAAGTAACTTGTCCTCCTGTGTGATTAGGACAGGTTTTCTGTGTACTAATAGGACACTGGCCATTTTGTTGCTCCTAATCATTGCTCCCTAGACAAAACAAGCTATTATAACTAATGAAAGGTATTTTGAAATATATTTATCATTAAGTAATATTTAAGTATTTTCATTTTCTTAATTCCTGGAGAACCCCTTTAAGCCTTCCTCCTCCTGTGCTCAGACTATCTGCTGCAGCCTCGCACAAGCTATGCGTACTGGACCATCTTCAGACCACCAGGCTCCTTTACTGCTTGGGCCTTTTCTTCGGCGTACCTCCAGTCATGGTATGTGTGAAGCTTTGGGGCAACTGCATCACTTCAGTGCTGCACATGTGAAAGGGAGCTGCTCCTTGCAGCTGCTGCAGCAGAGATTGCTTAGTGCTCACCCCCAGCAAAGAGTTTAGAGCACCCTTTGTAGCTCGCTCCATACTACTTATGATGGAGCCCCAACTACTTATATGGGTCCCTAGTGTCCTCTGGGCAGGTGACATGCCAGCTGCATTATTGCTCATCGGCAGCACCTCATGGCCTTTGGTGTGGTGCCAAGGTGCCATTTATTTCTTCTTAGGTGGGCTTACATGGACATAGATTCTTTGACTCTTCTTGAAATCAGTGGAGACCCCAAATCCGTTACCTCTGACCTTTTACAGACAGAAGAAGAAGAATAGTACAGGATCAATTGTTTGGGGGATGTAGGGGACATTAGTAATGAATCTTCGAAGTCTAGTGTTTAATAGAACAATTCAAAGCAATGTGAATTGGCCACAATAGGTATATAACTTGGCATATTTATAGATGCAATGAGTTTTGAGGGAGGTTGCATGGCACCCCGAAATATAGTCTATTTGGCTTTTAGAGTCCCATAAACTGGTATTTAGGGCCATCTGAGCTTCATACAATAGAACACAAATGCAGCTCCTCAGTTTATGTTTATTTGGCAAAATAAGCTTTTCTTTTTAATCACTCTCATAATCCGTGAAATAACAACTGCGTTCTCCAAGTTTCTCAATGTTGCAATAATTCCAGAGAAAATCCCAAAGGTCTCTTCTATGTGTGCGGTCATTGTGTCCAAGAAACAAATCTCCGTACTGATCCTACCAGAACCAGTAACTAGTTTTACAAGGTCCTGGTAGACACTGGAGAGCATTGGTAGGTTATAAGTTCCATAGTGGGCACACAGCTTAGTGATTTAAGTTCTCTGGTGCACACATAGCTTACTGGTTATAGCTCTCTGGAGCACACATAGCTTACTGGTTATAGCTCTCTGGAGCACACATAGCTTACTGGTTATGGTTCTCTGGTGCACACATGGCTTACTGGTTATAGCTCTCTGGAGCACACATGGCTTACTGGTTATAGTTCTCTGGTGTGTACATAGCTTACTGGTTATAGCTCTCTGGTGCACACATGGCTTACTGGTTATAGCTCTCTGGTGCACACATGGCTTACTGGTTATAGCTCTCTGGTGCACACATAGCTTACTGGTTATAGTTCTCTGGTGCACACATGGCTTACTGGTTATAGCTCTCTGGTGCACACATGGCTTACTGGTTATAGTTCTCTGGTGTGTACATAGCTTACTGGTTATAGCTCTCTGGAGCACACATAGCTTACTGGTTATAGCTCTCTGGTGCACACATGGCTTACTGGTTATAGCTCTCTGGTGCACACATAGCTTACTGGTTATAGCTCTCTGGTGCACACATGGCTTACTGGTTATAGCTCTCTGGTGCACACATAGCTTACTGGTTATAGCTCTCTGGTGCACACATGGCTTACTGGTTATAGCTCTCTGGTGCACACATGGCTTACTGGTTATAGCTCTCTGGTGCACACATAGCTTACTGGTTATAGTTCTCTGGTGCACACATGGCTTACTGGTTATAGCTCTCTGGAGCACACATAGCTTACTGGTTATAGTTCTCTGGAGCACACATGGCTTACTGGTTATAGCTCTCTGGAGCACACATAGCTTACTGGTTATAGCTCTCTGGTGCACACATGGCTTACTGGTTATAGCTCTCTGGAGCACACATAGCTTACTGGTTATAGCTCTCTGGTGCACACATAGCTTACTGGTTATAGTTCTCTGGTGCACACATGGCTTACTGGTTATAACTCTCTGGTGCACACATAGCTTACTGGTTATAGCTCTCTGGAGCACACATAGCTTACTGGTTATAGCTCTCTGGTGCACACATGGCTTACTGGTTATAGCTCTCTGGTGCACACATGGCTTACTGGTTATAGTTCTCTGGTGCACACATAGCTTACTGGTTATAGCTCTCTGGTGCACACATGGCTTACTGGTTATAGCTCTCTGGAGCACACATAGCTTACTGGTTATAGCTCTCTGGAGCACACATAGCTTACTGGTTATAGCTCTCTGGTGCACACATGGCTTACTGGTTATAGCTCTCTGGAGCACACATAGCTTACTGGTTATAACTCTCTGGTGCACACATAGCTTACTGGTTATAGTTCTCTGGTGCACACATGGCTTACTGGTTATAGCTCTCTGGTGCACACCATAGCTTACTGGTTATAGTTCTCTGGTGCACACATGGCTTACTGGTTATAACTCTCTGGTGCACACATAGCTTACTGGTTATAGCTCTCTGGTGCACACATGGCTTACTGGTTATAGCTCTCTGGTGCACACATGGCATACTGGTTATAGCTCTCTGGAGCACACATGGCTTACTCGTTATAGTTCTCTGGTGCACACATGGCTTACTGGTTATAGCTCTCTGGTGCACACATAGCTTACTGGTTATAACTCTCTGGTGCACACATAGCTTACTGGTTATAGTTCTCTGGTGCACACATGGCTTACTGGTTATAGCTCTCTGGTGCACACATGGCTTCCTGGTTATAACTCTCTGGTGCACACATAGCTTACTGGTTATAGTTCTCTGGTGCACACATGGCTTACTGGTTATAGCTCTCTGGTGCACACATGGCTTACTGGTTATTAGCTCTCTGGTGCACACATAGCTTACTGGTTATAACTCTCTGGTGCACACATAGCTTACTGGTTATAGTTCTCTGGTGCACACATAGCTTACTGGTTATAGCTCTCTGGAGCACACATAGCTTACTGGTTATAGCTCTCTGGTGCACACATGGCTTACTGGTTATAGCTCTCTGGTGCACACATAGCTTACTGGTTATAGTTCTCTGGTGCACACATGGCTTACTGGTTATAGCTTCTCTGGAGCACACATGGCTTACTGGTTATAGCTCTCTGGTGCACACATAGCTTACTGGTTATAGCTCTCTGGTGCACACATGGCTTACTGGTTTATTAGTTCTCTTGGTGCACACATAGCTTACTGGTTATAGCTCTCTGGAGCACCACATGGCTTACTGTTATAGCTCTTCTTGGTGCACACATAGCTTACTGGTTATAACTCTCTGGTGCACACATAGCTTACTGGTTATAGTTCTCTGGTGCACACATGGCTTACTGGTTATAGCTTTCTGGTGCACACATGGCTTACTGGTTATAGCTCTCTGGTGCACACATGGCTTACTGGTTATAGCTCTCTGGTGCACACATGGCTTACTGGTTATAGCTCTCTGGTGCACACATGGCTTACTGCGTTATAGCTCTCTTGGTGCACACATGGCTTACTTTGTTATAGCTCTCTGGTGCACACATGGCTTACTGGCCCAGGTTAGTTAGCTCTCTGGTGCACACATGGCTTACTGGTTATAGCTCTCTGGTGCACACATGGCTTACTGGTTATAGCTCTCTCTGGTGCACACATGGCTTACTGGTTTATAGCTCTCTGGTGCACACATACTGCTACTGGTTATATAGCTCTCTGGTGCACACATGGCTTACTGGTTATAGCTCTCTGGTGCACACATGGCTTACTGGTTTATAGCTCTGGTGCACACATACTTCTGGACACATGCTTACTGGTTATAGCTCTCTGGTGCACACATGGCTTACTGGTTATACACATAGCTCTCTGGAGCACACATAGCTTACTGGTTATAGCTCTCTGGTGCACACATGGCTTACTGGTTATAGCTTACTCTCTTGGTGCACACATGGGCTTACTGGTTATAGCTCTCTGGTGCACCACATGGTTACTGGTTATAGCTCTCTGGTGCACACCATGGCTTACTGGTTATAGCTCTCTGGAGCACACATGGCTTACTGGTTATAGCTCTGGTTATCTGGTGCACACATGGCTTACTGGTTATAGCTCTCTGGGCTTTGGTTTCTGGGCACACATGGCTTACTGGTTATAACTCTCTGGTGCACACATGGCTTACTGGTTATAGCTCTCTGGAGCACACATAGCTTACTGGTTATAGCTCTCTGGAGCACACATAGCTTACTGGTTATAGCTCTCTGGAGCACACATAGCTTACTGGTTATAGCTTTCTGGTGCACACATGGCTTACTGGTTATAGCTCTCTGGAGCACACATAGCTTACTGGTTATAGTTCTCTGGAGCACACATAGCTTACTGGTTATAGCTCTCTGGAGCACACATAGCTTACTGGTTATAGTTCTCTGGTGCACACATGGCTTACTGGTTATAGCTCTCTGGAGCACACATGGCTTACTGGTTATAACACTCTGGTGCACACATAGCTTACTGGTTATAGCTTCTCTGGTGCACACATGGCTTACTGGTTATAGCTCTCTGGTGCACACATGGCTTACTGGTTATAGCTCTCTGGTGCACACATGGCTTACTGGTTATAGCTCTCTGGTGCACACATGGCTTACTGGTTATAGTTCTCTGGTGCACACATGGCTTACTGGTTATAGCTCTCTGGTGCACACATGGCTTACTGGTTATAGCTCTCTGGAGCACACATAGCTTACTGGTTATAGCTCTCTGGAGCACACATAGCTTACTGGTTATAGCTCTCTGGTGCACACATGGCTTACTGGTTATAGCTCTCTGGTGCACACATGGCTTACTGGTTATAGCTCTCTGGAGCACACATGGCTTACTGGTTATAGCTTTCTGGTGCACACATGGCTTACTGGTTATAGTTCTCTGGTGCACACATGGCTTACTGGTTATAGTTCTCTGGTGCACACATGGCTACTGGTATAGTTCTCTGGAGCACACATGGCTTACTGGTTATAGGCTCTCTGGAGCACATGGCTTACTGTTATAGCTCTCTGGTGCACACATGCTTACTGGTTATAGCTCTCTGGAGCACACATAGCTTACTGGTTATAGCTCTCTGGTGCACACATAGCTTACTGGTTATAGCTCTCTGGTGCACACATAGCTTACTGGTTATAGCTCTCTGGAGGCACACATAGCTTTACTGGTTATAGCTCTCTGGAGCACACATAGCTTACTGGTTATAGCTCTCTGGTGCACACATAGCTTACTGGTTATAGCTCTCTGGTGCACACATAGCTTACTGGTTATAGCTCTCTGGAGCACACATGGCTTACTAGTTATAGTTCTCTGGTGCACACATGGCTTACTGGTTATAGCTTTCTGGTGCACACATGGCTTACTGGTTATAGTTCTCTGGTGCACACATGGCTTACTGGTTATAGCTCTCTGGTGCACACATAGCTTACTGGTTATAGTTCTCTGGTGCACACATGGCTTACTGGTTATAGTTCTCTGGTGCACACATGGCTTACTGGTTATAGCTCTCTGGTGCACACATAGCTTACTGGTTATAGCTCTCTGGTGCACACATGGCTTACTGGTTATAGTTCTCTGGTGCACACATGGCTTTACTGGTTATAGTTCTCTGGTGCACACAAGGCTTACTGGTTATAGCTCTCTGGTGCACACATAGCTTACTGGTTATAGCTCTCTGGTGCACACATGGCTTACTGGTTATAGCTCTCTGGTGCACCACATGGCTTACTGGTTATAGTCTCTGGTCACACATGCTACTGGTTATAGCTCTCTGGTGCACACATAGCTTACTGGTTATAGTTCTCTGGTGCACACATGGCTTACTGGTTATAGTCTCTGGTGCACACATACTTACTGGTTATAGCTCTCTTGGAGCACACATAGCTTACTGGTTATAGTTCTCTGGTGCACACATGCTTACTGGTTATAGTTCTCTGGTGCACACATGGCTTACTGGTTATAGCTTCTCTGGTGCACACATGGCTTACTGGTTATAGCTCTCTGGTGCACACATGGCTTTACTGGTTATAGCTCTTGGTGCACACATGCACTGGTTACACATGGCTTACTGGTTATAGCTCTCTGGTGCACACACATGGCTTACTGGTTATAGCTCTCTGGTGCACACATGGCTTACTGGTTATAGCTCTCTGGTGCACACATAGCTTACTGGTTATAGCTTACACATGGTTATAGTTCTCTGGTGCACACATGGCTTACTGGTTTATAGCTCTCTGGTGCACACATAGGTTATAGCTCTCTGGTGCACACATAGCTTACTGGTTATAGCTTCTCTGGTGCACACATGGCTTACTGGTTATAGCTCTCTGGTGCACACATGGCTTACTGGTTATAGCTCTTCTGGTGCACACATGGCTTACTGGTTATAGTTCTCTGGTGCACACATGGCTTACTGGTTATAGCTCTCTGGTGCACACACATGGCTTACTGGTTATAGCTCTCTGGTGCACACATAGCTTACTGGTTATATTCTCTGTGGCAGGCTTACTGGTTTGCTGGTGGTGCACACATAGCTTACTGGTTATAGCTCTCTGGTGCACACATGGCTTACTGGTTATAGCTCTGGGCACACATGGCTTACTGGTTACTGTCTCTGGAGCACACATGGCTTACTGGTTATAGCTTCTGGTGCACACATGGCTTTACTGGTTATAGTTCTCTCTGGTGCACACATGGCTTACTGGTTTATAGCTCTCTGGTGCACACATAGCTTACTGGTTATAGCTCTCTGGTGCACACATGGCTTACTGGTTATAGCTCTCACACATGGTTAAGCACACATGGCTTACTGGTTATAGCTTTCTGGTGCACACATGGCTTACTGGTTATAGCTCTCTGGAGCACACATAGCTTACTGGTTATAGCTCTCTGGTGCACACATGCTTACTGGTTTAGCTCTCTGGTGCACACATGGCTTACTGGTTATAGCTTCTCTGGAGCACACATGGCTTACTGGTTTATAGCTTCTGGTGCACACATGGCTTACTGGTTATAGCTTCTCTGGTGCACACATGGCTTACTGGTTATAGCTCTCTGGACACAGCACTGGTTACATAGCTTACTGGTTATAGTTCTCTGGTGCACACATAGCTTACTGGTTATAGCTCTCTGGTGCACACATAGCTTACTGGTTATAGCTCTCTGGTGCACCATGGCTTACTGGTTATAGCTCTCTGGTGCACACATATGGCTTACTGGTTATAGCTCTCTGGTGCACACATGGCTTACTGGTTATAGCTCTCTGGTGCACACATGGCTTACTGGTTATAGCTCTCTGGCTTACTGTTATAGCTATCTGGAGCACACATAGCTTACTGGTTATAGTTCTCTGGTGCACACATGGCTTACTGGGTTATAGCTCTCTGGTGCACACATGGCTTACTGGTTATGGTTAGTTCTCTGGTGCACACATGGCTTACTGGTTATAGCTTTCTGGTGCACACATGGCTTACTGGTTATAGTTCTCTGTGCACACATGGCTTACTGGTTATAGCTCTCTGGTGCACACATAGCTTACTGGTTATAGCTCTCTGGTGCTCTCTGGTCACACATGGCTTACTGGTTATAGCTCTCTGGTGGCACACATAGCTTACTGGTATATACACATGCTCTCTGGTGCACACATGCTTACTGCTTACTGGTTATAGTTCTCTGGTGCACACATGCTTACTGGTTATAGCTCTACTGGCTTATATAGCTCTCTGGTTAGCACACATAGCTTACTGGTTATAGCTCTCTGGTGCACACATAGGCTTTACTGGTTATAGCTCTCTGGTGCACACATGGCTTACTGGTTATAGCTCTCTGGTGCACACATGGCTTACTGGTTATAGCTTCTCTGGTGCACACATGGCTTACTGGTTATAGCTCTCTGGAGCTCACACATGGCTTACTGGTTATAGCTCTCTGGTGCACACATGGCTTACTGGTTATAGCTTCTCTGGTGCACACATGGCTTACTGGTTATAGCTCTCTGGTGCACACATGCTTACTGGTTATAGCTCTCTGGTGCACACATGGTTTACTTGTTATAGGTTCTCTGGTGCACACATGGCTTACTGGTTATAGTCTCTGGTGCACACATGGCTTACTGGTTATAGCTCTCTGGTGCACACATGGCTTACTGGTTATAGCTCTCTGGTGCACACATAGCTTACTGGTTATAGTTTCTCTGTGCACACATGGCTTACTGTTATAGCTCTCTGGTGCACACATGGCTTACTGGTTATAGCTTCTCTGGTGCACACATGGCTTACTGGTTATAGCTCTCTGGTGCACACATGGCACACTTACTGTTATAGCTCTCTGGTGCACACATGGCTTACTGGTTATAGCTTTCTGGTGCACACATGGCTTACTGGTTATAGCTTCTCTGGAGCACACAGGCTTTACTGGTTACTCTCTGGTGCACACATGGCTTACTGGTTATAGCTCTCTGGCACACATGGCTTACTGGTTATAGCACATAGCTTACTCTCTGGTGCACACATGGCTTACTGGTTATAGTTCTCTGGAGCACACATGGCTTACTGGTTATAGCTCTCTGGAGCACACATAGGCTTACTGGTTATAGCTCTCTGGTGCACACATGGCTTACTATACTGTTATAGTTCTCTTGCAGCATGGCTTACTGGTTATAGCTCTCTGGAGCACATAGCTTACTGGTTATAGCTCTCTGGTGCACACATGGCTTACTGGTTATAGTTCTCTGGAGCACACATGGCTTACTGGTTATAGCTCTCTGGTGCACACAAAGCTTACTGGAGCTCTTGGTGCCACATGGCTTACTGTTATAGCTCTGTGCACACATGGCTTACTGGTTATAGCTTCTGGAGCTGGTGCACACATGGCTTACTGTTATAGCTTCTCTGGTGCACACATGGCTTACTGGTTATAGCTTCTCTAGTGCACACATAGCTTACTGGTTATAGCTCTCTGGTGCACACATGGCTCTCTGGTGCACTGGCTTATAGTTCTCTGGTGCACACATAGCTTACTGGTTATAGTTCTCTGGTTGCACACATGCTTACTGGTTATAGCTCTCTGTGCACACATGGCTTACTGGTTATGCTCTCTGGTGCACACATGCTTACTGGTTATGGTTAGTTCTCTGGTGCACACATAGCTTACTGGTTATAGCTCTCTGGTGCACACATGGCTTACTGGTTATAGTTCTCTGGTGCACACATGGCTTACTGGTTATAGCTCTCTGGTGCACACATGGCTTACTGGTTATAGCTCTCTGGTGCACACATAGCTTACTGGTTATAGCTTTCTGGTGCACACATGGCTTACTGGTTATAGTTCTCTGGAGCACAATGGCTTACTGGTTTATAGCTCTCTGGAGCACACATAGCTTACTGGTTATAGCTCTCTTGGAGCACACATGGCTTACTGGTTATAGCTCTCTGGTGCACACATAGATTACTGGTTATAGCTCTCTGGTGCACACAAGCTTACTGTGAAAGCTCTCTGGTGCACACATGGCTTACTGGTTTATAGTTCTCTAGTGCACACATGGCTTACTGGTTATAGCTCTCTGGTGCACACATGGCTTACTGGTTATAGTTCTTCTAGTGCACACATGGCTTACTTGTTATAGCTCTCTGGTGCACACATAGCTTACTGGTTATAGTTCTCTGGTGCACACATGGCTTACTGGTTATAGTTCTCTGGTGCACACATAGCTTACTGGTTATAGCTCTCTGGTGCACACATGGCTTACTGGTTATAGCTCTGTGGTGCACACATAGCTTACTGGTTATAGCTTTCTGGTGCACACATGGCTTACTGGTTATAGCTCTCTGGAGCACATATGGCTTACTGGTTATAGCTCTGTGGTGCACACATAGCTTACTGGTTATAGCTTTCTGGTGCACACATGGCTTACTGGTTATAGCTCTTCTGGAGCACACATGGCTTACTGGTTATAGCTCTCTGGTGCACACATAGCTTACTGGTTATAGTTCTCTGGTGCCACACATGGCTTACTGGTTATAGCTCTCTGGTGCACACATGGCTTACTGGTTATAGCTCTCTGGTGCACACATAGGCTTACTGGTTATAGCTCTCTGGTGCACACATAGCTTACTGGTTATAGCTTTCTGGTGCACACATGGCTTACTGGTTATAGCTCTCTGGAGCACACATGGCTTACTGGTTATAGCTTCTCTGGTGCACACATAGCTTACTGGTTATAGCTCTCTGGAGCACACATGGCTTACTGGTTATAGTTCTCTGGTGCACACATAGCTTACTGGTTATAGCTCTCTGGTGCACACATGGATTACTGGTTATAGTTCTCTGGTGCACACAAAGCTTACTGGTTATAGCTCTCTGGAGCACACATAGCTTACTGGTTATAGCTCTCTGGTGCACACTAGCTTTACTGGTTATAGCTTCTCTGGTGCACACATGGCTTACTGGTTATAGTTCTCTAGTGCACACATGGCTTACTGGTTATAGCTCTCTGGTGCACACATAGCTTACTGGTTATAGCTTTCTGGTGCACACATGGCTTACTAGTTATAGTTCTCTAGTGCACACAAGGCTTACTGGTTATAGCTCTCTGGTGCACACATAGCTTACTGGTTATAGCTCTCTGGTGCACACATAGCTTACTGGTTATAGCTTTCTGGTGCACACATGGCTTACTGGTTATAGCTCTCTGGTGCACACATGGCTTACTGGTTTATAGTTCTCTAGTGCACACATGGCTTACTGGTTATAGCTCTCTGGTGCACATATAGCTTACGGTTATAGCTTTCTGGTGCACACATGGCTTACTGGTTATAGCTCTCTGGAGCACACATAGCTTACTGGTTAATAGGCTTTCTTGGTGCACACATGGCTTACTGGTTATAGCTCTCTTGGTGCACACATGGCTTACTGGTTATAAGTTCTCTAGTGCACACATGGCTTACTGGTTATAGCTCTCTGGTGCACACATAGCTTACTGGTTATAGCTTCTGGTGCACACATGGCTTTACTGGTTATAGCTCTCTGGAGCACACATAGCTTACTGGTTATAGCTCTCTGGTGCACACATAGCTTACTGGTATAGCTCTCTGGAGCACACATAGCTTACTGGTTATAGCTCTCTGGTGCACACATAGCTTACTGGTTATAGCTCTCTGGTGCACACATGGCTTACTGGTTATAGTTCTCTGGTGCACACATAGCCTTACTGGTTATAGCTCTCTGGTGCCACACATGGCTTACTGGTATAAGCTCTCTGGTGCACACATGGCTTACTGGTTATAGCTCTCTGGAGCACACATAGCTTACTGGTTATAGTTCTCTGGTGCACACATAGCTTACTGGTTATAGCTCTCTGGTGCACACATGGCTTACTGGTTATAGTTCTCTGGTGCACACATGGCTTACTGGTTATTAGCTTTCTTGTGCACACATGGCTTACTGGTTTATAGCTCTCTGGTGCACACATAGCTTACTGGTTATAGCTCTTCTGGTGCACACATAGCTTACTGGTTATAGCTCTCTGGAGCACACCATGGCTTATGGTTATAGCTCTCTGGAGCACACATTGGATTACTGGTTATAGCTCTCTGGTGCACACATAGCTTACTGGTTATAGCTCTCTGGTGCACACAAAGCTTACTGGTGATAGCTCTCTGGTGCACACATGGCTTACTGGTTATAGTTCTCTAGTGCACACGTGGCTTACTGGTTATAGCTCTCTGGTGCACACATAGCTTACTGGTTATAGCTTTCTGGTGCACACATGGCTTACTGGTTATAGTTCTCTAGTGCACACATGGCTTACTGGTTATTAGCTCTCTGGTGCACACATAGCTTACTGGTTATAAGCTCTCTGGAGCACACATAGCTTACTGGTTATAGCTCTCTGGTGCACACATGGCTTACTGGTTTATAGCTCTCTGGTGCACACATAGCTTACTGGTTATAGCTCTCTGGAGCACACATGGCTTACTGGTTATAGCTCTCTGGAGCACACATGGCTTACTGCGTTATAGCTCTCTGGTGCACACATAGCTTACTGGTTTATAGCTCTCTGGAGCACACATGCTTACTGGTTATAGCTCTCTGGTGCACACATAGCTTACTGGTTATAGTTCTAGCTTCTGGTGCACCATAGGCTTACTGGTTATAGCTCTCTGGTGCACACATGGCTTACTGGTTATAGCTCTCTGGTGCACACATGGCTTAACTGGTTATAGCTCTCTGGTGCACACATGGCTTACTGGTTAAGCTTCTCTGGTGCACACATAGCTTTACTGGTTATAGCTCTTCTGGTGCACACATAGCTTACTGGTTATAGCTCTCTGGTGCACACATGCTTACTGGTTATAGCTCTCTGGTGCACACATGGCTTACTGGTTATAGCTCCTCTGGTGCACACATGGCTTACTGGTTATAGCTCTCTGGTGCACACATAGCTTACTGGTTATAGCTTCTGGAGCACACATAGCTTACTGGTTATAGCTTCTGGTGCACACATAGCTTACTGGTTATAACTCTCTGGTGCACACATGGCTTACTGGTTATAGCTCTCTGGTGCACACATGGCTTACTGGTTATAGTTCTCTCTGGTGCACACATGGCTTACTGGTTATAGTTCTCTGGTGCACACATGGCTTACTGGTTATAGCTCTCTGGTGCACACATGGCTTACTGGTTATACTCTCTGGCACACATAGCTACTGGTTATAGCTTCTGGTGCACACATGGCTTATGGTATAGCTTCTCTGGACACACAGCTTACTGGTTATAGCTCTCTGGAGCACACATAGCTTACTGGTTATATAGCTCTGTTACTCTCTGGGCACACATGCTTACTGGTTATAG
>ONZH01011228.1:0-31783 GCA_900303285.1 Rhinella marina
CCGTCAGTACGGTGTCAGTCAGCTCTACGATAGTTTCTGCACGTCACGTTCCAAAAAAAACAAAACTACAAAAAATATATAAAAAAAATATATAAAAAAAATATTTTTTTAGTTGTTTTAGCTCAGTGATACAAATCCATTTCACATAGCTGCGTGGAACCATTCTGTCTGTCACAGTTCAGTACACTCACTACAATCCGTATTTTCTGTCCAGGTGACACTTTCTTTACGTCACTTAATTAAACCAGACTGAACAAGTTTGTGGGTTTCAGTACACCAGGCCCATTTATTATTTTTTTTTATATAATACACTTATATACAGAAAATGTTGAACCCCAGGGCTAAGGGTCGAGGACGAGGGCGTGCGCATTCAATTACTGCAGGGGGCAGAGGCCGTGGTCCAGGGCAGGGTGAGACAGTACCTGCTGATGAGGAAGCAGGGGAACGCCGCAGAGCTACACTCCCTAGCTTCATGTCTCAACTTACAGGGACACGTGGTAGAGGACTGTTGAAACCACAACAGTGCGAACAGCTGATGTCGTGGATTGCGGATAATGCTTCAAGTAATTTGTCCACCAGTCAGTCTTCCACGCAGTCCACCCACGTTACCCAAGGGAGCACTCCTCTGGCTCCTCCACCTCAACCTCCTTCCCCCAGTCTGCCCCCTCCCAGGAAAATTTGGAATGCGATCCGGCATACTCTGAGGAACTGTTTTCTGGACCCTTCCCAGAGTCACAAACCACTTCTCAGGTTGCTGCTGACCTGTCTGTCTGTGGGTGATGATGATGATGGCAATGTTGAGTTAGTGGAAGAAGTTTGTAAAGAGGTGTCGGACGATGAGGAGACACGTTGTCAGACAGCGGTGAAGTTGTCAGGGCAGGAAGTCCGAGGGGGGAGCAGACTGAGGAATCGGAGGATGATGAGGTGACTGACCCAAACTGGGTTGATATGCTGAGTGAAGACAGTGCTTCTGAGGCGGAGGCGAGTGCTGCACCAGAACAGGATGTAAGAGGCAGTGGTGTGGCCAGAGGGAGAAGCAGGGCCAGAGCTGGTGCATCAGCAGCAACTGTTTCACGTAGTGAAGCTCCCGTGGCAAGGCCTAGATGTTCGCAAGTCTGGAGGTTCTTTAAAGAAAGTGAGGATGACCGACGGACTGTGGTGTGCAACCTGTGCCACACCAGGATCAGCAGGGGTGCCAACACTACTAGCCTAACCACCACCATCATGCACAGGCATATGAGTGCCAAACTCCCTCAATTGAACCAAGGCCGTTCACCACCTCCTGCGGGTCACACCACTGCTCCTTCCCCTGTGTCACTCGCTGCCTCTGCTAGTCAACCCCCTGCGTCACTCGCTGCCTCTGCTAGTCAACCCCCTGCCCAGGACCCCGGCACGAGCGCCTCCCGCCGGAAAACCACACCTTCGCCTCCACGATCCTCCACAGTGTCCACTAATGTGTCCCAGCGCAGCGTTCAGCTGTCTTTACAGCAGACGCTGGAGCGCAAGAGGAAATACAGTTCCACCCACCCACATGCCCAAGCCCTCAACGTCCACATCTCCAAATTGCTTAGCCTGGAGATGCTGCCCTATAGGCTGGTAGAGACCGAGGCCTTTCGCAATCTCATGGCGGTGGCTGCCCCTTGGTATTCGGTCCCCAGCCGCCACTATTTTTCCCGATGTGCCGTCCCAGCCCTACACCAGCACGTGTCACAGAACATAATCCGTGCCCTGACCAACGCTGTTTCTGAGAAGGTCCACCTAATCACGGACACGTGGACAAGTGCTGCCGGGCAGGGACACTATATCTCACTGACGGCACATTGGGTTAACTTAGTTGAGGCTGGGACCGAGACTGACCCTGGGGCCGCTCATGTACTGCCCACACCGAGGATTGTGGGGCCTACCTCGGTCACGGTCTCTCAGACATACTATACCTCCTCCTTCTCCGACCCCTCCTCCTCCTCCACCGAATTACCATCCATGGGCACGGCGCCTTCAGTCGGTAGCTCTAGGCGCAGCAGCAGTGCCGTGGGTAAGCGCCAGCAGTCGGTGCTCAAACTGCTGAGCTTAGGTGACAAAAGGCACACCGCCCAATAGCTGTTACAGGGCATCACGGCGCAGACCGATGTGTGGCTGGCACCGCTGAACCTCAAGCCAGGCATGGTTGTGTGTGACAACGGGCGTAACCTGGTGGCGGCTCTGCAACTCGGCAGACTGACACATGTTCAATGCCTGGCCCACGTGTTCAATCTCATAGTTCAGCAGTTCCTCAAGACATACCCCAATCTGTCTGATTTGCTCACCAAGGTGCTCCGCATCTGTGCGCATTTCTGCAAGTGGACCACAGATGCTGCCACTCTCAGGGCAGCGCAGCGCCGCCTACAACTGCCCGCTCACCGACTGTTGTGCGACGTGCCCACGAGATGGAATTCGACATTAAACATGTTATCCAGAGTTTACAAGCAGTGCAGAGCGATTGTAGACTGCCAGATGTCAACTTCCACCAGAACTGGTAGTCAGGTCACTCAGATTCCTCAAGTCTACAATGAGGAGTGGACGTGGATGTCTGATATCTGCCAGGTGTTGAGCAAATTTGAGGAGTCAACACAGATGGTCAGCGGCGATGACGCCATTATCAGCCTCACCATCCCGCTGCTTTGCCTGTTGAAAAACTCACTGCTCAGCATCAAGTCGGATGCTTTGCACTTGTCACAAGAGACGGTGGAGGAAGATACGTCGCTTGATAGCCAGAGCACCCTCCGGCCTGTTTCTCAGCGCCTATCGGAGGAGGGGGATGAGGATGAGGAGGAAGAGGAGGAGAATGTCGGCGAGACAGTAGAGGGTACCAGTGCTCAGTCCTTCTTAACTCTTGAGCGTGTATGGGCTGAAGAGGAGGACTTGGAGGAGGAGGAGGCGGAAATGGAGAGTCAGGCCAGTGAGGAGAGGGAATTCTTGCGTGTTGGGACTCTGGCGCACATGGCAGACTTCATGTTAGGCTGCCTATCCCGTGACCCTCGCGTTTGAAAAAATTCTTCTAACACCGATTACTGGGTGTTCACTCTCCTGGACCCACGGTACAAGCAGAACCTTTCCACTCTCATCTCTGCAGAGGAAAGGAGTATGAGAGTGAATAGATATCAACAGGCCCTGGTGCACAAGCTGAAACAATTCTTCCCATCTGACGCCGCTAGCTGCAGAGGGCATGGTTCTGTGGGCCAAGTAGCGGGGGAGAGGAGCCGAGCAGGCAGCTTGTCCAGCACTGGCAGGGGAACGCTCTTCAAGGCCTTTGCCAGTTTTAAGTCACCCCAGCAAGACACTGTCACCTGTGCCCAGTCTCGGCAGAGTAGGGGGGAGCTGTACAGAAAGATGGTGAGGGAGTACCTAGCTGACCATACCAACGTCCGTAGCGATCACTCTGCTCCATACAACTACTGGGTTTCAAAGCTGGACACGTGGCCTGAATTGGCACTGTACGCCTTGGAGGTGCTGGCCTGCCCTGCCGCTAGCGTGCTGTCAGAGCGGGTATTCAGTGCACCTGGTGGCGTCATCACCAATAAGCGTACACGCCTGTCAACTGACAGCGCTGACAGGCTGACGCTTATTAAAATTAACAAAGCCTGGATTTCACCGGAATTCAAATCTCCTCCGGGGGAAAGCAGCTAAAGATTAACATTACTTATGTATCCGATTCCTCTTCTCTACTCCTCCTACTCCTCCTCCTCCTCCTCCTCCTCCTCCTCCATACCGTCTTTGCCTAATGCTGACCAAAAAAACGCCATTTTTCAGAGGTCCAACTGGCACTCTTTTACCACAATTTTTCAGGAGGGCCCCCTACAGGCCCTCTCTTAAAACAATTTTTCCGGAGGTCCACCTACACGCCCTCTCTCCAAACAATTTTTCCGGAGGTCCACCTACAGGCCCTTTCTCCAAACAATTTTTCCGGAGGCCACCTACAGGCCCTCTCTCCAAACAATTTTTCCTCCGGGGGAAAGCAGCTAAAGATTAACATTACTTATGTATCCGATTCCTCTTCTCTACTCCTCCTACTCCTTCTCCTCCTCCATATCGTCTTTGCCTAACGCTGACCAAAAAAACGCCATTTTTCTGGAGGTCCACCTACAGGACCTCTCTCCAAATAATTTTTCCGGAGGTCCACTTACAGGCCCTCTCTCCAGTTCCAGTTTCCAGTTTTATTTGCGCAAACTGCGTAAATTTTATTTTTGGGATAGGTGTGAAAAATAATATTACCTGCGTATCTATATTGCCCAACATTGGATACGGTAGCAACAAGAAGACCAAACACATGCTACCCACAGGGTTCCGCAAATTCCTGGTCCACAATGTCAAGGAGCTCGAGGTTCTGTTGATGAGCAACAAGTCCTTCTGTGCAGAAATCGCCCACAACGTCTCCTCAAAGTACCTAAAGACCACTGTGGAGAGAGCGGCACAGCTCGCCATCAAAGTGACGAACCCCAACGCCAGACTGTGCAGTGAAGATAACGAATAAATATCTCTGTGGTTATTTGTGCTAAATAAAAGTTAAATAAACACAAAAAAAAAATTGATCTGTTCCTCTGCCTGATCCACCCAAGTTGAATCTGTCCCATCATGAGAAAGTCTCCCCAAGGAGTTCCCACTGTAACTTGCTTCCCATACAACTACCTCACCCCCCGACACCTGTGTCTCGCCATTGTCCACCACCTCCTCAGACAACACTGGTAAATCCCCACTGTCAGCACACGGAGACTGCTAAAGGTCTTGCGAATTGAGGCAGAGAATGTTCTGGGGTAGCACATCAGAGAAGGGGTGACTATGGGGTTCCAGGGAGTAGGTGACCACATGCAATCTCCATCTAAAAAGTCATGCCACACTTGATCGAGCTCATAATTGACAATTGTACCAGTTGATGCTAAATTTTTAAGTTGGGGTCCTGTGTCGTCATTCTAACTACATACGGCTGTTGTCACCACCAGACACGCTAGCCCAGGGGGCACTCCTCTGGCTCTTCCAGCTCAACCTCCTTCCCCCCAGCCTGCCCCCCCACCTACAGGCCCTCTCTCCAAACAATTTACGTCTTTTTCCTATCTTTCTCTCTCTCCAAAATATTTTTCCGGATAGCTGCCATATACGGTATTAAATTGAGTAGTATACATAGAACACATACCACACTTGATCTATACCAGGTGTGCACAACCTGCGGCCCGGGGGCCACATGCGGCCCTTGATACCATTCTGTGTGGCCCCATCCATCTGGTAACAGACATGTATGTCCATGTTTTGTGGCTGCTCACATGCATTTTTTATGTATTTCTCCCATTAGATGGGACTCCTGGAACTGTAACTAGACATTAATGGTATACACTGTGTGTTCAATCTGCCATAAATACAGTATTTCAGTTGGTTATACCCCTTTAAATTTTATTTTCTGCCCTTGACGTTGGTTCAGTCGGACAATGTGGCCCCCACCCAGAAAACGTTGTGCACCCTTGATCTATACTGAACGTCACTTTTAAAAATACGTCATTTTCCCCTCTTTCTCTCATTTGTCTGGGTTGCAATTAAGCAGACCACGTCTGCCTAATCTAATAGTTTCCGTGTAATTTCTCCATACTGCACGTCTTTTTCTTCTCTTTCTCTCTCTCCAAACTATTTTTCCGGATAGGTGCCGTATACGGTATTAAACTCAGAAGAATACATACTGTACCGGTTGATGCTAGAGTTTTTCCAAATCCATCCGGCTGTTGTCACCACCACACACGCTAGCCCAGGGGGCGCTCCTCTGGCTCTTCCAGCTCAACCTCCTTCCCCCCAGCCTGCCCCCCACCTACAGGCCCTCTCTCCAAACAATTTACCCGGATAGGGGACGTATTAGATATTGTACTGATGTTTTTTTTGGTTCTTCTTTTAGTTGCCTCCTGACCTGTGATAGGCAGAGCATGGACACGTCCCCTTAGCTGCAGTAGGAAAGACACTCCCCTGGCCAGAGCAAGCTCTTTTTCCTTTTCCGTGTTCGAAAAATCCATGAAATATATGGTCCCAAGATAGGGGACGTATATGATTTTAAACTGAGAAGAATCGATACCACACATGCCCCACTAAGAGAATTTGGGGTAATGGTGGGATTAGGCAGCCTCAGAGGCATCCATGTATGCTGCCCCTGCTGTTTCCTGTCCATTTCTGTGGTGTTTCCATAATTTTCTGAGGTTTTCAGGTTTTCACCCAGCCTTCCCTAGGCAGAGCCTTGGTCCCCTGCAAAAATGCTCGAGACTCCCATTGACTTCAATGGGGTTAGTTATTCTAAACGAGCACCCGAGCATCGGGAAAAGTTCGACTCGAATAACGAGCACCTGAGCATTTTAGTGCTCGCTCATCTCTAATTATTACATACTTTGCAGTATGGAGCAATTACACTGAAACTATTAGATTAATGCTTAATTGCAACCCAGACAAATGTCGCACAGAGATTTTTGTAATATAGCTGTGTAAGTGAGAGCAAAAGACCTTTTTTACTGACGTGACGTACAGAATGGGTCAACTGGACAGAAAATAAGGATTGTGCTTTGTATATAGTGGATAAGTTAGAGCTAAATTACGTATGTTATTACGTACCGTGCAGTATGGAGCAATTACACTGAAACAATTAGATTAGGCAGACTTGGTCTGCTTAATTGCAACCCAGACAAATGTTGCACAGAGATTTTTGTAATGTAGCTGTATAAGTGAGAGCAAAAGACCTTTTTTACTGACGTGACGTACAGAATGGGTCACCTGGACAGAAAATACGGATTGTGCTTTGTATATAGGTGGATAAGTTAGAGCAAAATTACGTATGTTATTACGTACCGTGCAGTATGGAGCAATTACACTGAAACTATTAGATTAGGCAGACTTGGTCTGCTTAATTGCAACCCAGACAAATGTCGCACAGAGATTTTTGTAATGTAGCTGTTTAAGTGAGAGCAAAAGACCTTTTTTACTGACGTGACGTACAGAATGGGTCACCTGGACAGAAAATACGGATTGTGCTTTGTATATAGGTGGATAAGTTAGAGCTAAATTACGTATGTTATTATGTACCGTGCAGTTTGGAGCAATTACACTGAAACTATTAGATTAGGCAGACTTGGTCTGCTTAATTGCAACCCAGACAAATGTCGCACAGAGATTTTTGTAATGTAGCTGTATAAGTGAGAGCAAAACACCTTTTTTAATGACGTAACGTACAGAATGTGTCACCTGGACAGAAAATACGGATTGTGCTTTGTATATAGGTGGATAAGTTAGAGCTAAATTACGTATGTTATTATGTACCGTGCAGTATGGAGCAATTACACTGAAACTATTAGATTAGGCAGACTTGGTCTGCTTAATTTCAACCCAGACAAATGTCGCACAGAGATTTTTGTAATGTAGCTGTATAAGAGAGAGCAAAAGACCTTTTTTACTGACGTGACGTACACAATGGGTCACCTGGACAGAAAATACGGATTGTGCTTTGTATATAGGTGGATAAAATAGAGCAAAATTACGTATATTATTACATACTTTGCAGTATGGAGCAATTACACTGAAACTATTAGATTAGGCAGACTTGGTCTGCTTAATTGCAACCCAGACAAATGTCGCACAGAGATTTTTGTAATGTAGCTGTATAAGTGAGAGCAAAAGACCTTTTTTACTGACGTGACGTACAGAATGTGTCACCTGGACAGAAAATACGGATTGTGCTTTGTATATAGGTGGATAAGTTAGAGCTAAATTACGTATGTGATTACGTACCGTGCAGTATGGAGCAATTACACTGAAACTATTAGATTAGGCAGACTTGGTCTGCTTAATTGCAACCCAGACAAATGTCGCACAGAGATTTTTGTAATGTAGCTGTATAAGTGAGAGCAAAAGACCTTTTTTACTGACGTGACGTACAGAATGGGTCACCTGGACAGAAAATATGGATTGTGGTGACTGAACAGCTGATCAGAGAGCAAACTCAGCCCCTGCTGACTGGGTATTTTGATTGCAACCCAGACAAATGTCACAGAGATTTTTGTAATGTAGCTGTATCAGTGAAAGCAAAAGACCGTATTTGATTACGTGACGTACAGTATGGATCACCTGGACAGAAAATACGGATTGTGGTTTGTGGTGAGTGGACAGCTGAACTGTGACACACAGAATGGTTCCACACTGCTGTATGAAATGGATTTGTATCACTGAGATATAACAATAAAAAAAAAGGGTTATATATGGTGATAGCTGCGCTACTATTGCCAGCCAGCCTGCCCAGCCAGGAGACAAAAAAAATTGTCTTGTAGCCCTTAGAAGGGCTGTTGGGTTCTTTTAATATCACTCCTGCCTAACAGAGAACTAAATCCAGGCCCTAACACTCTCCCTGAAACGCAGCAGCTCTGTCCATAAGGACATCCAGACAGCATCTGAGCCGAGCACCGCGGGCAGTCACTAGTATATTCCAGGGTCACCTGATCAGGCCAGCCAACCCCTGCTATCGACATGTAAGGGCCCCACGTGATGCTAGGTGTACCGCAGAGTCTCCTGGCTTGTGATTGGCTGAGTTTATAGGCGCCAAAAATGCACAATGCGGAAGATGCCATTTCCTCGAGCATGGCGAGATACTTCTCCGAGCAGCGAGCACTTACGAGTACTGTAATACTCGAACGAGCACCAACCTCGGACGAGCATGCTCGCTCATCTCTATTCTTAAACAAAATTGTGAATGAGCACGCTCCCTTGGATGAGATGCAACCCCATACATAAATGCTCTCATCAGACAAAATACTTTTACCTCAGTCCCCTGCAGTCCAATTCCTGTACTTCCTGCAGAATGTCAATCTGTCCTGTTTATTTCGATAGAAATGGCTTCTTAGCTGCCTTTCTTGACACCAGGCCATCCTCCAAAAGACTTTGCCTCACTGTGCATGCCAGCGGTAAAGCATCCTGAGACCATTCATGTGTGGGGTTGCCTCTCATCCAAAGGAGTTGACTGACTCACAAATTTCTCTATGAACACTGCCATGAATAAAGAATCCATTGAGAACCTGGGGTTAATTTTTAAAAAGTAGGTGGGCAAACAAAAAACAAAGAAATTGTGATAAAACCGAAGCACTGATTAGAAAAGAATGAGTCACCATCAATCAAGATTTGGACCAGAAGTTGATATCCAGTTTGCAATGGAGAATTGCAGAAGTCTTGAAAAAGAATGATCAACATTCTAAATGCATAGATTTGATGTATCTGTCAATAAAAGTTAACAATAGACACATCCTACAAACAAAATCTAAAAACACTGAAGCAGCAAACAAAATTTGTTTAAAGCTTTTGGCCCTAACTGCAATTTCCATGGGGCCAGTAGTGTACATAAGAGTAAAAAGAAAATTACCTGTTCAAAGGGTTCCTGATCCAGCGCCAAACTCCTACCTCAGATCAGAAGCATGTTTTGCCATCTACATGCTTGTGACCACTGCTTGCCAATCAATGCCCCCAGCAGGGACTTGAAGAAAAAGAGACTGGAGCTTGGCTCTGGACAGGGAACCTTTTTTTTTTTTATTTTACACTATGCCCGGCTCCATGGGAATTAGTTTCTAGTCTTTGACAACCTCTTTAAAGTATGTGCCTATAAAACAAATTTTATAAACATTTTATGTTTTTTTTAGGATTTAAATATTGATTGCCTGTCCCGGTCTATCAGCAGAATAAATGGGATTTGGACACCACAAGAGCTCTTTATATTTATGAGTGTTGCATTTCTGGCAGTTATGATATGAAGGTACATATGTGCATTTTAGTTGTGTACCTGAAAAGGAGCCATCTACTGTTACGGAATTCTCAAGCACATGCCGATCACAGTTCTTCTGTTGTCCAGTTTAGTATATATACTATGTGTGACTTGTAGTGCAGGTGCACAGTAGAAAGTGTAATGCTGCTAATTCTGAATGAATAGCTGCTGGAATACGAGTTTTAGACATATGGTAAAATACTAGGCCCTGTGATATAAATGTAAATCAATAAGGAAATCTGACAAGCATCCGTTCAAACAAGTGTTCTCAGAGCGTGTTTAAAAATATAAATGTTAGAATCCCATCTGATAGCTTCCACAATATAGATGCAGCATGGGAAAAGAGCTGCAGATGGAAAGGGAAGGTTGTAATAAGTACTGTACATGCAACAGGTCAGCCAGGTACAGAAACAGTAGAGATGAGTTAAGTTATCAAAAATTAAATTTGGCTGCTGAATTTCACAAAGAAATTTAATTCATTACGAATTATGTACTATGTCACGAATTGCATTCCATTGTATGTAGCACACGCAATGACGGGGAAAGGCGATTGCGCTTCCCACCATCATAGAACCCCTCAGATGCTGTGTTCATTTCTGATCGTAACATCTGGCATTAAAATTGTGGCCTTTAATCAGGGTTAAAAAATAAAAAATAGTACACACTCACCATATCCATTTGGTCGCGAAGAGGCCGTCGCACCCGTCTTGATTGAAGAAAGAGCACCAAATCTTGCACAGTGACTTGATGACGTCATCATGTTGGCAGGGCGCAGTGACATCATCATTGAACACGTCACCGCGCCTGGCCAGCACACTGATGTTGTGATGTCACATGTCACACATCACACACTTTTCCTGAAATTTGGATCAAACTCAATTTCTTTGACTTTAATTCGCTCAACACTAGCTGACAGATGCTCTTTAATAAAAGATATATTTAATTTCTAGTAAAACAATGTCTATACATGTTATGGTAATTCAAAGATTTTATTATGGAACTGATTAAAGGAGTTCATGCTCTATTTGTATATTAATGCAAACTGTCTGGGCCCTCATACAATAATAAAAGCATTTCCACTCACCTTTCCAGTCTTCTCTGATTCAGCGCAGTACTCTATTTATACTGCAGCCAGTGATGTATTGTAGTGTGTGGGCTGAGACCACTGAGGTCATTGACTAGCTGCAGAGTTGCCCAGGGAGAGGAAGGGGTGGCCGTGCTGGAAAGGTAAGTGGAAGTGCTTTTATTATTTTTGTTTGTTTGATTGTTTCAGGGCTTAGCTAGTTCATATTTTTTAAAAAGTAACACAGACATCTCCTTTAAATGGAATCTAAAAATAATATTTTCAATTCATTTAAGGTGCTTAAATAACACATCGACTAATTCTAATCAATATGTAAATCTTTGTGAATGACCAAGATCCCAGATCTTTAGATATGCTAAAAGTTTTCACCTGATGACCTGGCATTTAAATCATCCATCTATACTAGGCACTCAAACTCCCTTCCATGTGACTACAACTACAAATTCAATGTAATATCAACAAATTGAAAATTTGAATTTTTACAAGAACAAATAGTTGAACAAGTAAGACATTTTCACATTATATGCATTATGGAAGAGTGTAAATGCACCCTTAGAAATAATTCTAGAATTAAAAATAATTTGATGCATGCTTGTTCTGATATTTCATGATATCTCTAATATTATTATTATCATTATTATTATTATTATTATTATTAGTAGTAGTAGTAGTAGTAGTATATAGTTGTTCATAATAAGATCTATGAGCAGCACAGTGTAGATGTAGTAAAGAACGGCAAGCAGCTTCTTTCAAGCTTTAACAGTTTGTCCACCATGACAAATGTATGTATGGCTGCATTTCACAAAGTGTGAAGGTGGCACTATGACCATGACATGACATGAACCATTGCATCATTCTTGGCAGGAATTTCAGTGGAAGTCGGAAAACAGAACATAGACTTGACGTATAAGTATGCAGTTGTGCTGGCTACACTAAATAGCCCTACTAGAGATGCATGAAACTTCAAATTTGCTTCACTGGTGTTTTATTGATGGGCAAATTTTCCACTACAGAGCTAGAGTTGTCACTTACAAGGCCATGGAGTCTGAAAAAAGAATCCATACATCAGCATTTCAGTCTCCGTTTTCTTTTATGTGCCATACACATCTCCATAATAGGAAACTAATTTCTCGGTGAGATGCCAGTAAAGTGAATTTTCAACTCTAATTGCTAATATTTATTGAGCCTTAAGATTCTCCATTAGAAGGAAAATAAAATCAGAAATAATATATTATTTAAACCAGGCTTTTTTACACACACAATTTCATCTTTTCCCTGTCCCCTCTCTGATCTGCCATGTGCAGCTTCCTGCTGCTATCTCTAACACCAAGAAAAAGGAAGGAGAGCAGAAAATGGTTACAAGCAGGAGCTCTGAAGGATTTATGCCATATTTAGCAGCACCACCAGTGAAGGATTTAAATACGCAGATCTGCAGAAGTAAAATGGTAGGAAATATTCAATCAGTGATTTCACCGTGCGCGTCCAGCTTGATCATGTGGTGACGCCATCACACTTGCCGCAGGTCCTTTGCCGGGTTTTCTTCAATCAGCACAGGAACAGACAGCCTTTCTGCGATCAAGTGGATGCGGTGAGTTTATTTATTTATTTAAACCCAGATTAACCCACTGAGTACCTGAATGTGAGTCTCATGTGCTGCAATCAGTGATCGCCATTCCCTGCCATTGCACCAATAAAAAGTGATTTGTGACAAAGTGACAAATCAAATTTCTTGACGAAGTTTGGCAAACTTCTCTAATCATAACAGTCACCTGACAGAGGTAGTTGAACTGTAGAAGTTGTAACTCACAGTAATACTACACAACTTACTAAAAAGTTTACATTAGTGATGTAGCTCTAACAAGTTGTTGCATGCAAAGCAACATATGACGAACCAACAGCCACGTCATCAAAGGCAGTGTCAATCACTCTAAAGAATCTTACCCATATTTCTCCCATGGTCCAGGATGGCACCTACCCCAGTCCACATTTTGGTACTGCTTTTCTTCCATTAAGTCCGCATTTTTTAAAATAGAAAAGCGTCAATCAGAGTAGTACCAAAAAAAGCTCAACTTACGGGCCCGTTCACACGACCGTATGGCCTCCGAGACATACGTTCCCTGAGCCATATGTCCCGGAGCGGCATCAATCGTGCACATGGGAGCGCACAGGATCATTGATAACACTGATGCTGTGCACGCCGGGCCACCCGCGGGGCTATTGTCCTGCACTCATAAAATTATATGAGTGCGGGACAACAGTCCCGTGGGCGGCCTGTCGTGCACAGCATCATTGTAATATGTGATGCTGTGCGCTCCGGTGCGCATGATCGATGCCGCTCCGGGACATATGGCCCGCTCATGGACCGTATGTCTCGGAGGGCATACGATTGTGTGAAAGGACCCTAACTCTAATGGCTCCTATCCCACAATACAGTTCCCCATGACCACATTACCAGCACCTGCGCCATGTGAAACAGGACAAAGGTCAGTGATGTCATGTGACCAAATCACATGACTGACGCAGACAGTCTCACTATGTGTGGTTGTTTGTTTGTTTGTTTTTTTATTACCACCATGTCAGAGAAAATCAATTTCTTACCCCGAAGCGCGAGGAAATTCAGCTTTCCGACGAATCATATTTTTCCTCAAATTCTAATTCGAAGTTCACTTCGGATACTTCAGTTCGCTCAACACCGCACAAAATTGAGTGTGTAACATAGTAACATAGTTTATAAGGCCGAAAAAAGACATCTGTCCATCCAGTTCGGCCTGTTATCCTACAAGTTGATCCAGAGGAAGGCAAAAAACCTCTGTGAGGTAGAAGCCAATTTTCCCCACTTTAGGGGGAAAAATTCCTTCCTGACTCCAATCAGGCAATCAGAATAACTCCCTGGATCAATGACCACTCTCTAGTAACTATAGCCTGTAATATTATTACCATCGAGAAATACATCCAAGCCCCTCTTGAACTCTTTTAGTGAACTTACCAACACCACCTCCTCAGGCAGAGAGTTCCATAGTCTCACTGCTCTTACCGTAAAGAATCCTCTTCTATGTTTGTGTACAAACCTTCTTTCCTCCAGATGCAGAGGATGTCCCCTCGTCACAGTCACAGTCCTTGGGATAAATAGATCATGGGAGATATCTCTGTACTGACCCCTGATGTATTTATACATAGTTATTAGATCTCCCCTCAGTCGTCTTTTTTCTAAAGTAAATAACCCTAATTTTGATAATCTTTCTGAGTACTGTAGTCCACCCATTCCAGTTATTACTTTAGTTGCCCTCCTCTGAACCCTCTCCAACTCTGCCTTGTCTGCCTTGTTCACAGGAGCCCAGAACTGTACACAGTACTCCATGTGTGGTCTGACTAGTGATTTGTAAAGTGGCAGGACTATGTTCTAATCAGGGGCATCTATGCCTCTTTTGGCAGCAGCTGTCTGACACTGGTTTCTGCAGCTTAGTTTGCTGTTTACTAAAATTCCTAGGTCCTTTTACATGTCAGTGTTACCCAGTGCTTTACCATTTAGTATGTACTGGTGACTTGCATTATTCCTTCCTATGTGCATAACCTTACATTTTTCAGTGTTAAACCTCATCTCCCACTTCTCTGTCCAAGCCTACAGTCTATCCAGATCCATCTGTAGCAGTGAACTGTCTTCTGTGTTAATTACTTTACACAGTTTAGTGTCAGCTGAAAAATTGATATTTTACTGTGCAGGCCTTCTACAAGATCATTAACAAATATATTGAAGAGAATAGGGCCCAGTACTGACCCCTGTGGTACCCCACTAGTGACAGTGACCCAATCTGAGCATGTGCCGTTAATAACCACCCTCTGTTTTCTATCACTGAGCCAGTTACTTACCCACATACAGACATTTTCCCCCAGTCCAAGTATTCTCATTTTATATACTAACCTTTTATGTGGTACAGTGTCAAATGCTTTGGAGAAGTCCAGATATACGACATCCATTGATTTGCCACGGTCAAGTCTAGAACTTACCTCCTCATAGAAACTGATTAAATTGATTTGACATGACCGATCCCTCATGAAGCCATGCCGATATTTATTTGCTTATTTTCATTGAGGTACTCCAAGATAGCATCTCTTAGAAAACCTTCAAACAGTTTACCCATGACAGATGTTAAACTTACCGGCCTATAGTTTCCGGGCTCTGTTTTTGGACCCTTTTTGAATATTGGCACCACATTTGCTATGCGCCAATGCTGTGGAACACCCTCTGTCAGTATAGAGTCCTTAAATATCAGAAATAAGGGTCTGGCTATGACATTACTTAATTCTCTTAGGATACGGGAGTGTATGCCATCCGGTCCTGGTGATTTGTCTACTTTAATCTTTTTAAGACGTCGCATTAAAAAAGTTGGATTATTTTAGTGATACTTTGTAGTTATGCAGTTTGCCTGGTGCACTATTTTGTAGGTCTATATATAAATTAGATGCACATAATGCTGAACTTCAAAGTTGCATGTCTGAGGAAACATGTGAAACAATACACAGACAGTAATGCAGTAAATGCCGGGCACATGTAATTTTCTTGTTGCCATTACTGGCTTATTCACTCCATTCAGTCTATATAAATGTTAAACTACTTTTTATGGGGAAGTTTTAAAAACAAGAAGATCACTGATTGTGACCGCTTCATTTGTTTCTGTTAAGCAGTATGTATTGTATTTGTTCTCCCTTCTTCAGATGTCTTTCATTCCCTCTGGTAGAATGTTGCTTACTTTCCTTCAAATAAATCTTGGGGTTTTTCTTAAAAATGTCACAGATAGAAATTGTTAAGCACACATTTCCTTCTCTGTGATAGAGTTTAGAGAAAAGAGAACAGCTCAGCCTACCAATTGTCCAACCAGCTGTGAAGGCAGCTTTGAGAGGTGGCAACAGCCCCAGGAGAGGTGTAGCAGCTCAGTGACATCTTGCTGTCACATCTAGCAAACTAGGAACTAGGATGAAACCTATTACACCCGTACTGAAGTAATGTTGCTTCCAGCTGTGTTAGGTCCAGAAGCGTAAAAATGGATTAAGAGCTGAACATTTACTCATCCTTATAGTTAGCTTCTTGGATATTATTTTACCCATCATAGAACAATTGTTCTTTCCCAACATATTTTGGTGTGTAGTCTTTTGAGGTGAGGAGATCCATGCATGAAATTTGTAGTTTCGGGAGTTTTCAAGAAGACGATTAGAGAGTTGCTTGCTTTGATCAGTTACAATCTTATTTCTTGCACTATATATACTGTGGTCAATAGAGATGAGTAAAGTTATGGAACATTCGATTTGGCTACTTCGACAAGTTTTACAAAGAAATTTGCTTTCTGGTGAATTACTTAGTCACGAAGTGGATTTCTTTGTATGTAGAGGGCGCAATGACGGGGAATGGCGATTGCTCAGCCCCTTCATCATTTAACCCCTGATTGCAGCATCTGACATTAAAAATGAGGGCTTTCTGGGGTTAATCAGTTAACTCACCTTAATCCTTTGATCATGAACAGCCCACCGTGGCCATCTTGATTGAAGACACCGTGCAATGTCATGTGGTATCTTCAATCAAGATGGCCGAGGCGGACTCTTTGCGTGCAAATGGATGAGGTGAGTATGCTTTTTTTTTTTTTTTTACCGTCATGTGAAAATTGATTTGTTACCATGAAGTGTGAGGAAATTCAGTTTCACAACAAATCAAATTTTTCCTGAAATTTGGACCGAACTCCACTAGTGATCAACATCTAAGCATCTGACATAAAAGTTAATGCACAATTGGATCACACACGTCTTTTAATCATTAAGTATTTGCTATATAGTTTTATATATATATATATATATACAGTGCCTTGCAAAAGTATTCGGCCCCCTGGAACTTTTCAACCTTTTGCCACATTTCAGACTTCAAACAAAAAGATATAACATTTAAAATTTTTGGTGAAGAATCAACAACAAGTGGGTCACAATTGTGAAGTGGAACGAAATTTATTAAATCATTTAAACTTTTTTTGTAATAATAAAACTGAAAAGTGGGGCGTGCAAAATTATTCGGCCCCCTTGCATTAATACTTTGTTGCGCCACCTTTTGCTGCGATTACAGCTGCAGGTCGCTTGGGCTATATCTCTATCAGTTTTGCACATCTAGAGACTGAAATTCTTACCCATTAATCCTTGCAAAACAGCTCGAGCTCTTTGAGGTTGGATGGAGAGCGTTTGTGAACAGCATTTTTCAGCTCTTTCCACATATTCTCAATTGGATTCAGGTCTGGACTTTGACTTGGCCATTCTAAGACCTGGATACGTTTATTTTTGAACCATTCCATTGTAGATTTTGAGTTATGTTTGGGATCATTGTCTTGTTGGAAGATAAATCTCCGTCCTAGTCTCAGGTCTTTTCCAGACTCCAACAGGTTGTCATCCAGAATGGTCCTGTATTTGGCTCCATTCATCTTCCCATCAATTTTAACCATCTTCCCTATCCCTGCTGATGAAAAGCAGGCCCAAACCATGATGCTGCCACCCACCATGTTTGACAGTGGGGATGGTGTGTTCAGGGTGATGAGTTGTGTTGCTTTTACGCCAAACATATCGTTTTGCATTGTTTCCAAAAAGTTGGATTTTGGTTTCATCTGACCAGAGCACCTTCTTCTACATGTTTGGTGTGTTTCCCAGGTGGCTTGTGGCAAACTGTAAACAAGACTTTTTATGGATATCTTTAAGAAATGGCTTTGTTCTTGCCACTCTTCCATAAAGGCCAGATTTGTGAAGTGTTCGACTGATTGTTGTCCTATGGACAGACTCTCCCACCTCAGCTGTAGATCTCTGCAGTTCATCCAGAGTGATCCTGGGCCTCTTGGCTGAATCTCTGATCAGTCTTCTCCTTGTTTGAGATGAAAGTTTAGAGGGTCGGCCAGGTCTTGGTAGACTTACAGTGGTCTGATACTCCTTCCATTTCAATATGATCGCTTGCACAGTGCTCCTTGGGATGTTTATAGCTTGAGAAATCTTCTGGTATCCAAATCTGGCTTTAAACTTCTCCACAACAGTCTCACGGACCTGCCTGGTGTGTTCCTTGGTCTTCATGATGCTTCAACCCTTTGGATACCGGAGGTTTTTTCGGTTTTGCGTTTTCATTTTTCTTCCCTATTTTCTGTGAGCCCTAACTTTTTTATATTTTTGTTCACATAGCTGTATGAGTTCTTATTTTTTGCGGGACTTTTTGTACTTTCTAATGCCGCCATTAATTATGGCATAAAGTGTTGTGGGAAGCGGTAAAAAAAATTCCAAATAGGGGGGAATTGGAAAAAAAAGCAATTCCTACACTGTTTTGTGGGTTTTGTTCATACGGCGTTCTGTTTGCGGCAAAACTGACTCATGCCCTTCGTTCTCTGGGTCAGTACAATTACAACGATACCCCATATTTGTCGGTTTGTTATGTTTAAATAGTGTAAAGATAAATTTAAACTTTGAAAAAAAAAATTTTTTAATTTTTACTTCGTCATATTCCGACCCCCATAACTTTTTTTCCGTTACATCCACTGAGCTGTTTAGGAGCTCATTTTTTGCGGGACAATCCATAGTTTTTATTGATACCATTTTGGAGTGTGCGTGACTTTTTGATCACATTTTATTACATTTTTTTGGGTAAGAGAAGTAGTGAAAAACTGTCAAATCGGCCATTTTGACCCTTTTTCCGTCACGCAATTTGCCGTATTGGAAAATGTTTTTGATTTTTTTAAAGTACCGGCGTTTTCGGTCGTGGTGATACCCATGATGTTTATATTTATTGTTATTTAGGTATTTATTTTTTAATTATACGGAAAGGGGGGTGGTTTAAACTTTTTTATAGATTTTTTAACTTTTTTTAAATTTTTTGTGATTATTTTAAGGATCATTTATGACCATATATATAATGTTTTTAATTTTTCATTTTGAGCAATCAGGGATTTTTAAAACTCAATTTTAAGTCCCCTTTGCTCATTTCTTATCATGGCCTGCCATCTGGTGGCCAAAATAAGAATTGCAGATTGAAAGCAGTAAACCTGATCAGCGAGGTTTACAGCTTTCTGATCGAGTGCAGACATCCCGATTGACCACACGTTTTAGCGCTGTTAGATGCCGTGATCTCACGTGATCACAGCATCTAATGCCTTTATTTACCACGATCGGCATTATTGCTGGTTGCGGTAAGTAGCGGCAGGTCTCTGCTGTTTGAAACAGCAGAGACTTGCCGGCCATGACGCCCGCCGCATGTGCGAGCGGGCGTCATGCTACCACATCTTTCCAGCGCCGTACATGTACGGCACTGGTAGCGTAAGGGTTAAACAGAACCCTGAGACTATCACAGAGCAGGTGCATTTATACGGAGACTTGATTACACACAGGTGGATTCTATTTACCTTCATCAGTCATTTAGGACAACATTGGATCATTCAGAGATCCTCAATGAACTTCTGAGTGAGTTTTCTGAACTGAAAGTAAATGGGCCGAATAATTTTGCACGCCCAACTTTTCAGTTTTATTATTACAAAAAAAGTTTAAATGATCCAATAAATTTCGTTCTACTTCACAATTGTGAACCACTTGTTGTTGATTCTTCACCAAAAATTTAAAATGTTATATCTTTTTATTTGAAGCCTGAAATGTGACAAAAGGTTGAAAAGTTCAAGGGGGGGTGAATACTTTCGCAAGGCACTGTATATATATATATATATATATATATATATATATATATATATATATATATATCAAAATTGTCAAAACTGGATGTACAATATACATAAGCACAACTGTAAAGGTTTGTCTCCTGAAAAATATTCTACATTTTTCAAACCAGCATCTGGATCTGAATACGTGTGTAACTACATTATCACAAACCAGCAGGAGTGAACCCACTGTGCCACATGATCAACCTCCTCTAAGGGTGCTGTCTAGAGATAAGCGAGCACTAAAATGCTCGGGTGCTCGTTATTCGAGTCAAATTTTTCCCGATGCTCGGGTGCTCGTTTCGAATAACGAACCCCATTGAAGTCAATGGGAGACTCGAGCATTTTTTGCAGGAGACCAAAGCTCTGCACAGGGAAGGTTGTGTGAAAACCTGGAAACCTCAGAAAATGATGGAAACACCACGGAAATGGACAGGAAACAGCAGGGACAGCATGCATGGATGCCTCTGAGGCTGCCTAATCGCACCATTATGCCGCACCATAATTCTGGGCAACAGCCTGGTGGTGACCCTCAAGACAATTGTGCTGACGCAGACCAAGATGGGCAAGGCACATGCGCTGGCACATGTTAGGAAAGCACCCAACTAGGTGCAACGAAAGTCCATCACCGCCTGCGGGTGACACCACTGCCCATGCTGGCACTGCTGTCCTATCCCCCGCCCCAGGACGCAGGCATAAGCGCCTCCCTCCCCACACCCTCCCAGTAGACCACAGCATACACAAAGTTCTCCAAGCACAGTGCCCAGCTCTCCCCATCCCAGACGGGCAAACACTCACCCCACACCCACCCTGTCCACAGCAGACACAAAGACCTCCAAGCACAGTGCCCAGCTTTCCTAATTCCAGACGGGCTAAGACGCACACTGCACCCACCCATTAGTCTCCACAAGTGGGTGGGTGCAGAGCCTTTTAGTGCCCCTCAAGACAATGTTTGTGTGCCAGGGACGGGTAGTAACCCTCCTTGAAGTTGTGGGGGAGAGGCCTCCGGTGACCCTCAAGACAATTTTGGGCGACAGTGTAGTGGCGAGTCTCCAAAAAATCGTGGGTGAGAGCCTGGAGGTGACCCTCAGAAACAATTGGTTTTGAAAAAGCATGGTGGTGCATGTCTGAATGACAGTCTGTGACTGAGATTGCAGGTGAACCCGCTAAAATTATAGTCTGGCACACCTTGGTGGTGAACCCCTAAATTACATAGTTTGACTGAGATTGCAGTTTACAGCATGGGGGTGAAACCCAGGATGACTTGTTAAGACTGAGATTGCAGTTTACAGCATGGCGGTGAAACCCAGGATGACTTGTTAAGACTGAGATTGCAGTTTACAGCATGGCGGTGAACCCCAGAGTGGCTTGGTTAGACTAAGATAGCAGCTGAACCACCCAAAAATTTAGCCTTACACAGCATGGCGGTGACAACAGAGTGACCAAGTTAAATGAGGTAGCAGGTGAGCCATGCAAAAATTTAGCCTGACACAGCATGGCGGTGACACCACCAAGTGACCAAGTTAGATGAGGTAGCAGGTGAGCCACCCAAAAATTTAGCCTGACACAACATGGCGGTGACACCACCAAGTGACCAAGTTAGATGAGGTAGCAGGTGAGCCACCCAAACATTTAGCCTGACACAGCATTACGGTGACACCACCAAGTGACCAAGTTAGATGAGTTAGCAGGTGAGCCACCCAAACAAGTAGCCTGACACAGCATGGCAGTGACACCACCAAGTGACCAAGTTAGATGTGGTGGCAGGTGAGCCACCCAAAAATTTAGTCTGACACAGCGTGGCGGTAACACCACCAAGTGACCAAGTTAGATGAGGTGGCAGGTGAGCCGCCCAAAAATTTAGCCTGACACAGCATGGCGGTGACACCACCAAGTGACCAAGTTAGATGAGGTAGTAGGTGAGCCACCCAAACATGTAGCCTGACACAGCATGGCGGTGACACCACCAAGTGACCAAGTTAGTTGAGGTAGCAGGTGAGCCACCCAAAATTTTACCCTGACACAGCATGGCGGTGAACCCAGAGTGACCAAGTGAGACTGAGGTAGCAGGTGACGCACATAAAATTTTACCCTGACACAGCATGGCGATGACAGCAGAGTGCCCAAGTGAGACTGAGGTAGCAGGTGACGCACATAAAATTTTACCCTGACACAGCATGGCGGTGACAACAGAGTGACCAAGTGAGACTGAGGTAGCAGGTGAACCACATAAAATTTTACCCTTACACAGCATGGCGGTGACAACAGAGTGACCAAGTGAGACTGAGTTAGCAGGTGAAGCACATAAAATTTTACCCTGACACAGCATGGCGGTGACAACAGAGTGACCAAGTGAGACTGAGTTAGCAGGTGAAGCACATAAAATTTTTCCCTGACACAGCATGGCGGTGACAACAGAGTGACCAAGTGAGACTGAGGTAGCAGGATAACCACCCAAAAATTTACTCTGACACAGCATGGCGGTGAACCCAGAGTGACCAAGTTAGACTGAGGTAGCAGGTGAACCACCCAAAAATGTAGCCTGACACAGCATGGCGGTGACACCACCAATACCTTTGGCAGACTGAGATTGCAGTCAAATGGCTGTTTGAAGTTGACTTTCCTAAAAAAAAAATTGAGTGTCTGTAGTTGACCCTCCTGAAAAATAGTTTTTGAGTGTCTGTAGTTAACCCTTCTAAACAATTGTTTTTGCGTGTCTGTAGTTGACCGTCCTAAAAAATTGTTTTTGAGTGTCTGTAGTTGACGCTCCTAAAAAATTGATTGGAGAGAGGGCCTATAGGTGGCCCTCCCTAAACATTGTTTGAAAAGAGAGCCAGTTGGCCCTCTGAAAAATTGCCTGTTGGCTCAGCGTTTGTGTAAGAAGAGAAGGAGGAGGAGGAGAGGAGAGGATAAATGAAGAATCTTCATGTTGAGCTGCTTTCCCCCGGTGGAGATTTGAATTCCGTTGAAATCCAGGCTTTATTCATTTTAATAAGCGTCAGCCTGTCAGCGCTGTCAGTTGACAGGCGTGTACGCTTATCAGTGAAGATGCCACCAGCTGCACTGAAGACCCGCTCTGACAACACGCTAGCGGCAGGGCAGGCCAGTACCTCCAAGGCGTACAGCGCCAGTTCGGGCCACGTGTTCAGCTTGGAAACCCAGTAGTTGTATGGAGCAGAGTGATCACGCAGAACGTTGGTATGGTCAGCTAGGTACTCCCTCACCATCTTTCTGAACAGCTCCCTCCTACTCTGCCTAGACTGGGGACGGGTGACATAGTCTTGCTGGGGTGACATAAAACTGACAAAGGCCTTGGAGAGTGTTCCCTGCCAGCGCTTGACAAGCTGCCTTCTCGCCTCCTCTCCCCCGCTAGTTGACCCACAGAACCACGTCCTCTGCCGCTAGCGGTGTTAGATGGGAAGGATAGTTACAGCTTGTGCACCAGGGCCTGTTGATATTGATTCACTCTCGTACTCCTTTCCTCTACAGGAATGAGAGTGGAAAAGTTCTGCTTGTACCGCTGTCCAGGAGGGTGAACACCCAGTAATCGGTGTTGGCAAAAATGTTTTTAACGCGAGGGTCACGGGATAGGCAGCCTAACATGAAGTCAGCCATGTGCGCAAGAGTCCCAACACGCAAGAATTCCCTTACCTCAGTAGACTGACTCTCCATTTCCTCCTCCTCCAACTCCTCCTCTTCAGCCCATACACGCTCAACAGATAAGAAGGAATGAGCATAGGTACCTTCTTCAGTCTCGCCAACAGTCTCCTCCTCTTCCTTCTCATCCTCCTCCAATAAGCGCTGAGAAACAGACCTGAGGGTGCTCTGGCTATCAAGCAACGTATATTCTTCCCCCATCTCCTGTGACAAGCGCAAAGCCTCTGACTTCATGCTGAGAAGTGACTTTTTCAGCAGACAAAGCAGCAGGATGTTTACGCTGATAATGGCGGCATCGCCGGTGACCATGACATCCACGTCCACTCCTCACTGTAGACTTGAGGAAGCTGACTAACCTGACTACCAGTTCTCGTGGAAGTTGTCATCTGGCAGTCTACAATGGCTCTGCGGTGCTGGTAAACCCTGGCTAACATGTGTAATGTGGAATTCCATCGCACAACAGTCAGTGAGCTGGCAGTTGTAAGCGCCGTTGCACTGCCCTGAGAGTTGCAGCATCTGTGGTTGACTTACGGAAATGTGCACAGATGCGTCGCACCTTGGTGATCAATTCAGACAAATTGGGGTAGGTCTTCCTCCTCAAATTGGGGGAGGAACCGCTGAACCATAAGATTGAACACATGGGCCAGGCATGGCACATGTTTGAGTCTGCCGAGTTGCAGAGCCGCCACCAGGTTACGCCCGTTGTCACACACAACCATGCCTGGTTTAAGGTTCAGCGGCGCCTGCCAAAGAACGGTCTGCACCGTGATGCCCTGTAACAGCTCTTGGGCGGTGTGCCTCTTGTCACCTAAGCTCAGCAGTTTCAGCACCGCCTGTTGGCGCTTACCAACGGCAGTGCACCTGCGCCTGGAGCTACCGACTGAAGGCGCCGTGCTCACGGATGGTAATTGAGAGGAGGAGGAGGAGGGGTTGGAGGAAGAGGCATAATAAGCCTGAGAAACTGTGACTGAGGCAGGCCCCGCAAGTATGGGCAGCACATAAGCGGCCCCAGGGTCAGACTCGGTCCCAGCCTCCACCAAGTTAACCCAATGTGCCGTCAGGGAGATATAGTGTCCCTGCCCGCCAGCACTTGTCCACGTGTCCGTGGTTAGGTGGACCTTCTCAGTAACCGCGTTGGTCAGGGCACGGATGATGTTCTCTGACACGTGCTGGTGTAGGGCTGGGACGGCACATTGGGAAAAATTGTGGCAGCTGGGAACCAAGTACCGAGGGACAGCCACCGCCATCAGGTTGCGGAAAGCCTCAGTCTCTACCAGTCTATAGGGCAGCATCTCCAAGCGCAACAATTTGGAGATGTCAACGTTTAGGGCTTGTGCATGTGGGTGGCTGGAATTGTATTTGCACTTGCGCTCAAATGTCTGCTGCAAAGACAGCTGAACGCTGCGTTGGGACACATTGGTGGAGGTTGTGGAGGATTGTGGAGGTGAAGGGGTGGTTGTAGGGCGGGAGGCGCTCGTGCCGGGGTCCTGGGAAGACTGGGCAAAGGATTGCGAGATGCAGCTAGGGAGCGAAACTCTGCGGCGTTCCACTGCTCCCTCATCAACATGTACTGTGTCACCCTGCCCAGGACCACGGCCTCTGCCCACTACACTACTTGAACTCCCACGCCCTCGTCCCATAGCCCTTGGGTTCAACATTTTGTATGTTCACTGCACTGTAGTATATATAACTGAGAGAAAAAAACGTAGTCTTTAGACGGTGGCTATTGTACCGCAAACCACTCAATTTTTCACTGCAATGTATGATATATAACTAAGAGAAAAACCGTATATTTTCTACACTCTGGCTAGTGTGCAGCACACGACACAATTTTTAACTGCACTGTATAATACATAACTGAGAGAAGAAACGTATATTTTCTATACTCCGGCTAGTGTGCAGCACACGACAGAATTTTTCACTGCACTGTATAATATATAACTGAGAGAAAAAAAACGTATATTTTCTACACTCCGGCTAGTGTGCAGCACACGACAGAATTTGTCACTGCACTGTATAATATATAACTGAGAGAAAATATATGTTTTTTCTCTATAGAGTGTAGAAAATATACGTATTTTCACTCTGGCTAGTGTGCAGCACACAACAGAATTTTTCACTGCACTGTATAATATATAATTGAGAAAAAAAAAACGTATATTTTCTACACTCCGGCTAGTGTGCAGCACACGACACAATTTTGCACTGCACTGTAGTATATATGACTGAGAGGAAAAACGTATATTTTCTACACTCCGGCTAGTGTGCAGCACACGACACAATTTTGCACTGCACTGTAGTATATATGACTGAGAGGAAAAACGTATATTTTCTACACTCCGGCTAGTTTGCAGCACACGACAGAATTTTGCACTGCACTGTAGTATATATGACTGAGAGGAAAAACGTATATTTTCTACACTCCGGCTAGTGTGCAGCACACGACACAATTTTGCACTGCACTGTAGTATATATGACTGAGAGGAAAAAGGTATATTTTCTACATTCCGGCTAGTGTGCAGCACACGACAGAATTTTGCACTGCACTGTAGTATATATGACTGAGAGGAAAAAACATATATTTTCTACACTCTGGCTAGTGTGCAGCACACGACAGAATTTTTCACTGCACTGTATAATATATAACTGAGAGAAAAAACGTATATTTTCTACACTCCGGCTAGTGTGCAGCACACGACAGAATTTTGCACTGAACTGTAGTATATATGACTGAGAGGAAAAACATATATTTTCTACACTCCGGCTAGTGTGCAGCACACAACAGAATTTTTCACTGCACTGTATAATATATAACTGAGAGAAAAAACGTATATTTTCTACACTCCGGCTAGTGTGCAGCACACGACAGAATTTTGCACTGTACTGTAGTATATATGACTGAGAGGATAAACGTAGTCTTTAGACGGTGGCTATTGCACCGCAAACCACTCAATTTTTCACTGCACTGTAGGATATATAAAAAAACGTATTCCCTAGACTGAAGCTACTGTACAGCACACTACATAATTGTTCACTGGACTGTAGTGTATAGAAATGAGAGAAAAAACGGATTCCCTAGACTGACGCTACTGTACAGCACACTACATAATTGTTCAGTGTACTGTAGTGTATAGAAATGAGAGAAAAATTGGATTCCCTAGACTGACGCTACTGTACAGTACACTACATAATCGTTCACTGGACTGTAGTGTATAGAAATTAGAGAAAAAAACGTATTCCCTAGACTGCACTACAGATCCCAGCAAGCCAAGGTACAGCAGCAGCATCAGCAGCAAAAATTAGTACTGAGAGTACTTTGGGCAATTTCTTTTGGGTCTGTGTGGACCACGTGCCGTCCCTTCTGCGACCAGTCACTGTGTACAGTGTGCAGCCAAGATGGCGGCAGCTGCACTACAAGTCCCAGCCAGCAGCCAGGATGAGACAAAAAAAAAAAAAAAAAAAAAAAAAAGGTGCTTGTAGCCCTTAGAAGGGCTGTTGGGTTCTTTGTGGGTGATTCCTGCCTAACCAAAATCTACAGTAAATTCAAGCCCTAACACTCTCCCTGACAGACAGCAGCTCTATCCCTAATCTCATGCAGGCGGCATCTGAGCATATGCGAATACCCTAATACTCGAACGAGCACCAAGCTCGGACGAGCACGTTCGCTCATCTCTAGTGCTGTCCAAGTGAACCGCTCATTCTTCACAGTACCCCTGATGGTAGATGATAGACTTTTCTGAGGGGGAACACCAGGTGCTACCTCATGAGGTGGATTGGTGCACAAAGGCTGGCAGAGTTAACAAACAAACTGTTTCTACACAAACTGCTTGTACACAAACTGCTTCTACTGCAAGTCGGTAGGGAAAATGGGCTGGATTCTATACTTAGGGCTCATAGTTCTTGTCTGTCCCTACCTACAGTTGTAACAAGTTCACACATTTTACTGCATTAATAGACTACTTTAATTTAGCACATTTAACTGTATCAATATAGTGTTTAAATTAAGAGCATTTAAATGTGTCAATATACCACTGTGAACTGTCAATACCAAGATGCAGTGTGTTCATAGAAGGAGACATGTAATTGCATGATAATCACGATATTTGTTCGATAGCAATTTTGTTACCTGTTATAATTGTCCATTTCAACACATCTTATTGTGTCAATATACCAGTTTAATTCAACTCATTTTTCTGCATCAACATACTAGTTTAATTCAAGGCATTATATTGCATCAGCATACCAGTTGAATTCAGTCCATTTTACAGCATCAATATACTAGTTTAATTCAACAATTTTACTGTCTCAATATACCATTGTAAATTGTCAATACCAGTGTGCAGTGTGTTAATAGAAGGGGACGATTAATTGCAACGCTATGCAGTAATTACCGAAAAAATTGCTGTCATTTTTCTACTGTTCATAACTAAGCAGTGCCACGCATGTTATTGCACTGGTATAGTAGTTTAATTCAATACATTTTACTTTGTCAATATAGCAGTTTAATTAGGTACATCTTACTAATGTACATCAATATACCATTGCAAATTGTCAATACCAACATGTTCGTACAAGGTACATTTACTTTTGCCTATGTCTGTGGTTGTAGTAGTGCAAACAGGAGTAGGAGTACAGTCAACAAACACATACAGCCAGTTGTAGTAGTAGCAGACCACAGTTCTCCCTCACTTCCGGTTGCACAAGATTATTATTAAGGACAAAGAGGATGACATTGAGGACTGGATGTCTCACTCCTCCTCTCAGTCATAGCAGGATGATGTTGATATAATTTCTGAGTCTGAAACTGTGCCTTTGAGCCAGGGCTCAGTGCATTCCTCATGTTCCTCCTCCTTACAGACCCATAGAAGTATTTCAGTTGTATAATTTCTGTCTTCACTGCCCCCTCCCAGTGAAACGCCTTCTGTTTTCCTACATAGAGGTACCAACAGCTCATATGCTATAGAACCTACACAAGATAGTGACACTTACTTGTATGAAAACAGTCAGTGTTTGGACTGCCATAAAGAGGAGACTCAGGTGGAGGCAGAGGACCTGAGCCAGTAGTAGCCATGGTGATAGTGACACTCAGGGCAAATACAGAGCATTCTGTGGGTCCACTTCCAATACATATGTTGGTACCTGCATCCCTGGATTTAATGGAGGCCTTTAAGGCACCAACAATGGCAAAGGCAGAGTGGACCCAGCATGCATATGGAACCAACACTCCCTGAATTTTATGGTGGCCATTATGGCACAAAACAGGTAGGAATTAGTGTTAGGTTCCCGTCTTAAAGAGATCGCCTTGTTGTCTGGCAGACGGGCTCAAATAATTTTGTACAAAATGATTTGCCAAGAATCTCAATTTTGCTAAATAAGCATAGCACTAGCACCAGAATGTTTTATATGACTATGGCATTATTGTACATTATTTGTGTTTGCAGAGTGCTGCTGCACTGTGTTTTTTTTCCTTTGTGTCTCTAGCCGTGGCAGCATGCACCTGCACATTGGATTTCCTGACTGACCCCCTTTTTTTTTTATCAGAGAGTGGTTGCCACAGTAAATAAAAAGCTATAAAAAGCTCTGTGTAAGTATCTCCTGTATGCCAATTTTTCTCTACAGTGCTGGCAGACTTGCTGTGTGCAAGATCTTCAAAATAAAAATAAGCTACGGGTTTTCAAACACAAACATAGGCACCACAGCTCTGCTGCAGAACATGAAGGGGTAGCACCAGATCCAATGGAAAAATAGAACCTTCCAGCAATCGGAACAAGGCTGCTCTACTTCTCTGGTCTCCTTTGTAGCAGCCAAGCTACATCTATATGCAATACAGTGTCTTTTTGATCACCATTATCAGTTTCTGCTTCTCGCAATCCAATGGAGTACAAGCTGAACTCCTACCTGTCAAGTTTCTGCAGAGCTGCCATACCACTTAGTAGATTCTTGTTTTTAGGGAATTAATGGCAGGCACTCGGCTTAATAGAAGATACCTAGCCATCATTATGGAAAATACCTAGCCATATCCCTGCCTTATATTGCAACTTAGCAGAGAACATGGGCTGATTCGTACAATTGTTGCTATGCAGCAAGGTGCACACCACTGTTGACACCTGGAGCACATGTTATGGTCAAGGACGATTCATGAATAAAATGCTCACTCTATTACCTAATACCTTGAGGGGAGTACTTTCCAAAATGAGTAAACTTCTTGGGGGTTCCATTAATTATTTCACCCCAAAGTCTTTACAATTGTGAGTAGAAGCCATGTAAATCATCACATTGGACCTCAAATGAGCATGGTGCTCTTTTATTCCTGTCCTTTCATAGGCAAAAGAATAAGGCCATTTGTAGGGTGTTCCTAAAACCAGGGAACATAACATAATAAGAGAGCTTAATTTTCACATTGGCACTTATTGGTATATTACATATTTTTATATATTTATAAGGATGGTTATTAACGGTACACACTCAGATTAGGCCACAGGGTGTTATGCCTTCTCAGCAATATATCTAATTAGTTAGCCAACAGCTCCACCTGTTGACATGTACATGTATTGCAGCCTCATTTATTCTGCCTCATGTTTCTATGCAGACTAACATTTTCCTTTCCAGGCTTCCGTAGCTCCCATCATGCCTTATTTTAGGCCGGCCCCCTTTCTCTTCAGCAGCCATCTTTCCACATGCATGGCAGTCATCCTAATGTCTGTCCACTAGACAGTTAGTTTTCTGTTGTTTTCCACATCATAGCACAGTCGGTGAGTTACTATAATTCCCTGTATTCCCACTAATAGCTTCCTAGTGCTCATGTCTTCAGAGCTATCTCTTCTGTCTTGCAGCTGTCTCTTACATTCACTATGTTATATAATCCATGTATCTACATAATGTGATGCACTGAAATATGCTGTATACTTTATACTGAATACTGTTATTTTCTTGTAGTTTTATACTGATCCTATTAATAAAAGTTGAAAAGGACCCCTCTGCGTCCAGCTCAATGAATTGATAGGAAAGAGTTTAGCTGTCTGACAACTAGTTCACACAGACAGATTGAGGGTGTCAGAACACAGGGGTCAGTATTGGGCCCTATTCTATTCAATATATTTATTAATGATCTTGCAGAAGGCTTGCACAGTAAAATATCAATTTTTGCAGATGACACTAAACTGTGCAAAGTAATTAACACAGAAGAGGACAGTACACTGCTACAGATGGATCTGGATAGACTGGAGCCTTGGGAAGAGAAGTGGGAGATGAGGTTTAACACTGACAAATGTAAGGTTATGCATATGGGAAGGAATAATGCAAGTCACCAGTACACACTGAATGGTAAAACATTGGGTAACTCTGACATGGAAAAGGACCTAGGAATTTTAGTGAACAGCAAGCTAAGCTGTAGAAACCAGTGTCAGACAGCTGCTGCCAAGGCCAATACGATAATGGGTTGCATCAAAAGGGGCATAGATGCCCATGATGAGAACATAGTCCTGCCACTTTACAAATCACTAGTCAGACCACACATGGAGTACTGTGCACAGTTCTGGTCTCCTGTGAAATAGGCAGACATAGCAGAGCTGGAGAAGGTTCAGAGGAGGGCAACTAGAGTAATATCTGGAATGGGTGGACAACAGTACCCAGAAAGATTATCAAAATTAGGGTTATTTACTTTAGAAAAAAGACGACTGAGGGGAGATCTAATAAATATGTATAAATATATCAGGGGTCAGTAAAGAGATCTTTCCCATGATCTATTTATCCCCAGGACTGTTGCTGTAACGAAGGGACATCCTCTGTGCCTGGAGAAAAGAAGGTTTGTACATAAACATAGAAGAGGATTCTTTATGGTAAGATCAGTGAGACTATGGAACTCTCTGCCTGAGGAGGTGGTGATGGTAAGTTCACTAAAAGAGTTCAAGAGAGGCCTGGATGTATTTCTGGAGGGTAACAATATTTCCTTCCAGTTACTAGAGATGGGTCATTGATCCAGGGAGTTATTCTGATTGCCTGATTGGAGTCGGGAAGGAATTTTTTCCCCTAAAGTGGGGAAAATTGGCTTCTACCTCACAGGGTTTTTTTGCCTTCCTCTGGATCAACTTGTAGGATAACAGGCCGAACTGGATGGACAGATGTCTTTTTTTGGCCTTATAGACTATGTTACTATGTTACTATATATATATATATATATAACATTCACACATGGCACAGTGAGCTAACATTGCAGGACATTTAATCAGTTGATAATCACATTTACAATCAGAAGCTAGGTAAAACTTCTAGGTGAGATTGGAAGGATAAAGATTAGTGATGAGCAAGCCGAAGCGGCAAGATTCGGGATTCGCTCGAATATTGCCCGCTTCGGCTCAGCATCACGAGGCAGCGTGGACTCGTGACTATCCGTGCGTCACTGCCTGCGTGAAATGCCTGTTTTTTTCAGCCAATCAGCAGCAAAGGTAAGCCTGTGGGAACGCCTGCTGTGATGTAACAGCCCCTATGTCTCCCCAGCACGGATTGGCTGGCAGTGACATGTGACCGAAATTGACCTATGGT
>ONZH01011229.1:0-130000 GCA_900303285.1 Rhinella marina
ATACTATTTATATTATTGTTTGAACAGTATATTACTATACATATATACTAAGTCTGACAGGCCAACAGCTAAATGAGCTTCTAAAATGACGGCCGGTGGGAGAGCAAAAGAATATTAAAATCAGGTAAAATGGGTGGCTGTGGCTGCGGTCACACGCACCTTGGACGTAGTGGAACTACAAACAACAATTATCATTTTTTTCTACTGTTGACCTTGACAGGATGAAGTTCCTGTAGACATGCAGTTTTCGGGCTCTGTACATGCGCCGTTTGTTCTGCTTTTCTCCATGACCGTGAACACAATAAACTTTTACAAGTTGTTCACAGGAGAGGAAAAAATACACAATAAAAATGATCACTTCAAGGAGAAGAAAGGAAATTAAACGTTGCCATGATGGCTTTTATCTGGAGGGGGCCATTTGTCATCGTGATAGTCCAGGCCTCGTGTGTTTCGCTGGAGATACAATGAGCCAGTCGGCCACACATGGTGGGAGGATAATGTTTTTGTGATGGGGTTTAGCCAGGCATGAAGGAGCAGCGGTCCCCACACCCTGCAGCGGAACGTACGAATCTGGATAATCCACCACTAAATCCCCAGAAGAGGCGGTTATGTAGTATCAATGTCATACATAATATGAGGGATACAATAGGATACATTCTACAGTCATGTCTGCCACATTCTTCAAGAGCCAGTTTAGCACAAACTAAAGATTTTGTAAAGTGCATTAGTTAGCTTATATAGCGCCGACATATTCTACAGTGCTGTACAGATATTCTCATTACTCGCTGTCCCTAATGGGCTCACAATCACATTTCTTACGAAAATCTGCATTTGGGTGACAAAAATATATCTACCACAGCAGCTTTCACTGTGGTTGCCACGAAGCAACTTTTACCAGTATACAACTGTCTAGTTGTGCTGCAGTACATGCCATTGGGCACATCACTGTGTAACTGGGCAGATATACCATTAAAGAGGACTTTTCACCTCTCCTGACATGCCTGTTTTGATAGCTCGATGCATTCCCCACGTGCCAACAGTTCTGGAACATCTATTCTTATGTCTCTATGTTGTGCCATTCCTTTATTATTTGCACTAGAAGTTATGAATGAATTGCTATTTGCCTTCAGTAAAGGAACAGAGGGGAGGTGACCAGTTGGGGGTGTGTCCCTGCACAGACTGACTCTATCCAATCAGGCTGCCATGTTCAGACTCTGCAGGGACACACCCCCAACTGGTTACCTCCCCTCTGTTCCTTTACTGAAGGCAAATAGCAATTCATTCATAACTTCTAGTGCAAATAATAAAGGAATGACACAACATAGAGACATAAAAATAGATGTTCCAGAATTGTTATTACATGGGGAATGCATGAAGCTATTAAAACAGGCATGTCAGGAGAGGTGAAAAAGGTCCTTAAGGCTGCGTTCACATAAGTGTTCAGTCTTTCCGTCCTCTTGCTTCGTTTTAGAAGCAGAAGAATGGAAAGGACGGATTCTGCACATAAAAAATAAATAGTATAGTGGCTCACCACCCCGTAAAAATGGATTAGAGGTGCATTATCAACAGCTTACCCGTGGCCGTAGAGCATAGAAAAGATACTTTATACAAATTAAACTGATAAGCACACCTCCAATGGCGCGGGAGGAACCACACCGCAGAGAGAATTCCAGCCGCTCCGAGACAACACAGCAGCAACTCGGAGAAGAAACCGGATAGGCTGGAGGGGGTAACGTACCAGTGTGACTTACAAATAAGGAGACTATCAGAGTAACAAAAGCATTATCACATAAAGAACTATCTAAACATCAAGTCTATCTGACCATCTATTATTACAAGGACATTACTGTGTACACAAAAGAAACAAGATATCATAAATTATATTAACCTTTACAGTGTGGATACAAGGAAAGACTACATATATTTGCCATTGGAGGTCTACTATAAGGACACTCATAGCGATATATGTGATATACACAGATATATATATCGCATAGACTACACTAGACCCTACCAAAGGGAGATTTTTACTGTATTGGATCTGTTTTGGTTTTATGTCAGTTATTTTGCCTTTTATGTTATGCCATTGATGCATTATTGACCCAGCGCTGGGAAACGGTTTATCTTTTTGTGACGTATCTTTTTATTTTATTCTGTGAACCATTATTCCTATTCTGTGAAGCACTATTCTTGTTTTAATCTGGGCAACCAATTACCCATTTTTAGGAACACATAGAATAAACTTATTGGTAATTTCAAATGAGAGTGTGCTTATCAGTTTAATTTTTATAAAGGATTCTGCACATAATGGAGCCGAACAAGGCCTACGGGCCCCATAGACTATAATGGGGTCTGTTAGGTTTCCGCTCAGAAGAAGATTTTTGAAGCGGAGACAAAACTCATGCATGCAGGACTTTTGTCTCCACTTCAAAATCTTCCTCTGAGCAGAAACTGAACAGACCCCATTATAGTCTCTCCCTGTAAATGATGTAGGTACAGATAGCACTGCCTCCCTGTCTCTCCCTGTAAATGATGTAGGTACAGATAGCACTGCCTCCCTGTCTCTCCCTGTAAATGATGTAGGTACAGATAGTACTGCCTCCCTGTCTCTTCCTGTAAATGATGTAGGTACAGATAGTACTGCCTCCCTGTCTCTCCCTGTAAATGATGTAGGTACAGATAGTACTGCCTCCCTGTCTCTCCCTGTAAATGATGTAGGTACAGATAGCACTGCCTCCCTGTCTCTTCCTGTAAATGATGTAGGTACAGATAGCACTGCCTCCCTGTCTCTTCCTGTAAATGATGTAGGTACAGATAGTACTGCCTCCCTGTCTCTCCCTGTAAATGATGTAGGTACAGATAGTACTGCCTCCCTGTCTCTCCCTGTAAATGATGTAGGTACAGATAGTACTGCCTCCCTGTCTCTCCCTGTAAATGATGTAGGTACAGATAGTACTGCCTCCCTGTCTCTCCCTGTAAATGATGTAGGTACAGATACTACTGCCTCCCTGTCTCTCCTGTAAATGATGTAGGTACAGATAGTACTGCCTCCATGTCTCTCCCTGTAAATGATGTAGGTACAGATAGTACTGCCTCCCTGTCTCTCCCTGTAAATGATGTAGGTACAGATACTACTGCCTCCCTGTCTCTCCCTGTAAATGATGTAGGTACAGATAGTACTGCCTCCCTGTCTCTCCCTGTAAATGATGTAGGTACAGATAGTACTGCCTCCCTGTCTCTCTCTGTAAATGATGTAGGTACAGATAGTACTGCCTCCCTGTCTCTCTCTGTAAATGATGTAGGTACAGATAGTACTGCCTCCCTGTCTCTCTCTGTAAATGATGTAGGTACAGATAGTACTGCCTCCCTGTCTCTCTCTGTAAATGATGTAGGTACAGATAGTACTGCCCCCCTGTCTCTCCCTGTAAATGATGTAGGTACAGATAGTACTGCCTCCCTGTCTCTCCCTGTAAATGATGTAGGTACAGATAGTACTGCCTCCCTGTCTCTCCCTGTAAATGATGTAGGTACAGATAATACTGCCTCCCTGTCTCTCCCTGTAAATGATGTAGGTACAGATAGTACTGCCTTCCTGTCTCTCCTGTAAATGATGTAGGTACAGATAGTACTGCCTCCCTGTCTCTCCCTGTAAATGATGTAGGTACAGATAGTACTGCCTTCCTGTCTCTCCTGTAAATGATGTAGGTACAGATAGTACTGCCTCCCTGTCTCTCTATATAAATGATGTAGGTACAGATAGTATTGCCTCCCTGTCTCTCCTGTAAATAATGTAGGTACAGATAGTACTGCCTCCCTGTCTCTCCCTGTAAATGATGTAGGTACAGATAGTACTGCCTCCCTGTCTCTCTCTGTAAATGATGAAGGTACAGATAGTACTGCCTCCCTGTCTCTCTCTGTAAATGATGTAGGTACAGATAGTACTGCCTCCCTGTCTCTCTCTGTAAATGATGAAGGTACAGATAGTACTGCCTCCCTGTCTCTCTATATAAATGATGTAGGTACAGATAGTACTGCCTCCCTGTCTCTCTATATAAATGATGTAGGTACAGATAGTACTGCCTCCCTGTCTCTAATTAAAGTAACTTGAACATCAGCCAACATTATATGGAGATATGTAAAATTATGTAATGATGTAAAATTGGACATTACAAAGTGGGTTTATGAAAAGTGAATTACAGGATACACATGTATGTAATATTTAATAAAGCAAGAAATCAAGAATACTGTAAAAGCCAACCTGCAGAACAAGTCATTACGAGGCAATGACTCCAATCAATATACAGATATCAGCACATAATATCATGTCAATGGAAATAAAAATGACGCGGGGAGGGGGGGTCTCTACTCAGGTGTGAGGGTCCTGCTCCGAACAATCGCTGCATCCACTAAAAGAAATCAATGACTGTCAGCTCAGCGGGGGAGGCAGCAGCAGAACTAGGGCTCAATAATCTGTCATCACTCCTGATGAGCCCGTAAAGATGGGATTCTCGTGGAATTCAGCAGGGAGGCTGCAGACATGACATCCGGCCATCATCCCTGACACTGCCGGCAGGAAGGCTGATGGGATTTGCTCTCCACACAGTAGGGAACCTCATCTGACGACTTACAATGATTTCTCATGTGAACCCCGACCAGCTGATCTTATGTTATGTGTCCAAAAACAGAAGACTTCACCCCAAAGCACAGCACGTTACATAACTAATAGTGAAGGAAAGGTAAAGCAATGTACTGCCCTGAGGACCAGATCAGCAGAATAGTGAGTGCAGCTCTGGAGTATAATACAGGATGTAACTCAGGATCAGTACAGGATAAGTAATGTATGTACACAGTGACTGCACCAGCAGAATAGTGAGTGCAGCTCTGGAGCATAATACAGGAGGTAACTCAGGATCAGTACAGGATAAGTAATGTATGTACACAGTGACTGCACCAGCAGAATAGTGAGTGCAGCTCTGGAGTATAATACAGGATGTAACTGAGGATCAGTACAGGATAAGTAATGTATGTACACAGTGACTACACCAGCAGAATAGTGAGTGCAGCTCTGGAGTATAATACAGGATGTAACTCAGGATCAGTACAGGATAAGTAATGTATGTACACAGTGACTGCTCCAGCAGAATAGTGAGTGCAGCTCTGGAGTATAATACAGGATGTAACTCAGGATCAGTACAGGATAAGTAATGTATGTACACAGTGACTGCACTTGCAGAATAGTGAGTGCAGCTCTGGAGTATAATACAGGATGTAACTCAGGATCAGTACAGGATAAGTAATGTATGTACACAGTGACTGCACTTGCAGAATAGTGAGTGCAGCTCTGGAGTATAATACAGGATATAACTCAGGATCAGTACAGGATAAGTAATGTATGTACACAGTGACTGCACCAGCAGAATAGTGAGTGCAGCTCTGGAGTATAATACAGGATGTAATTCAGGATCAGTACAGGATAAGTAATGTATGTACACAGTGACTGCACCAGCAGAATAGTGAGTGCAGCTCTGGAGTATAATACAGGATGTAACTCAGGATCAGTACAGGATAAGTATTGTATATACACAGTGACTGCACCAGCAGAATAGTGAGTGCAGCTCTGGAGTAAAATATAGGATATAGATAATACAAAGTTGATAAAGTGACATGCTTGATATGCAGATGAATTCTTAACGACACTCCCTTTAGCAGTGGCCTCACACGTTGGACGGGTGGATCTATCTGTAATATTTGGTTCTGTTATAATTAAGACAAATCCTGGTTTTGGACATTTTAATCAGATTTGTGTGTTGATGTATTTTATTTCAATTGAAAACTTGATGTTTCTAAGACAAAAACGTGATTTTAGGGCCGGTTAGTTTAGTGGATTCAATTTGCAGGGTCAAAACCAGGTCAATGCGACTAAAGAGCCTCTGATAGTGCGGTGTGATTGGCACATTTCATGCCCGGGCCATGCAGGGTACTTTCTGGATAATTCCATTGACAGAAACAAGAAAGCCATTTTCCTGCGAGAATGAGCTCTGTGGGTAATGAGAACAGCGGGGATGATGGAGGACGGGATGAAGAGCGAGCACGCGTCTGGAATACAGAGAGACCAGGCCGCGGCTGCCGACCTGACAGGAGCATGCCGAGAGGGGGCCACGGATTTATGGGACACGGCATCCACAATGAGGGTTCTTCTGAGTTCACAACAGGGGCGTAGCTATAGGGGGTGCAGAGGTAGCAGTCGCTACCGGGCCCAGGAGCCTGAGGGGGCCCAAAGACCCATGTGCCGCATAAGAAGACATACAAAGTACTGAGGGAAGGGGGGCCCAATCTGAACTCTTGCACCAGGGCCCAGGAGCTTTTAGCTACGCCCCTGGTTCACAAGATATTAGGGCTCAAGAAGGGGATTTCTGGGAATGTGGTGACAGATGCGGCCACAACTGCAGCTTAGGAAAAGTTCTTACCCAGCTTTCCCAGAGGCAGAATGAGAACGACTGAAGGTCTTGATGGTAACACACGTCATCCCTAATCCGCCCCGTGGGCTTTCTACATGTCTGCAGTTCAGGGGCAGACGTTCTGCAGAGAAGCCTCCTGTGTGATGAATGAAATGTAATTCCTTCACTCAAGCGCCATTTACTTCTAACACAAAGATCCCGGAGGTTTCCATCCATCACAAGAACTAATGCTTCTCCTCGTGGCCTCCATAGTGGATGAACTACGGCTAATCAAAGACATCAGGAATAAGGAACTGGCGCTGATACACTGTGTTATACACCGCATTATACACCAGCGCAGATACACCGCATTATACACCAGCGCTGATACACGGCATTATACACCAGCGTTGATACACCGTGTTATACACTACCGCTGTCACCACCATTATACACCATGTCATACACCAGTGCTGATACAACACGACATATAGCATTAATAAACTGCATTATACACCAGCGCTGATAGACCAAAGCTGAAACACCACGTTACATACCAGTGCTGATACACCGCGTCATATGCTAGAGCTGATACACCAAGCTATACACTAGCAATAATACACCGTGTTATATACCAGTGCTGATAAATCATGTTACACGACAGTGCTGATACACCGCATTATACACCGCATATGGAAGAACTCATACACCACATTATACGCAAGTACTGATAAGGCATCTTACACACCAGAAATGATACACCATCTTATACACCAGCAGAATACTGGGATATTTCAGCTAAGAAGTCTGCAGAACAGTGATTGCAGCTCTGAAGTAGAATGTAACCATAAGGGACACACTCATGTTTGAAGCTGGACATAGGATTCATGCTGGAAGGTTTTAAGAGATAGAAACGTCCTTCATGGAGAGACACGTCATCTCTTATATGGCGCTCGTGTGAACGCCCTCCTGTCACTCAGCTGCACTGACACAAGCCAATCACATCCAGACACAGCAAGAACGGAGCAACAACCACTGAGCAACGACCACTGAGCCACTGATTATGGAAGCTTCACCTGAAGACTCAGCAATGAAGGGAGAAAAAACATCAAAAATTACAAGATGCAAATAAGAATGGTTCCATTCACTGACAGCAAGTATAGAAAATGACAAGGAAGTGAAACAATGTATATTAGATCTGTAATCTGTCTGCCTCCAGGATGTACTGGGGCAATCAATACCCAGTTTCCTCCATGTTTACTCAGCGATCGCAGTTTTGCAGAACATGTGTTGCGCCCCCTCCCCTAATAAGCCCCCACATGTAAACCGGACATGGAATTAATCATCCTCCCCGCATCCCAGAAGATGACGGTTTGATTCTTCCGTCTCCCATAAATCTAAATCTCTCTCTGTTCCGAAATTATACGCGGCCAGATCAATTCTCATTCCATCAGTTCCCGGCAGATCCCCCCGTAATGAGAAAGGGACGCAGCACGGAACGGCGGCGGCGAGGAATGTTGTACCGACAGCGTCATGGAATTAGCGTCGGGCTGCGGTTATTATAATAGAAAGCGGGAGCATGACTGTGAGATACAAGGCAATCTGCTGTACGGGATCCCGGCCGTTCCTGCAGGGGGGGGGGGGCAGGTTTAGTTAGTGTCTGACACTTCATTCATCATCTCCCCCTGCCCAACCTTGCAGTAAATGAACAATAAACCACATTATTCCCACTGAGCACAGTGATACAGGATCATAAATTCTACATATGTGTGAAGACAAACACCAAGATCTCAGACGTCTTCTAGAAGTCACTGCTTTGTAATGTAAGGAAACATACCACCAGAAATGTATAAAACATAAGACACAGCACTGAAAGAGCACCACTGAATGTAATGTCATGGACCTGATCCAAATACAGAACCTTCACATGGGCTGCCTGTATTATACTCCACAGCTGCACTCACTGTTCTGCTGGTGCAGTCACTGTGTACATACATTACTTATCCTGTACTGATCCTGAGTTACATCCTGTATAATACTCCAGAGCTGCACTCACTATTCTGCTGGTGCAGTCACTGTGTACATACATTACTTATCCTGTACTGATCCTGAGTTACATCCTGTATTATACTCCAGAGCTGCACTCACTATTCTGCTGGTGCAGTCACTGTGTACATACATTACTTATCCTGTACTGATCCTGAGTTACATCCTGTATTATACTCCAGAGCTGCACTCACTATTCTGCTGGTGCAGTCACTGTGTACATACATTACTTATCCTGTACTGATCCTGAGTTACATCCTGTATTATACTCCAGAGCTGCACTCACTATTCTGCTGGTGCAGTCACTGTGTACATACATTACTTATCCTGTACTGATCCTGAGTTACATCCTGTATTATACTCCAGAGCTGCACTCACTATTCTGCTGGTGCAGTCACTGTGTACATACATTACTTATCCTGTACTGATCCTGAGTTACATCCTGTATTATACTCCAGAGCTGCACTCACTATTCTGCTGGGGGAGTCACTAGTAAAATGTGTGCCTTTGTGGTTCATTATCTCACCATTTTAAATATCTCTGCTTGCTGTCAGTGTATGACAATATTTAGAGGATGAAACCGTTCTTATTCACTGCAGCAAGCAGAGATCCGGAAAATAGTGAGGAAAAGGTTACAAGGTTGATAAAAACAGTGACCCTCACAAAACTGGAATGACTCCTTTAACCCCTTCTTTGCTGTGCTGCCAGTCACTCACCGTGCACGCCCCGTCCCTCGTTATCGGCAGGGAGAAATCTGTGCAAAAATCCAAATCCTTCACCGCGGCCGCCAGACAGTTAATGTCCTGAAATAGAAGACATAGCGAGAAGGTAAAGAAGCTCCTGACAAATCCCCCAGTAAATATCAGTAAAAACTACAAACATTCAGGAGTCTAGGAAAGCTGGCTTTGTCTGCAAGCTTACGTCTTACGTTTCCTGTGTTTTGCAGGTCAACTGTGAGCTTTGCTGTGTAGACTAGAACAGAGTCAGCAGAGTCGTCTCATTATTATTTATGACAAGGGTCAGTAGGGCAATGTAATGGGGTTGTGCCAAGTTTTGTACCACAGATAGGGGATATCTTAGCGGTCATCTCCCCTCCCCCCACAGGTCCTGAGAATGAGGGTCCCGTTCCCCAATCTTGATGGAGCATCATGTAGAACATGCACACTGCCGCTCCATTCATTCTCTATGGGACTACTGGGAAGATAGCACAGTACACACTCCGCTATATCCAGCAGCCCCGCAGAGAATGAATGGAGCGGCAGGGTGCACACCCGACCTCCAGCGCCATCAGGGTGGTGGATCGGGACCCCCATCCTCAGGTTTGTCTGGGGTCTGACAACTCAGTCAGTCATCCTCCATCCAAAAAGTCTGGGTGACAGAAGAGACGCAAAACAGAAAGATAACGGACGCAGAGGTCCAGAACTGGAGCGAGAAGAAAATCATTACAGTCTTATCTGAGTTACACCCCCTCCCGAAAACGACAGAAAAAAAAAAATCAATACAGGAAACGTATCTGAAATTTTTCATTATTATCGAATGAACTGAAAAAAAAAATCTACAATGTAACAAAATTCAATATCTAATTTTTACTACAAAAAAATTCCAGATCAGTTTAACTCTTTCCTCATTTGCCTGTGGATCAATAGAAGATGAGCAGATTTCCCATCGTATTAGGGGGGCCTCCGAACGATATCATTCGGGGTTTCCAGTTTGGCAGCATTCTTACAGACTTTGTGTTTCAGGTTGTCACTATTTTCAAGATCTCCACTTGCTGACAGTGAATGGAAACATTTTTCTTTACATAAAGAGGCTTAAAGGGGATGTCCACTTTCTGCTTACATTTCAGACATGTAGTGTCATATAAAACCCTAAAACAACCCACTGCTCATCTCAGCCGACCTGCAGAGAGAGCAGAGCCTCTAAGTGTAATGGTAACGCCCCCATTGCTCCTAGAGGCTCATTTGCATATAATAAAATATCATTTTTCTCAGCAATTCGGACACATATGAACATGGGAGCAACACAGATGTCTTCAGCTGCCAAGTGCACATGGAACAGGTCAGCCGGTGTCATAGGTATAAAACTGCCGACAGATGCCCTTTAAATGTTCTCTCCAGTCCTGCTGCAGCCCCAGAATCACACGTGACCGTTGAGGTTAGTGATTGGCTGCAGCGGTCATGTTCATGATTTACAGAGTGTGATCACTGCAGGATCAGCGGGGACTGGAGGACCCGGATACACTTAAAGGGTGACGATGATAATCATTACCTTTATAATAACTGGCTCGGAGATAATGGTGTCCGGATTGACAAATTCCACTATGGCCTCCGGTAAGACGGCTTTCTTCATACACGACATATTAAACCCATAGACGTTGTCCCAGAAGGTCAGCTTTCCGGTGTGCTTCTCGGCATCACATAGAGCAACAATGCTGATGTTACAGCGGTCTGGATACACTGGAAACACAAAGACAGCAACATAATAACTCAACACTAATACAGATACGTACAAGTAATATGCAGCATCAACTGTGTCACTGAGTACATACATTACTTATCCTGTACTGATCCTGAGTTACATCCTGTATTATACTCCGGAGCTGCACTCACTATTCTGCTGGTGCAGTCACTGTGTACATACATTACTTGTACTTTTCACATAGATTAATTCTGCCTCTAGTTTGGTAAAAATCCATAACCTTGAAACATTTTCCTCCAGTCTTTAGTGTGTGCAGGTGCAGTTTGGGGCCTTATGTACGTGACTGTATCCATTTAGCGTTCCACATATTGCGGATTTGCAAAACCCGGATCCCGGCTGAACCATTTTTTTTTTTTCAAACTCCTGTAGAAATGTCCGGTCCTTGTCTGCAAATTGGACAAGGATATGACAAGTTCCAATTTTTTTATGGCGCAGAGGAACGGACATACGTATGCGGACAGGAGACAGTGCGCTGCCCTCATCCTTTACCGCCCGGCTGAAATGAATGGGCGCACATCTGATCAGGATGCGGACTGAACATACTGCTGTGTGCATGCTGCTGATTTAACCTGATAGCTGTATAATCTCCACAAGGGAACGACAGCGGGCAGACGGCGTTCAGTAAGGAGCGAGGACGCCCGTGCTGTACTCGCCTCACTCTGAAATGTTTTGTACTTTCTGCTCCATAAACACTTTATGATCACATTGTATCTGCCGACTGTTCTGGAGAGAAAAGTCATAAAAACACAAAGACGAAAAAGTCAAAAAAGACTTAATAATCAGTCAAAATCAAACGCGACGGCAGCAGAATAACCCCATATACAGAATGAGAGGAGCCCCTGTCTCCATAAACCACCAGGCAAGCAACACGTGGCTGTAAGACAACTGCATGTCCGACAATTCCTCAATATAACCTTATAATCAGAATCATAGGAGGCAATAAAATATCAGAGCAGGGAGGCCACGAGGAAGCATTTCTGTAGAAATATGTATGAAATAGTAAAACACTTTAGTGACCAGTGTCAGGCAGCTGCTGCCAAGGCAAATAACATCATGAGAAGAGGCCCAAATGATGAGGACAACAAAAGTAGTCACAGCAGACATTGTGCAGAGTATTGGGTACAGCACTGGGCGCCTGTGTGTAAGGAGGACATAGCTGAACTACAGCGGGTACAGGGGAGGGGGCCAAGGAAGGGAGCGAGTGGGTTGTAGAAGAAGACGGGTTATCAGACTTGGGGTTTGGAAAAAAGATGGATTACAGACGATCTAATAACAATGTACAAATAAATGAGTGGACAGGGATGCGTCCAATGGTATTTAATACTCTACCTGCTCCACTATAGATATACATACATTACTTATCCTGTATTATACTCCAGAGCTGCACTCACTATTCTGCTGGTGCAGTCACTGTGTACATACATTACTTATCCTGTACTGATCCTGAGTTACATCCTGTATTATACTCCAGAGCTGCACTCACTATTCTGCTGGTGCAGTCACTGTGTACATACATTACTTATCCTGTACTGATCCTGAGTTACATCCTGTATTATACTCCAGAGCTGCACTCACTATTCTGCTGGTGCAGTCACTGTGTACATACATTATTTATCCTGTACTGATCCTGAGTTACATCCTGTATTATACTCCAGAGCTGCACTCACTATTCTGCTGGTGCCAGTCACTGTGTACATACATTACTTATCCTGTACTGATCCTGAGTTACATCCTGTATTATACTCCAGAGCTGCACTCACTATTCTGCTGGTGCAGTCACTGTGTACATACATTACTTATCCTGTACTGATCCTGAGTGACATCCTGTATTATACTCCAGAGCTGCACTCACTATTCTGCTGGTGCAGTCACTGTGTACATACATTACTTATCCTGTACTGATCCTGAGTTACATCCCTGTATTATACTCCAGAGCTGCACTCACTATTCTGCTGGTGCAGTCACTGTGTACATACATTACTTATCCTGTACTGATCCTGAGTTACATCCTGTATTATACTCCAGAGCTGCACTCACTATTCTGCTGGTGCAGTCACTGTGTACATACATTACTTATCCTGCACTGATCCTGAGTTACATCCTGTATTATACTCCAGAGCTGCACTCACTATTTCTGCTGGTGCAGTCACTGTGTACATACATTACTTATCCTGTACTGATCCTGAGTGACATCCTGTATTATACTCCAGAGCTGCACTCACTATTCTGCTGGTGCAGTCACTGTGTACATACATTACTTATCCTGTACTGACCCTGAGTTACATCCTGTATTATACTCCAGAGCTGCACTCACTATTCTGCTGGTGCAGTCACTGTGTACATACATTACTTATCCTGTACTGATCCTGAGTTACATCCTGTATTATACTCCAGAGCTGCACTCACTAATCTGCTGGTGCAAATCTTTAATTTAAGAGCAGCACCAACTCGGCCACAGACCGCCTCTTGAGATGCACCAGCACGTCCAGGACCTTTGATCCAATCAGTCCTTAGAACAGTTCAATATCAACAAAAGGACGACAGCATCTCAATTCCAAAAAAGGCTTTTCTTTATTCAAGTGGGTTCCATAAAAAATGTACAAAAGGTGTGGCCAATGCAACGTTTCGACTAATATCTAGCCTTTATCAAGCATCTGTTACACGCAGAGATTTGAGCACCTGGAGATTTCACTCCTCTCCTACGATGTCTCGAGGATCCGGTGACGACTTATTACACGTTGAGATATCAGGTCGACGGATAATATTTGGAAATAGGTGGTTAAACGAGAATTGAGCGTTTTCACGATCGCTAGTAACGATTACACACCACAGAAATCGTCGTATAGCGAACAATATTGCGATTTTTAGGAGGATTATTCGTCTAATACCCCTTACGTCTTCTATCTGAGAAGTAGGTCAGTGGATGCAGCCGGGATCTGGTCGCCTCCGCTGCGTCCGGCATCTGTTATTCAATTACCGCGTCTGCAGAAAGCGAAGGGAAAAGATGAAAAATGATTTTCCTTCACGAGTAAAATTAACAAAGTGCTGATTGGACGGAAATCGCTTCTCGTCGTCCATCTGAGGATTCATGGCTGTGACATCTGTGTCCTTCTCGATTCACTGCCCCGGAATCATTTGTCACTGGTAACAACTCACGTGGAGGAAGACCCAAGATTCCATGTCCACCGCCAGAAAAAGGCTAAAAGGACAGCGGGAAAAATGTATCCAAGTACGCAAATCCAGAGACCGCCATTAGAAAAAGAGGGAGAAAATATCACCGTCACCTATGATACAACAGTCAGATATGTGCTGGGTATAACGGTCAGGTATATTATAAGAACCTGGATGTAACAGTCAGATATTATATAACAGTCAGATATGTGCTGGATATAATAGTAAGGTATATTATAAGAGCCCGAATATAATAGTCAGATATGTTATACGACTCTGGTTATAACCGACAGATATACTGTATAACAGTCAGATACAGTATCAGAACCTGGATATAAGTCAGATATTATATAAATACAAAACCAGTTTGATCACACCTTTGATCAACAAAATTTGCCCCTTTAGGGATTCCCTAGGATTATGTAGATAAGACTTAACTTTTATTAGAAATGTATAAATAACAAATATTGCACTTAAAAATATTAAAACTGTCAGCCGGCAGCTGTGCCCTATTGGTACTAACACCCACGTGTTGTGGGTATAATTAGGTAGCCAGGAGTCACCTTTTTATGAGGATATATTTATAGATACTATGTGACAACATATAGTTGGGGAATGGTAATAGCCCTTAATTCTGGAACATAGTATCATTAATAATAGAGGTTTAGAACTGTTGAGCCTATAATAGTTACTTTTGTTATAATTGCACTACAAACAGGCTTTCTGTTCGTTGTATCGCTGTGTGCTGCCACTCTGCACACAGCGATCAATGCCTGGGCTGTATGAGAGAGTCTGCCTTATTTCAGGTCAGAGCCCTCTATGTAGGCTATTTTCACAGTTCACTACTAACCTCTATTAGAAAAGACTGGTCGTGCAGCAGCAATGGTTGTGTTGATAATGCTGCCTATGTTTTAATAAGACCGGGGAGCTGCTTCCCCAACAGAGCAGGCTTGTATAGCGGTTCGCATGCCACTGAGGGACACTGGAGCGTTACAGTCACGTGGTGCGTGACCGCTCCAAACTGTCCGTCAGCCAGTCCTGCGTGTGAACCTGCAAGTGCGCGATATGTGATCGACGCTAGGTACCGTCTGTGTAACTGATCGGGGACACCTTTCCCCCGATCAGTGAAAGATCGGTACTACAAACTGGCTCTGTATCCGGGAGATCGCGAGTCTGTGCGGTCACGTGATACGTGATCACCGCGATTTGTTTGTCTCCCTGTACAGCGCCAGCCAGGACAATGCCTCGCTCTGTATGCTGTTTCCCTAAGCAGAGCTAGCACAAACCTTTGCCTCACTCCATAAATAGCTACAATAGGACTTTGCTGCCAACTGTCTAAAACCTGATGTCTATCACCCTATCCCAACATGTTTCACCACTGTGCGTGGCTTCGTCAGGGGGGTACTATACCCACCCCCCTGACGAAGCCACGCACAGTGGTGAACATGTTGGGATAGGGTGATAGACATCAGGTTTTAGACAGTTTGGCAGCAAAGTCCTATTGTAGCTATTTATGGAGTGAGGCAAAGGTTTGTGCTAGCGCTGCTTAGGGAAACAGCATACAGAGCGAGGCATTGTCCTGGCTGGCGCTGTACAGGGAGACAAACAAATCGCGGTGATCACGTATCACGTGACCGCACAGACCCGCGATCTCCCGGATACAGAGCCAGTTTGTAGTACCAATCTTTCACTGATCGGGGGAAAGGTGTCCCCGATCAGTTACACAGACGGTACCTAGCGTCGATCACATATCGCGCACTTGCAGGTTCACACGCAGGACAGGCTGACGGACAGTCCGGAGCGGTCACGCACCACGTGACTGTAACGCTCCAGTGTCCCTCAGTGGCATGCGAACCGCTATACAAGCCTGCTCTGTTGGGGAAGCAGCTCCCCGGTCTTATTAAAACATAGGCAGCATTATCAACACAACCATTGCTGCTGCACGACCAGTCTTTTCTAATAGAGGTTAGTAGTGAACTGTGAAAATAGCCTACATAGAGGGCTCTGACCTGAAATAAGGCAGACTCTCTCATACAGCCCAGGCATTGATCGCTGTGTGCAGAGTGGCAGCACACAGCGATACAACGAACAGAAAGCCTGTTTGTAGTGCAATTATAACAAAAGTAACTATTATAGGCTCAACAGTTCTAAACCTCTATTATTAATGATACTATGTTCCAGAATTAAGGGCTATTACCATTCCCCAACTATATGTTGTCACATAGTATCTATAAAAATATATCCTCATAAAAAGGTGACTCCTGACTACCTAATTATACCCACAACACGTGGGTGTTAGTACCAATAGGGCACAGCTGCCGGCTGACAGTTTTAATATTTTTAAGTGCAATATTTGTTATTTATACATTTCTAATAAAAGTTAAGTCTTATCTACATAATCCTAGGGAATACCTAAAGGGGCAAATTTTGTTGATCAAAGGTGTGATCAAACTGGTTTTGTATATATTAACACCCCGAGGATTACCCTATAGGGGATCTTGGCTATATAGATATTATATAACATTCAGATATGTTATTACAGGCTGAATATAACAGTCGGATATTATGTAATAGTTCGGTATTATTATAATATTGGAAGGTTATATAACAGCCAGTAATATCTGTTCTTATAACAGCTGGATATCACTATAACTGGTGATGTTATGTAGCAGTCGGTCATTATTGTATCATTTTGATGGATAAGTTCATCATCCTATTATTGCAACATCTTCAGACCCTTTCACTTTTTTCACATTTTGTTATGTTGCTCCTTATGTTGCTAAAATAAAATAAAAAATTACAGTTTTCACTAAGAATATCTCCATACTTGTCTCCATTCAGCTTTCCCTCCGCCCTGACCAGTCTCCCTGTCCTCCCAGTATGATGCTGCCGCCACCAAGCTTTACTGTAGGGTTCACTGGTATTGGGCAGGTGATGAGCGGCGCCTGGTTTCCTCCAGATAAGACGCTTTGAATCGAGGCCACAAACTTCAGTCTTGGTTTCATCAGAGCAGAGAACCTTCTTTCTCTTTCTTCTTTTTTTTTTTTAAACTCCAGGCGGCTTTCATGTGTCTTTTCCTGAGGAGAGGCTTCTTTCTGCCATAAAGCCAAGAATGGTGGAGACTGCAGTGATGGTCGACCTTCTGGAAGTTTCTCCCATCTGCATACAGGATTTTTGGAGCTCTGACAGAGGGACCTCTCTCTCATCGATGTCCTTCTTCCCCAATTACTTAGTTTGGGGGCGGCCAGCTCTACGAAGAGTCCTGATTGTTCCAAACTTCTTCCACTTAAGAATTATGGAGACCACTGTGCTCCTGGGAACTTTCTATCCCACAGAAATGTTTTTGTCCTCTTCTCCAGATCGGAGCCTCCACACAATCCTGTCTCTGAGCTCTACAGGCAGTTCTCTCCTCCCTATGGCTTGGTGTTTGCTCTGATACATTGTCAACTGTGAGATCTTATATAGACAGGGCCGGGTCTTTCCAAATCCTGTCCAATCCACTGAATTTACCACAGGTGACTCTAATCAGGGTGTAGAACATCTCAGAGATGATCAGGAGAAATGGGAGGCCCCAAAGCTAAATGTCAAGTGTCACAGTAGAGGGGCTGAAGACTTATGTCCAGGAGAAATTTTTAGTTTTTCCTTTTTTAATAAATTAGCAAAAAAAATTCAAAAATTTCTCATTATGTGAGATTGAGTGCAGAATGGTGGGGTTATTTTTTGAAGACTTTCCAAATACATGGTATCAGTGCAGCACTGGATATCAACAGTCAGATGTTATTCCAATGGCTGGATGCCACAGAACAGTCGGATATTATACAGCGATACTAATTATTACAGTCGGATATTATTATTCTTGGACACTATGCAAAAAATAATCATTCCAGAAAAGGTTTCATTTTGAAGACTGCCAAAGTGTGAAACTGCGTGTACAGAAATCTGGGGTAGACGCCATTTAAAGGGATTGTAGCTAGGGGTTAGACTCCATTTAAAGAGATTGTACCTAGGGCTAGACTCCATTTAAAGGAATTGTAGCTAGGGATAGACTCCATTTAAAGGAATTATAGCTAGGGCTAGACCCCGGTTAAAGGGATTGTAGCTAGGGATAGATTCAATTTAAAGGGATTGTAGCTAGGGGTAGACTCCATTTAAAGGGATTGTAGTTAGGGGTAGACGCCATTTAAAGGGATTGTAGCTAGGGTTAGACTCCATTTAAAGGGATTGTAGCTAGGGCTAGACTCCATTTAAAGGGATTATAACTAGAGGTAGACGCCATTTAAAGGGATTGTAGCTAGCACCACTCAGCAGTCTGCAGCCGCACCTGAGCGCTGCTCGTCTCTACAAATCTCCCACATGGTGCCAGCTGATAGAACGGAGAATCACAATGACCAATTACGAGCTCGCGTGTAACGTTCACGTCTTTAATTGAATTTCTCACATAATTCCAGCCGCTCGTCTTTGTTCTGACGTTGCCCGGGAGCACACTGTGTGCAGAATGGCGCTGCAGTGACGAGCGAGCGCGGAGAGTCATTAAAGCAATGCAGTGGAACGCGGTACAATGGACTGGGAGCCCTGCTGAGGGAATGGAAGAACTGCATTGAGACGTGTCAGCATTAACTGAAAGACAGCCAGCCCCGCCGCCAACCCGGCAGAAAGCGCACCGGCTCCGAGCCCCCGCCGAACAGAATGGGGGGGAGGGGTCTCACTCTGCATTTACATTGTATCGATTCCAGCTTGTAAAGACGGGATACAAAGTAATCACAGTAATTATAGGGAACGTTCTGGAGTAATTAGAATATTTAATGACTTTTTAGGAGAGAAGTGAATGCGTAAGTCAGGATACAGCGGAAACCAGGAGTCAGACATATATATATATATACACTGTCCATACAGTAATTTACATGTAGCCACATAGACGTGTCCAAAAGTAATTAGCCCTGGGATTATCATGTCCAACCAATGGACCATGAATATTCTGCAGGGTCTCATCCCTGGGGCCTACCGACCATTTATACTCTATAGTCAAGCCACGCTGCGGAGCACATCAGTCCTATGTCCTGGAGATCAGCAGTGGTCGCGGCAGCCGACTACCGACCGAACATGTGGTAAATGAATGGGTCCGCAATCCGGAAGATACTGTGCGGAACAGAGGCATGGATCGGAAGCTTCCGGGGACTTTCTGTCTGTACCTCTGCACTTCAAAAACTGCTACTTTGCATGCACTACTTTTTTTTTGCGGTGCGGATCGCGGACCCCATTGAAGTGAATGGATTCGGTGGCCACACGGTTGGTGCCCGCAATCTGCGGTCCGCAGCACAGGCAGGGCTGGCAAACGTTCGTGTGTGTGAGCCGTGAGAGTGAGAAAAATGCGGATTGTACACGGAAGGCATCCAGGTTTTGCCGAGCACAATATAGATACAGACGTGTGCATGAGGCCTTATGTAAGGAGGGATCGGCGGTTATCACCAGAGGAAGACGCCGGTGCGGACATATGTCCCCTGCAGCAGTAAGAAGGACGTAAGAATGAGTCCGCACCTGTTCCGCAATTTTGTGGACCGGGTGCACACCCATTCATTTCAATGGGGCCGCAGAAGATGCCTGTGCTGTCCGCATCCGTGGTTCTGTTCCGCAGCTCCGTGGAAAAGATAGAACACGTCCTATTCTTGTCCGAAATCACGGACAAGAATAGACATTTTCTATTATGGTTGCGGCCATGTGAGGTCCACAAATTGCGGAACGCACACGGCCGGAACCACAAAGCACTACGACCATCTGAATGAGGCCTAATACGTAGGTTGAGCCCTACAGTCCGGGGCCGTCAGCTTTGCTAATAGTACAGAAGAGGATAAACGGGAGCTCCCGCACGGCACAGACCAGGTAAGAACGCTTGATTCTTTGATAACTAAACTGTATTTTTTGTACAGGTTGTTATGGCAACGCGTTTCGGCACCTACTGCCCCTTTTTCAGGAAAATACACCCGTCCAAAACATAAAGTTTAGTTCTTGAAGAATCATACTTCCCTGGTCTGCGGAGAGTGGGAGCTCCTGTTTGTCCTCTTCCGTGCTTCACTGACCGGTCCGGCATTGCTGGCATCCAGAGGGGGTCCCTGGCTGTGGTCCTGAACATCGCTAACTTTGGAGGCTCGAGAGGCTTTTTGCCATTTTCGTCTTCTTTCTTCTGGTCCTCCTTATGATGCGCTCTCTGTTCTCGCTCTGTAACATCCATACGTGCCTATAGGACATCCCCCGGGTACAGATTATTCTGTTCAGTCCCTTCTTATTGATCTTTTTTCAGGAAAGATGGATGAGAACCGTTCTGTACGATGACTCCCATAAGGTTGGTCACCCAGCTTTCCCAGATACCTGCAGCAATACGGGCAGTGTAGTTGTGCTGGGCTGATCTGCCAAGCAGATGCCTCGGAAAGCTGGGTGATAAACCCAGTGAGAGCTGGACCAGAGGTCATTATGGTGGCCACCCAGCTTTCCCAGGAACAGATACAACTAGGAACTCAATGACTTCTAGGTAGAACGGCTGATGAATCTGAAGGGATCAGGATCTGAAGGAGTTAAACCCAAAATTTAAATAACCTATTTAAGGCCAAAGACTGCAAGTGCCTTAAAGCGAGTACTAATGGCGCCATCGCTCATCTGTGGAGGGAACATTCCCAGCCGAGCGGAACGCCATCTACAGCGGAGGGCGCGCACCGTCCCGGTAATGTTCCCTTTCCATACTGACCTGCTCCTCCCGCGTTCAGATACTTGTCCTTTGCATAAATAACGGAATCCAGCATCGACTCGAACAGCAGGAAATAACCCTGAGAAGAAAGCACAGCCTGGTCAGAAAACGAGGGGCAAGACGGCCGCAAGAAGACCGGGCGCTGAGAAATACGCAATTACATTAAAAACTCCCCCCACCCCCCAAAAAAATAAAAATTAAAGGGGTTGTCCAGGATTACAAAATTATGGCTATCTTCCAAAAACAGCGCCATTCTGGTCCACAGGCTGAATGTGGTACTTAAAGGGGTCCTCTCACTTCAGTAAGTGGCATTTATCATGTAGAGAAGGTTAATACCAGGCACTTACTAATGTATTGTGATTCTCCATATTGTTTCCTTTGCTGGCTGGATTCATTCTTCCATCACATTATACGCTGCTCGTTTCTATGGTTATGACCACCCTGTTATCCATCAGTGGTGGTTGTGCTTGCATAATATAGGAAAAAACACCAGACTACGTGCACTCCTATGGTCCTGGTCACCAGACAGGCCGATGCTTTTTCCTATAGTGTGCAAGCACGACCACCGCTGATGGATTACGGGGTGGTCGTAACCATGGAGATGAGCAGTGTATGATGTGATAGAAAAAATGAATGCAGCCATCAAGGGAAGCAATATGGAGGATTACAATACATTAGTAAGTGCCTTGTATTAACTTTCTGTACATGATAATCACTGGGCCCCCAGCAATCATGAGAAGAGGGGCCCCTGAGTTTCCAGTGTGACTGGAGCCATACTGCACATGCATCACCACCACTGGATCACTGGAAGGTTGACCTCTGGGACGCCCACAAATCATAAAACCAGTGGCCTCGGAGTCCCCTGTGTGACTGAAGCAGGAGACTGGAGATGTGTGTCTAGGGGACCCCCGTCAGTCAGACCCCCAGTGATCACCTCTCCTATGGAAATGGGAAAAACCCCTTTAAGATGGAGCCGCGCTGCACTACCAGACACGACATACTTACAGGGGTGGCACTGTTTTTAGGGGGGTGGAAGTCTTTCTAATTCTGGACAACCCCTTGAAGTCATTCATCCCCCACTTTCACTGTAATGTCTGGGTGGTCACCCCTTATAGTTGCCCAGCTTTCCCAGAAACAGATATAGAACGACTCAGTGACTGGTATTTCCTGAGGACTTTATTCTCGGTCCCTATGACCTCCGCGGTGGCCGACGCCTGCAGTCGGCCTCATTATCGGCCCCAGCAGGTTGCACTGCAGTAGGTTATCACAAGGTAATGGACGGTCCCCATACAAAACCCTTTCCCCTGGCTTTTTACAGCCGCAGCCCTGCACCCGATCCACAGAGATCCCCCCCCCCACACATATTAAATGGCTGAGCCTCCTCTACGGCGTCCGGTCGTCTTCGGTGTAATAATTACCAGGATATCAATGGCTCTAAGCGAATATAATGGCTGTCTGTCTACAAGACTAAAAACCCTCACCGGCCATTAAACTTTGTAATAAAATACAGATGGAACAGAATCACCGCGGGCGTCACCAATCTACACAGCGAGGAGCACAGGGATGACGCAGTCTGAGAGCTCGGAGGAGGGGACGCCCCCATATTACAGCTGCAGTGATGATCACGGGGGATGTACAAACACATGACCTAAAGACGAGGCAGAAAGACGAGAGCGGCCGCTGCCGTCATGTACAGTATCATATGGATACAATGTGCAACTGACCACATCCTGCACACAGCAGCCAACCAACCGTAATACACAGTCCCCTCATAGATTGTAAGCTCTTGTGAGCAGGACCCTCATTCCTCTTGTTCTAATTATTGACTTGTCTGTTGCTCTGTTATTTACGACTTTTTGCACATGAACCCCTGTATTGTAAAGCGCTGTGGAATATGTTGGCGCCATAGAAGATTATTATTATTATCCATATAATGTACAGTATATAGAGGAGAAATCACATGTTTAAATACAAGATTAATTTACATGCATTACATTAGTTACCATGTATTATACTGCAGAGCTGCACTCACTATTCTGCTGGTGCAGTCACTGTGTACATACATTACTTATCCTGTACTGATCCTGAGTTACCTCCTGTATTATACTTCAGAGCTGCACTCACTATTCTGCTTGTGCAGTCACTGTGTACATACATTACTTATCCTGTACTGATCCTGAGTTACCTCCTGTATTATACTTCAGAGCTGCACTCACTATTCTGCTGGTGCAGTCACTGTGTACATACATTACTTATCCTGTACTGATCCTGAGTTACATCCTGTATTATACTCCAGAGCTGCACTCACTATTCTGCTGGTGCAGTCACTGTATACATACATTATGTATCCTGTACTGATCCTGAGTTACATCCTGTATTATACTCCAGAGCTGCACTCACTATTCTGCTGGTGCAGTCACTGTGTACATACATTACTTATCCTGTACTGATCCTGAGTTACATCCTGTATTATACTCCAGAGCTGCACTCACTATTCTGCTGGTGCATTCACTGTGTACATACATTACGTATCCTGTACTGATCCTGAGTTACATCCTGTATTATACTCCAGAGCTGCACTCACTATTCAGCTGGTGCAGTCACTGTGTACATACATTACTTATCCTGTACTGATCCTGAGTTACATCCTGTATTATACTCCAGAGCTGCACTCACTATTCTTCTGGTTCAGTCACTGTGTACATACATTACTTATCCTGTACTGATCCTGAGTTACATCCTGTATTATACTCCAGAGCTGCACTCACTATTCTGCTGGTGCAGTCACTGTGTACATACATTACTTATCCTGTACTGATCCGGAGTTACATCATGTATTATACTTCAGAGCTGCACTCACTATTCTGCTGGTGCAGTCACTGTGTACATACATTACTTATCCTGTACTGATCCTGAGTTACCTCCTGTATAATACTCCAGAGCTGCACTCACTATTCTGCTGGTGGAGAACAGCTGCCACAGTGGACTTGGTCTTTAAATTCTATAAGGATTGCCTGTGTTCCACATTATCGGAAGTTTCCTATACAGATAAGCAGATAACTTCCTTGTGGCGCTCTGTCCATGCTGGAACATGAATGATGCTCTGCAGGGGTGTACGCTGCTCTGCACAATGAGCTGCCTGCGCTGTCCCCGGTGCTGGTCTATTATCAGCCGCTTACTCTCCAGCCTCCATCACATGCAGAGCCATTTAGAATGTAATTTCACAGGCCGCTGCTCCACCTGTAGGGGAGCCATCTGGAATTATACCTGACATCTTACCCAGAATGCTCTCTGGTAACGTTCTTTGCCCAAATGATCCTTACGTTTTTTTCTTCTTTAGCTCCCAGTCAACACCTTCAAAATTAATTACTGTAAAGGAGCCGAGTCCCTCCCCCACATCCTCTACCCACGTACCGGGGCACAGGAACCACCTGAGCACATTAGCCTCAAATAAAACAAATATAACAACGGAAATATCCAGAGGATTCTAAAGAGACGCAGGATTCGGGGTGACACGGGCGACATCAGGGCGGCTACTCTGGACGCCCAGGAACTGCGACTCCACTTAAAGGGTTCATTATACACAAAGATCTCTGCAAGTTTCTAATACACTTTGCATCTCAATTCATCACCATTTTCAAGATCTCTGCTTGTTGTCAGTAAAAAAAAAAAAAAACACAACCCCCCCCCCCCAAAAAAAAAAAATTATGTCCAGATGCTAAAAACCTGCCCACACCCAAGAGCTGAAGGTTTGTCACCATTGCATCCACTGCAGACAATCCTCTGTGAGCACAACCCATCAGTCGCTCAGACCCCGTTCTCTCTCCTGTCTTATAGTTCGTTACAATGTATCAGAGCAGGAGACATGAAGCCCGGGCAGAGGATTGTGTAGACTGGATGTAACTGTAGGAAACTCTTGGGCGCATTAAGTGTGAATGGGCGTTCAGATTGTGGACGTCGGCGTGAATATTCTCATTCATTGACAGCAAGCAGGGATCTTGAAAACGGTAAATGAACTGAAACACAAAGAGGCAGATTTATCAATAGCTTTACGCCTCTTATGGTGCAAATAAAATCACACATTACGGTGAACACAATATTTATGGTATATTTTGCAACTAAGTGGCAATAAAAGTGGGCGGGGCTTACCCAGAGGGGCCACGCCCCAGATTTTCTAATGATTAATGCCAGAAATTGGTATATACTAGAGCTCAAAAAAATGCAAGCTCATGGGTGCGGTAGATTTGATTTTCTATGCCCAACCTGTGGCCCTCCAGCTGTTTCAAAACTACAACTCCCAGCATGCGTCACCAGCCTAGAGATAAGGGCATGCTGGGAGTTGTAGTTTTGAAACAGCTGGAGGGCCACAGGTTGGGTATCCCTGTTGTAGCGTAAGAACTGCTAAAAGTTGCACCAAATTTATAAACTTACCTTAAACGGGTTGGCTCATCTCGCACTTTGGTGGCGTACCGCTACGATATTGCATCAATGTCAGGTAGGTGTGGGTCCCATCTCTGGGACCCGCTCCTATCTCCAGAACAGGGCCCCCGAAAGTGAAGGAGAGGACACTGCACATGCGCGGTATGCTCTCAGTTCATTGCTATGGGAGTCCCTAAAATAGTGGAGTGAGCATGCGCTGCAATTTTCAGAACTCCCATAGCGGTGTACGGGGAGCCCACTGCGCAAGCGCAGCCACAGCTCCATTTACAGGTATGGGACTGTCACAAATAGCAGAATTCTGTTTTGGAATTCCCATAGTGGTGAATGGAGGGTGGCTGCGCATGTGCAGCTTCTCTATGTTTACTTTGGAAAGGGGGGGTGGTAGTTCCTGATTTGGGGATAGGAGCGGCTCCCACAGGTCGGGCCACTCCTATCTGACCTTGATGGCATATCCTAGTATTATGCCACCAATGTCTCAGATGGGCTGACCCCTTTAATAAATCTGGCGCCTCTTACTCCATAGTAACCACGGTGTAAAGATCCTGGTTTACATCTTTGCCCCTCAGTTTAGTGGAATTTCTTCTATGAGCTGAAGACCTGGGTCAGACTGGTTGCTAGGGACGACGCCACTGAACAGACTCATTGTTACAATGTATCCCTAGCAAGCAGATGACATTGTTACATAGTTGACAAGGCCGGAACACAAGGCTCCATTCTCTGCTGTGATAGGTGATCTGTATGGAGGATAAATCAGGTTCTTGTCATCGTCCTCTGATTTTACTGCCTTGGCAGCAGCTGCCTGACACTGGTCACCGATATCCAGGTGTTTGATGCCTTGTTTCTCCCTGATCATCGGCTTGTGCCCCCAAAAGACTAATAATTTGATATGATATTTTGAAGTATTTTTTTTTTATTTTAGTGCAAAGCAGGAAAGTGTTAAAATTCCAACACTCGGCGTTAACATCTGGCAGCGCATAAATGGAGGCTCTAATTTCAGCATTAATCCAAAAAAAATCATGAAATGGGCAAACTGCGGGCGGATGAGCTGCAGAAGCAGCAGTACATCACCATAGTAACGCAGTTAGCAATATGGACAATGGAGGCAAAGCGGTAGAGAAAAACTGAACGCTTCATAAGTATCACCCCCCCTCCCCCTCCCAAAAAAAAAAAAGTGATGCCCCTGCTGGACTAACCTGATTCAGATTCTGTTACCAGATTCAATCCCTTCCTGGGGGGAGAGCTCAGGGTGATGGGGAAGGCAGCAGAATCCAGGTACCATGGCTCCACCCACTCATTGATGATTGTGTAACTCCGCCCATGTCAGAGGCAGTCGGAGGTTGGAGTCATGATCTGGGAAGCCCATGTCTTGAAGGGATTTTCCGAGACTTAAAGGAGTTTTATGAGACTTTAATAATGACGACCTATCCGCTGATCTGGGAAGGCAGTGGCTGGTCTTCTAGGTGCTTACCCAGCACAGCGCCGTAGACTGTATAGTGGCCATAATTGGTATTGCGCTCAGCCTCATTCACTTCTATGGGGCTGAGCTGCTCCTAGGCCACGTGACCGATGAACGTGAACTCAGTGGCCTAGGAAAAGCTGTGAGAAGGCTGCGTACACCGGTGCCTTCTCAAACAGCTGATCGGCAGGGGTCCCGGGTGTCGGACCCCCACTGATCAGATACTGATGACCAATCCAAAGGATGGTCATCAATATTAAAGTCTCGGAAAACCCCTTTAAAAATACTCATGGCCTATCTATACATATTTGATTGTAGAGGTCCAATACCTGGTGTCCGTGCCAATCAGCTGCTGGAAAGGGGCAGCATCACTTGGGCAAGCACCGAAGTCTCTTCTCCAGCCTGTGATGTCACCAGGGGCGGATTGGCCATAGACCTTACAGGGAAATTTCCCGGTGGGCTGATGCCCAGGGGGCCAGCCAGTGGAAGTTTTTGGGATATATTTTGTGCTGCTGGCAGTATTTTGTGGTGGACTGTGGTATTTGGCTCTGTTGGGGAGATATTATGTGCCACAATATGGTATTGCTGGCCCTGCCTTCCATCAGTTTGGACCCAACTACAAAACAGGGCCACTTTTAGTATTTTTTCCAGGGCCACTTTAAGTTCCCAGTCCACCCCTGGATGTCACATCCAACGGTCACATGGTTTTTCTGCAGCTCAGCCTCATTCAAGTGAATGGGACTGCGCTGCAATACCAAGCACAGCCACTATACAACATATGGCGCTGTGCTTGGTACAGTATGAAAAGGCTGGGCCCCTTTAAACAGTTTTTCAACAGGGAAGCCAGAAGCGAGACCCCCACCGATCTGATATTGATGACCATTTAAATTAATCTAAAATGAAAAGTTCAGTAGCTTTTTACAATGACTATTGGGAAATTTCCTTACCATTTTAAAGATCTCTGCTTGCTGTTAGTGAATGGTAACGCCCAGCAGCAGTAAAATCTGACTTAGTGAGGAATGCCTAGACAGATACACAGTAGCAAAACCTCAGCTGTGTGGGTAAGATTAGGCCAGCATGGATTTCCAGCCTCTGACAGCAATCCGAGAACTTATAATTGAATACAAAAAGTATATTAAAAAGTTTCTTGATGAAGATTTACATAGGACTGCAGGAGTCCTTTCCTGTCAGTCCCAGGATCCTGAGAGCTGCGGGGAGCGCGCCTCTTATAAATGCTAATCCCAGTAAGTGATACGGCAGAGCCTAATATGTGACGGGGGTTGTGATGGCCGACGCTCCTGAAGACAAATGGTGCGAGGAGCGGGATGAGGACTCGACGGAAGAGACAAACTTACTGCAATGATAAAAGGAGCAAGAAAATGCAAATGTCTGCAGAGCGAGTACAGACCCTGACACAACAAGATAGCAGATATTCCCATGATAAGGAGATTAATGGCCCCAGCAAAAAGACTCAATGCAAAACAGAGCGAGGCAGCGGGAGGAATAATGAGCAGGAACGAGGGGAATAGTGCACGGGGAAGAGCTCTCCACCAAAAGGATGTTAAAATGTCCAGGAGACTCTCCGTGCCCTTCCCTGTCCCCAGTCCTAGTGCTGGGACCCCTACCAATCACAAGGACAGGGGCCCCGTAACCCCTGCAGCCCCCCTTAAATGAACCCGAGTGGCTAGTCGCACATGCGCATGGCCACATTGTTCATTTTTATGGGAGTTCCAGAGATAGTCGAGCGCTGTACTCACCTATCTCTGGAATTCCCATAGAGATGAATGATGTGGCTGCACGGCCGTTCCGTACATTTCAAGGGGGCTGCAGGGTGTACGGGCCCAGCAGTAGCCTCCCCCCCCCCACACACTGTTCTAACATTTATTCTCTATCCTGTGGATCGGGGATAACTTCTTACAACTGGAATTCCCCTTTAAAGAGGACCTCTCCCCGTTCCGGACATGCCTATTTTAATATATATTTATTAAAATGCATTCCCAATGTAATAACAATTCTGGAGCATCTATTCTTATGTCTCTATGTCGTGCCATTCCTTTATTATTTCTACTAGAAGTTATGAATGAATTTCTAGTTGCCTTCAGTAAGGGTACAGAGGGGAGGTAACCAGTTGGGGGTGTGTCCCTGCAGAGTCTGAACATGGCAGCCTGATTGGATAGAGTCAGACTGTGCAGGGACACACCCCCAACTGGTTACCTCCCCTCTAAAGGAATGGTACAACATAGAGCCATAATAATAGATGCTCCAGAACTGTTATTACATGGGGGATGCATGGAGCTATTAAAACAGGTCCTCTTTAAGTGCTTGACAAAGGTTACAATTGTTAAAATGTATCTCTAACAACCAGACTGACAGGAAGTGAAAAAAGAAAACAGCGTGGTGGTGGTCATGTCAGAAAATGTTTCCTAGAAATCAGGGGGTTAGGGCTGACGGCCCACCAGCCCCCGCCAGCACTGCAACAATGTGCCGGAAAAAAATAACTCTATAAACTCTATACGCACGTAGTCTCCTCATACAGCTGATTGGCAGGGGTGTCGTGTGTCGGACCCCCGCCGATCTCATATTGATGACCTATCCAGACCCAGACAACCCCTTTAAGCACCGCTCCAGGCAATGAATGGCTTGAAGTGCTGCTTAAGGCCACATGAACGTTGGCGCACTGCATGTGACCGTAGCCAGCCGGATGTGAACAGAACGGGGATCGGAAAATGAAAAAAAATCTCTACTCGTAAATTAACATACGGTGCTGATTTTAAAGGGGACTTAAAGGGTTATTCCCATCTCAGACAATGGGGGCATATCGCTAGGATATGCCCCCGTTGTCTTATAGGTGAAGGTCCCACCGCTGGGACCCGCACCTATATTGAGAACGGTGCGGGGAGCAGTGTGCCTGGAGGACCCTGGCTTTCCCGGGGTCCGTCCACCACCAGGCGCAGCCCCCCCGCTGCCCCCACGGAAATGCCCGGGAGGGCACTGCGCATGCACGGCCACCGCTCCCATTCATTTCTATCGAGCCAACAAAAATAGCCAAGCCAGTGCTCGGCTCTTTGCGGCGGCTCCATAGAAATTAATGGAGGGCGGCTGCGCATACGCCCTCTGTTCATTTCCCCGCTCCGTTCTTGATATAGGTGCGGGTCCCAGAGGTGGGACCTGCACCTATCAGACAATGGGGGTATATCCTAGCGATATATGCCCCCATTGTCTGAGATGGGAATACCCCTTTAAACCTTTGGTGAAACCATGACCCTGAGAGCGCGCTGCACCTTTGGCTTTTCCAACATGCGGAGTAGGGATCCACAGAAAGTATATGGGATCTGTACTGCGCATGCTGAAAAAAGCCGGGCAGAGTGCTCTGAGAAATGCTGCTGCATGATCCTGGTTTCAAGGACCCCCCGGGAGTCAGACCCCCACCAATCAGATACTGACGACCTATCCTAAACACTATGGCAACCCATTTACAGAGGTTCATGAGTTTGTAGATATTAATGACCCATCAATATTAGATCGGTGGGGGTCTGACACCTGACCAGTGGACAGCGGCAGAAGCAGACTGCGCCACCCACCATGTAATGGTCATACTGGGGCACTGCAGCTCAGCTCCCGTTCAACTGAAATCAGAAAAACGATGGATCTCATTCAACGGCAAAGAAAATAGAGAGATTTTGAGATTTTACATTCAAATGTCCCTTTAAAAAATTGCAACATAGAAATACAATGTTTCAACTTGTCATTTCCCCTTTAAATAAGTCTAAATAAGAAAACGGCCTTTATTCTTCAGCGTGAATTATGTCGACATCCCCCAGCGGCGTGTGACTTACCATCCATTCCGAAATAATTATATCCACCTTCTCCACCGGTAAATCAATCTCCTCTATTCTCCCTTTAATCAGCGAGATTCTATCTTCTAACTTATTCAGGCTGAAACAAGAAGTGAAGATTGTAAGAAGCAGCACGTCCGGACGCCACGCGGCAGCGCCCTGGGCCAGCGCAATCTGTCCGGATTATTGGATTTACCAAGATATTCAATGATTGCCCCTTCACCTCCTAAATCCAATAACATGACAATGACCCATTTCTCAGCTATAGGCTCTTCTGGGAAGCGTGGGTGACAACCGATGGGGGCACCATTATCGCTCCCCTCCCAGAGTGGTTGTCACCCAGCTTTCCTCGAGGACCGAAAGGCAAATCTGCCGCGATATGATGGAGGGTTTATTACAGTTTTGAATATCACTCTCCCGTCTGGAAGGGAGCAAAAGTTTTCTTCATCTTGTTCTTCTGTTTCATGAATAAAATACTAGGGTGGCAGTGAAGACTGAAACTAAACAGGTAGCACCATAGCAGAGAAAAGGGAAGGTGAGGATGTAATGCCACATAACAATGTAGGTTTATACGTCATATACAGAAATCTGAGGCATGGCCCTGGCAGACGTCACACATAGGACACGATGCATCGGATTCGTTCAGCGGTCGGATACACAGCAAGAAATTACAAAACCACACAAAAAAGAAACAAATAAATCCTGAAGAAGGGCTGAGCTCCCCCCCCCCGAAAGAGGATCAATCTCCGTCCACGTACGGCGGACATGACAGCTACTGTTACTGCCAAGACGAGAATTATTCACTGCGGAGCAGCTCCTGCCCTTATCTCGCCCCTCTCTCCGCCATCTCCGCCGCACCGGGAATCTCATTAAAGGCGTAATTGAAAAAGGATGACCTCGTGAAACAAAGGGACGAAACGGTGCTCCAGGCGCCGGTGGGAGGTGAACTCCTGAACTGGCCCCTCCGACAGCAAGTATAAAATATCAATTACGTATTCGCGTTATTAAGTGGACTTAACAAATCACTGGAAATTACTTTAATAATTAGAGTGATGGCATACGGGCAGCGGGGCCAGCCCGGACAGGCCTCTCCCGCTCCGGGCCAGCCCGGACAGGCCTCTCCCGCTCCGGGCCAGCCCGGACAGGCCTCTCCCGCTCCGGGCCAGCCCGGACAGGCCTCTCCCGCTCCGGGCCAGCCCGGACAGGACTCTCCTGCTCCGGGCCAGCCCGGACAGGCCTCTCCCGCTCCTGAGGAGCAGATCTGGGTCTGTGCATGAGACGTCACTGTGCTGGCCACACCCCCTGCACTGGCTGAGCTGCTGCTGTTTGCTGTGTGTCTCCCCTCCCGCTGTATTCTCTAGGAACGTTTAACCCCTTCTACCATCAGCAGCACAGACTCAGGGCTGGAGGTTTTACTGAGCAACTGCAGGCAGTGAAGAGACAAATGCCGGGCACAGGAGCTGACAGACTGGAGGAGTTCTGCAGAGCATTGCACAAGAACAGGTAGAGGGAAGATCCTGTGTGTATCAGCAGTGTCATTGTACAGCTGGGACTTGTGGTCATACACATACAACATGCTGCTGAGTATCCCAGCAGTCAGACATGTGACTCAGGGCAGCTCTTGTATTCACTCCCTTTGCAGAGCAGGGGGAGGGGCATAAATATTCATAAGGAAACCCTCAGAGATTGTTGTTATTGCAGGTAAACAAAGGGCCAGAAGAGAACAAGGGAAATGGGAAAATAGAATTTAATTTTGCCTAAAACTTGCTTAGCTTATGTATATATTGCTGACCATCAGATTTACAGTGCTATATGTATATATTTTTTACATAACTCGTACAACCCCTTTAACCCCTATGCCTGGCAGGCCGTTTCTACTCCACCCCCCCCCCGTCCTGCTGCTGTTTTCAGGTATCTTATGCGGTGGCTCGAGGGGCAGGGGCTCCTATATCTAAGCAGACAAAGAAATCAAACTGCGGCTTCCAACATGGAGGAGCTGTGAGGACATCAGACTGGGACACAGAGGACGCCGTTCTTTTTACATTCCAAGACCGAGGGAACAAATCTACTTCATGCGCAGTTTCGGCAGAACGGTGCTTTGCTGCCAGTGCCGGGGGCTGACCGCGCCAGCTCAGGCCACCAAGCATGACCGGGGTCTGTTCCAAGTCAGGCTGCAGGCCAAACAGATCCGCACACAATCCAGCAGAGCGTTGCGCCTGCCATCCAAAATCAATAGCGCGAAGTCTCCGGTGCCAGCCCCGAACACCTGCAAAAACACAACGCAGCGCCAAAGGAAGGCGCCTGCAAAAAACACCAAGGAAGCCAGACCGTCCTGAACGCAATCTACTGCTCCCTGTTATCAGCCAGTACAGGCTGCAGGGAGGCGATGGATAGGATTTAAGTTATATTAAAGCTACATTGTATCCTTGATGTATAACTGGATTCAATCTATTGTTATCACTTTTCAGCAATTACAGACCGGGGAGTGACAGTACAGCTAAGATGAAGGACTACAGATTAGTTACACTGTCTATTGGTGTCTGAGATCACCTCATCCAGTCTCCTGTCCCTCCCCCATGCTTTACACTGCGGCTCTGCTTGTTCCGATTGGCTGATGTGTATAGAGACCAGTGCTGCAAAAAGTCTGCGCACTGAGGGTGAAGTATCAGTAAACTGCAGCTCACAGACTTGTGGAGGAGCTTCAAGAAAGGGGAGGGGCAGCGTCAAGAAAGGGAGGGGCAGCGTCAAGAAAGGGGAGGGGCAGCGTCAAGAAAAGGGAGGGGCAGCGTCAAGAAAAGGGAGGGGCAGCGTCAAGAAAAGGGAGGGGCAGCGTCAAGAAAAGGGAGGGGCAGCGTCAAGAAAAGGGAGGGGCAGCGTCAAGAAAAGGGAGGGGCAGCGTCAAGAAAAGGGAGGGGCAGCGTCAAGAAAAGGGAGGGGCAGCGTCAAGAAAAGGGAGGGGCAGCGTCAAGAAAAAGGGAGGGGCAGCGTCAAGAAAAAGGGAGGGGCAGCGTCAAGAAAAAGGGAGGGGCAGCGTCAAGAAAAAGGGAGGGGCAGCGTCAAGAAAAAGGGAGGGGCAGCGTCAAGAAAAAGGGAGGGGCAGCGTCAAGAAAAGGGAGGGGCAGCGTCAAGAAAAGGGAGGGGCAGCGTCAAGAAAAGGGAGGGGCAGCGTCAAGAAAGGGGAGGGGCAGCGTCAAGAAAGGGGAGGGGCAGCGTCAAGAAAGGGGAGGGGCAGCGTCAAGAAAGGGGAGGGGCAGCGTCAAGAAAGGGGGCAAGGGGGGCAGCGTCAAGAAAGGGGAGGGGCAGCGTCAAGAAAGGGGAGGGGCAGCGTCAAGAAAGGGGAGGGGCAGCAGCTACAAGAAAGAGGAGCAGCGTCAAGAAAGGGGAGGGGCAGCGTCAAGAAAGGGGAGGGGCAGCAGCTACAAGAAAGGGGAGGGGCAGCAGCTACAAGAAAGGGGAGGAGCAGCTACAAGAAAGGGGAGGAGCAGCTACAAGAAAGGGGAGGAGCAGCTACAAGAAAGGGGAGGAGCAGCTACAAGAAAGGGGAGGAGCAGCTACAAGAAAGGGGAGGAGCAACTACAAGAAAGGGGAGGAGCAACTACAAGAAAGGGGAGGAGCAACTACAAGAAAGGGGAGGAGCAACTACAAGAAAGGGGAGGAGCAACTACAAGAAAGGGGAGGAGCAGCTACAAGAAAGGGGAGGAGCAGCTACAAGAAAGGGGAGGAGTAACTACAAGAAAGGGGAGGAGCAGCTACAAGAAAGGGGAGGAGCAGCTACAAGAAAGGAGAGGAGCAGCTACAAGAAAGGGGAGGAGCAGCTGCAAGAAAGGGGAGGAGAAGCTGCAAGAAAGGGGAGGAGCAAAGAGATCTAGCCTTAAAGGTGTGGAGGTTAGAAGAAGTGGATAGGGGATAACTATCAGATCCATGGGGGTTCCCAGTGGTCACAAGAACGGGGGGGCCCATAGCCCCAAATGAATGGAGCAGCTAGCCGAGCATGTGCACTACCAATCCATTAATTCTCTGCGGGCCTGGAGGAGACGGCTATTTCTATCGGGCCCATAGAAGTGAATGGGAGCGGTGGCCGGTCATGCCCGGTGCTCGCCCATTCACTGTTCCCACCTCTGGGACCCGCACCTATAAGATAATGGGGGCATATCCTAGCGATATACTTGACCAGCAGGGTCCCAGCAATCAGGTATCTATCACCTATTCTTCTTTGAACCAAACCCTTTAAGCACCTTTTTCTTTACTTTTGTCTGGTGGGTCTCCTATAACAAGTATCTCTACCACAAAGAGTTGTCAGAAGACGCACAGTGAGCACAATAGGTTCCTGGTGGGTGGTCAGTGCTCCGCCGTCACTCACCGGATAATGTCCATCGCCTGGTAGATGATCTCTGACTGATCCACTCCGTACACTTTTTTGGCGCCGGCCTTTGCTGCAAACATTGATAGAATTCCAGTACCACAGCCAACGTCAAGAACCACCTGGGCAAGAGAGGATCACAAGTTATTATTATGGTGCTCTTACCTACTGAGCCAAGGAGAAAACTCTCATAGAGTCCAGCTAAAGGTATTTAGATAGAGGACGGCATGGCCATCGTGGCAAGCCCTGTTCCTATGTCCTGGGACTGTCTCTGGAGGACATGGAAACAGCGCCCCCTCTGTCCATAGGCTGTGTCTGGTATTGCAGCTCAGCCCCATTGATGTGAATGGAGCACACCAGACATAGAAAATCATGGCTGCTTTCTTCTAAGTCTAGCAGACTCAGCATATGCACATACGTTCTATATTTGCTCGGTTTACTTTGATTGCTATATGGGATACGTACAGTTTTCAATGGCACTGCCTGCACTGAGCGGCTGGCAGGTTGCTGACTGAAGGGGTTAATGACAGCCCCTGCTCTTTACATGCGGCTGAGCAGCATCCACAGGGTACGAATCCAAGAGAGGAACGGCTTCTGCAGTGCAAAACGTCCTCCCATAATTGAGGATTGCAGCAAGGCGACTGCGGCTGCGGCTGGCGAGACGGCAGCAGATGACAGCACAGCACGGCCTGGCGACGGGCACTTCGGCTAATGCTGCGGACGGTGAACATTGTTTAAACGAAAGTTACTACTGAGCTGAGTGATAGCGAATACAGTCACCCTTCATACCATGAGCATAGCAACGCAAGTCTATGCAAACACAATAGATTGTCAGCTCCATGGTCCGGGATGCTTTGATAAAAGTGTCTATTATTAAAGGGTCTTAAAATTCAAAAAGTCCTCAGGGCCTGTCCCCATGCAGTGATCTCTCAGATCGGTATTTGGAACGGCTCACACAGGAGGGGGTGTGCTACTGCGTTCATCTAGGAAAGTTGGGCAATCTCCATAGACTTCAACAGAACAGCGCACCCTACTGGTCACTATGGGGAGGGCAGACGGGCAGATAATTACAATAATTTTTTACATTTACATCCAATAAATATAGTGAAGGTATAAAATCTACCCACGCGGCAAGAGGAAAGATTGTGATGGGGGGAGAGCCTGAGACCCTCCCCCAACAGAAACCATAAAGGTCAATTCCAGCATTTAGATTGTAAGCTCATCTGGTCAGAACTCCCATTGTGATACCGTTCATAAAATAATTATGTCATAATTGGATGCAATATTTTACCACGTCACAGAGTATGAAGAGAACAGATTGTATATATTTTTTTTTAATTTATATTTTATATTTTTAATTTTTTTTTAAATCATTTTGTGTTTGGGTGTTCTATAGATTATTTATTTATTTTTTATTTCTGTTATTTTAAATAGCTAATTACGCCTGACACAGTAAAGCCGGCCTCGCTCTCATCCTCCAGTCCATAAATAAAGGGCGGAAAATAAAACCCATCCCGCGTTATCTGCACTCAGCAGTCTCAAGCACTCGACGAACATCCTCCGACTTATACAGCTCCCGCGTATTAAATCACCGGCTGTCACCACCGTACTACAGCAATGCGACCGTCGCCTGCTCTGTCATGGATTCTAGCCGTTCACAGGGGCCATTTCTCACCTTGTTCTTAAATAGATCAGGATTTTGGTACATGAAGTTCCTGTAGCTTTCTGTCCGCACTGCATCCTGCAAAGAAAAAAAAAGAAAAAAAGAAAAATAAGGAAGAGAGAATTTTAGAAAGGAATGTCACATAAACAGAATAAAGGTTTGAAATCACGTGATGCCCCAATTATCTAATCGTTCAAAAGGATTTATTATTTTTTAATTATAACTGGATTTTTTTTTTTTCCAAAGACCAAAAATTTCCTATTGGTTCCCATAATTAAGAATTTTTATTTAACAAAAATGTAGTTTAGGTATGAAAAATGTATAATAATAAAAATAGTAATAATGATAAAATAATAATAAAAATACAATGAATATGAATAATAATAAAATAAGTATATTAGATAAAAAATAAAAATATAATAAAATCTAATTAAACATAATAAAAAAGATTTTGATAAAAATGAACACAAAAGAGAAAATGGTAAAAAAAAGTAAAACTAGTAAGAAAGTAAGAAATTACTAAAAATGAAACAAAAATACAAATATTCACAAATGAACACAACAAAAAAGAAAAATAGTAAAAAAAATAAGTAAATATAGATAAAAAAAATTGGTAATAAAAAAAACTTAGAAATAGTCATAAAAATATTTGATATAAAAATGTATTAGTTACACAAAAGAGAAAAAAATATCTAAATGAATTGTATTCATCTGAAATCATGTTCTCGCATGTGAGCGAGGCTCCTGCCCGCTATGTAGTCAGGTTTTCCTTCACTAAGTGATCGCCTTCGTGGTAATTACAACTAATATAATGCAAATTGGGTTTGTTATCTCAGGCGTGAAGCTCTGCAAAGGTGATCAATTAAAATGACAAGGAAATGCCTGAAATCACATCTTCCAAGAAAGGGATTCTTTTTTCTGAACTGACGTAAATACATTTTATCGCGCGTTTCATCCCTGTCGTTTCACAACGGTTCTCATTACAGACTGCTGCAGCACAACCAGCCGGGGACGGGACGTCTACCGGACAAGGCTGGACTATCTGCGCAATATCTGACGGAGGCATGGGGGAAGGGGGGGATATTTTTACACCCGTAGTGCTCCCCGTTATCAGCCACATCAGCCTGAGATACGGTCGACCGTTATGTCCTTCAGTGGGAAAAATCCTACACTGCTTACCAGACACCGAAAAATACACATCTATGAAAATAATAGGGGGTGTGAATACTTATGCAGAATTTTTTTTTTTTACTATTTTGACTTTTAAAAGCCTTTTCAGCTGATAAGGGTATAAAAAAAAAAAAGCACCGAAAATGTTAAAAGTTACATCCATTGGGATCCAATATCTGTTCCTGGAAAAGCTGGGTGGCAAGTATTACGGATATTATTACACAATGGTCGTCACCCTATTTTTCCGGATCATAACTACGGTCTGTCCTATGCAGGGGTGTGAGATGTATGACTGAACAACCCGTCAGAATCTGCCATTCAGGGTTATGGGAAAGCTGGGTCCCAAGGACGTATATGAGCCCTGTCTACGACTAGCGCTAGAGCTGCGTGCGTTACGTTATTTTATATGGAGCTTGTGCAGTTGGGATACAGCCCAGCACCCACAAACCTCTCAGCCAATCACAGGCCGCCGCGTGGGGTTCCCAGGAAAGCGCTATGATAGGAAGAGGGCAGCAAATGATTTGCCCCCGACCCGTCCAGCCGCGTGTGCAGGACCGGAAAGCTGATCCGCCAGCTTTTAATTGATTATCTGAGGCTAAAGGCACGGTTCATGAAGAAATCCAAAGATTTTCCGCTACGATGATTTCTCGATTGACGCCTAAACCTTTGCCATTTCTGGTGGCGTCAGCAAATCGGTCAGATTTACCAAACAGAGTTTAACCCGCTGCAGGGGAATTAAAATCTCTCATCTGCAAAACAAAGTGAAATCAAGTCATTGGGCCGTACTCACATGAACAGGCTGCTGCTTTGCCGGGAATCTGTTTGTCTGTTTGCTAATAAATTGCAACATTTAAAATAGTAAAAAAAATAAAGAAAATGGCAGCAAAACCGCAATAAAAGCCTCATGTTTGAATACAGCCTTAGGCCTCAAGCACACGACTGTATGTATTCTGCGGTCCACAAAACATGGATCCGCAAAAAATACGGATGACATCCATGTGCATTATGTATTTTGCGGAACAGAACAGCTGGCCCCTAAAAGAACAGTCCTATCCTTGACCGTAACATGGACAATAATAGGACATGTCTTTAGTGGAATGCACACGGAGTAACTTCCGTTTTTTTTACAGACCCATTGAAATGAATGGTTCCGCATACGGTCTGCAAAAAAAGGGAACAGACACGAAAAGAAAATACATTTGTGTGCATGAGCCCTTACACTTGTCATTTATAACATGTCAGCACGAGGCCTTCTTCTCAAGGTCTCATATTTGCATTAAAATTTGGTCGGATAAAAAGAAAAAAAAAAAAAGAAAAAAGTCTAATATTAAAGGTACAATACATTAATATTCTGACCAATTATGGTGAGGTCTCCACCCCAGACTAGGACCAGCTTAGGTTTGGTTAGGTCAGTGATTCAGTCAGTAAGGTGGGAGGAGAAAACTAAAGAAGGAGGTCTTGAGAGTTAATAAAATTGAAAATAAATAAATAAATAAATAAATAAAAATTAGTCAAATTTTATATATATATATATATATACACATACACCATTAAAATTTGATAAATAAAATAAAGAACAAATAAAAATAACTAAAATAAAACTTAAATAAATAGAAATATAATAAAAGATGAACAGATAAGAAAATTAAATCAAAAAGTACATAAAAAAAGAAAATATGAATTTTATTTATTTTTTTCTGCTGTCTTTTCCTACAGACAAGTAAAAGACAGCAGAATACAGTCTTCCATAAACAGCACCGATGTCAATGGTCTTGAGGGGAAATACTGGAGTGTCGGGGGAGGGGGACGACTACTTATCTTCCTCAAGAGATTGATCCCAGGGAATATTTCCTATATTTTTGTGAATAAGCACATTGGGGAATTATTGCATAGAAATTTCATCATAAACTTAAGCTAAAAAAAAATCCACACTGACAACCACCACAACAGCTCACGCAAGGCGTTGTCACCCAGCTTTCCTGAACTCCTGAATCTCAACACTGCTTAGGTAAGCAATGCTGCAGCTGCTCCCGTCACAACGCTTCAAACAAAAAGGCAGATTTGCACCCAGAATTTAAAAAAAAAAATAAAAACTATAATAAGTGGGGGAAAAAAAGCCTTGATAAATTTGTCATTAAATTTAATTATTTATTTCCCAAACTTAAAAAAATAATAAAAATACATAAAAATATAAAATGGAATAAAAATAAAAAAAAAATAAAATTGAATACAATAAAAAATAAAAATAACACTGAATGACAAAAGTGAATAATAACAGTCCAGCAATAAAGCCGAATATGAAAACTAAAAACTAAAATAAAAAAAACTGCATTAAAACATTTGGAAAAAAAAGGAAAACAGTAAAACAAAAAAAGAAAACATTGTAAAAATAAAATAAATTTAAAAATTCACATTTTAATTTTTAACATTCTCTATTTTATGGACATGTAAGATTTTTCCCGTCGCTCTCGATTAAGATGTAGCCGCAGAGATAATACACCCGTGGCTCTCAGCGACCTGCAGATTAGGATCTTCCCCGGCCACAGGCTGGATCCTCACATTTACATTGTAGCAGCGGTCCGTTACATTGTAGCGATGTATTTACAATGTATCAGCGTTTTTATATGTATCCCGCCCGAGCCGTTCACTGCGGATCCTAAGAAGGGAGGGGGTGGAGAGGATTCTACATCTAGAGGACACCGCTCAAGGTTTTCTCTGATTGATGGGGAAATCGCAGTTTTTATAGATCATAAATTCCGGTTATTTATCACCCCCCCCAGGAGAGAAAACAAAGAACATTGGGCTGTACGACAGGAGGTGCGGCGACTCGGGAAAAATCAGCGCATCCCCGCGGCCGTGTTCCATATTGTTCCTGCGCAGATAACAAACGGCGCTTGTACGAGGTACAGAGGAGACTTAGTAAATACAAGCAGCAGGATTTAAAGGGCCAGCAACCTAAAAAAGCTGCGAACTATGGAGAGGAAGAATACGTAATAACTTATAATTCACAGGACGCTCTCTGGATTTTGTGGCGCCTGCACTTTACGTTTGGAAATTGCATGAATAGCAATTCCATAAAGTTTCACACAAGCCTTCTCTCTGGAGAACAAAAGGATTGGGCATATTAATGTTTCTGGCCTCGGCAGTGGTCGTTGGGGCGAGGAGCGGGGCAGGACACCCCATACACGTTAGATGCTACGACCAGCTGTCTGAATATAAGACCCCTGTCCGCAGTCTAAATGCTGAGCGACAACCCCGGAGGGAACAGTAATGGCAGTAACATTGCCTGCCACCCAGCTTTCCCAGAAACAGATGAACAGAACTGAGGGCCTTGTATTTACTGGGCAGGGCTTGTTCAATATTAGGAAAACCTGTCTGCGTTCTTCCAGAAACAGCGCCACTCCTGCCCATGGGTCGCGTCTGGTACTGCAGCTCGGCTTTACTGCAGTGAATGGGTCTGAACTGCAATACCGCTTACAGCCTGAAGACAGGTGTGGCGCTGTTCCTGAAAGAAAGCAGTTATGGTCAACTCCTTTAGGCAGAAACGTTATTTGCAGATTCTAAATGTCTGGCAATTGACGCTCGAGTTTTATGCTTTGAGCGGGAAAATTTCCGGATTATCAGACGCTGGACTATAAGAATGAACCAAACTCAAAATGCTTTATAGGTTGTCGGAATGATAAAAGCATGGCTGCTTTCTTCCTGAAGCAGCGCCACCCCTGTACGTGGGTTGGGGCTGGTATTGCAGGTCTGTTGCATTAAAGTGAATAGGGCTAAGCTGCAATACCGCACGCAACCTGCGATCTGGGGTGGCGCTGTGTCTGGAAGAAAGAAAGCAGCCATGTTTAATCACTCCAAAATTCCTTTAATATGGCATCAACTGGTGACTAGCCCTCTCCTAAAAGGCAAACCTGCCCAGTTCTGCTACGATTCACCCCCTGCTCTCACTGTAATGGCGGCCATATTGGTTGTCACCCAACTTTCCTGGACACAGACAGCACCTATATCACTGCATTGCGGTGACAACTGCTTGTCAGTATTACACAGATATTAGTAAGCAGTCCCGTTTATGGGTGATTCTTGGATTTTTACAGGAAATTTAAGGAATGTGTCTGCAGGTAAATTAGGATTGTCTGCCATTCCCCTCTAATACGGCGGCGCTGTCAGGGGGGGGGGGGGGCGCTGGCGTGGCATTATTATTCCTGTCACAGGGGGTGATTGGCACCGGCGTGCACTATGATTAACCCTCTTGGATTCAGAGTCCCGGCACCTGTGTTCTGCGCTAACCTTTAACATCTCTTCATGTATCCCGAAGTGCCCGTAGGAGCCGAAGTAAGCGCCGTCCTCGTTCTCATCCAGGTCCGCGATGGCCCCAGCGGAAGACGAACCACATCTGACATCTGCGTTCATCACAAAATCCTGCGCAAGTTGTCTGTAATCAATTTCAAACATACCCCAGAGACAGGTTTACTGAACCGTGGAAATGGAGAGATGAGCACAGCGGCGCCTGCAGATGGGATGAGCCCGGACCTGCCGGCAAACATCGCCTCCCCCTAGTGGCCAGAGGCCGAACTGCAAGAGCCAATCAGACCCCTGTAAAATAAACCAAAGGGAGAGGAATGGTCCAAACGCCAATCCTCAAAATCCTCCAACGGGTCATGGAGAAACACTGGGGCAATAACTGGGAAAATAACACCAACCCCTTAAAGGGATTGTGCCATGTATTACAGTAATCCCCTATTCACAGGATAAGGGATAACTAACTGATTGCTGGGGGTCCTATTCCCTGAATGCTCCCTTCTGCTCCATTCATTCTCAGTGCTGCAATTTCACACACTGCGGGGAAAAAAAAATTGCAGCAGAGACTATAACTCCCAGCATGCAGAAACTGACCGGCAGTGACCCTCAGCACATGCTGGAGCAGAGTTTTCCAACATGTGGTTCTCCAACCAGTGTGAAACTACAACTCCCAGCATGCAGAAACTGACGGCGGTGACCCTCAGCACATGCTGGAGAAGAGGTTTCCAACTAGTGGTTCTCCAACCAGTGTGAAACTACAACTCCCAGCATGCAGAAACTGACGGCAGTGACCCTCAGCACATGCTGGAAAAGAGGTTTCCAACATGTGGTTCTCTAACCAGTGTGAAACTACAACTCCCAGCATGCAGAAACTGACGGCAGTGACCCTCAGCACATGCTGGAGCAGAGTTTTCCAACATGTGGTTCTCAAACCAGTGTGAAACTACAACTCCCAGCATGCAGAAACTGACCAGCGGTGACCCTCAGCACAGTCTGAAGCGGAAGTTTGCAAAACTTCAGGGCATGCTGAAAATTGTAGTTTTGCAGCAACCAGGGGGGACAGTCCGCTTTTAAAGGAATTGTCTCATCTCGCCAATACTAAGGTAGCGAGAAACAGCCAGCAGGCGGCAGGAGCGAATGGGACGTACAGAAGCAGTGAGCACCAGACCGGCGGGCTGTTTCCTGCCCGCCTGATGGTCGTAGTTGCAAGATAAGACAACCCCTTTAAGAAGACGCTATTTATAGGGTGGACCCCATGGAAATATGTAAGGCGCCACTGTGCCCATTAAACAGCATGTTAAGGGTTAATCTCATGGGGACAGCAGGGGTCCCTAATATATTCACAAACCTCATCCTATTCAGCTCCTGGAGGGCGTTCGCCAGGATGGCCTCTGCTTCCTGCGCCCGGCTCTCCGCCTGCTTTAACCGATCCTGGAGCGATGGGTCAGCGCCCGTTCTGGTGTTTGAGGACTTCTCACTGTCATGGTCCATATCTTCAAAATCTGATGAGAAAACGTAGGATCTTCAATGGAGGTTATCCCCCAAGTGACCCCCGATCTTGAAAATTCAGCCGTGACACTCACAAGGGTCGGGAAGCTGAGGTATGAGGGGCTGTTTGCAGGATGTGACTCTCTGAGTCAGTAGTGACCGCAGCGCCCATGTCACAGGCTGCAAAGGGAGAGTTAAGGCAGCAAACAGCACCTCAAATCTCAGCTTCCAGGACAGTTCTCAGAGCAATACGGAGATGACCCGCCATCACAGTGCAGCCTTGTATAATGAAAGCCCAGAAACCTTCTTAAACACTCGGTATTTGACTTTGCTGCTGAGTTCAGGATCTCTGCTTGCTGCCAGTGAATGGGAACATCCTTGAAAAAATTCAAAGACAGCAAGCAGAGATAACGTGATGTAAGGCAAGTCTCTACAATGGAGAATAACACCATTCCGAGTGATCGAGAATGAACATTCAGGATTAAAACTCACAGGAAGGCGTTCATCTCCATATTCCGGTGCAGTGGGCGTTCCGGATTATCTGATGCCCTCCCGGCACCTCGCCCGCTTACCGTACTGAAGTAGTCCATCGTCCGGGATGACTGGCCTGAAGTATTCCTCCTTGTCCCAGGGTTTGGGGTCGGTGACCTCAGTCAGACTCTCCGCAGCGCAGCTCTGCATAACGTGAAAAGTAAGAATGTCTGATCACTCAGTGAACGCACGACGAGCGCCATCAAAGATATCAAACTGTCCCTCTTCCGGCTCCAGCGCCCAGTACTGAGATCTGAGGCCGCGGCACAGGGACAGAGAAATGTCCCAGAACAGGAGATAAAAAGGATCTAAGACCCCGGGGGCCCCGGCTAATCACAGCCAAACAGATCAGAATGAGAGCCGAACCTTCAGAGCGGACACATACACGCCTACAGACATACACCGACATACGCACACAGGTATGTACACCGACATATGTACAGATATACACAGACACCTATTATATACCATACACATACATGCACCTACAGACACATGAACATAGGTATATACAATGACACATATACATACATTCACCTACTAACATACCGTAAACATACATACAACACACACAGATATAAACAGACACATATACAGTCAATACGTACAACATACACACAGAAACAATCAACCACACATATACCGCCACGTACATACACTACACAGACACAAAGAGCTACGTACGACACATATATATCTACATACAACACATGTACATCTACATACAACACATGTACATCTACATACGACACACGCACAGATATAAACAGACACATATACAGTCAATACGTACAACATACACACAGAAACAATCAACCACACATATACCGCCACGTACATACACTACACAGACACAAAGAGCTACGTACGACACATATATATCTGCATACAACACATGTACATCTACATACGACACATATATATCTACATAAAACACATGTACATCTACATACGACACATATATATCTACATACAACACATGTACATCTACATACGACACACGCACAGATATAAACAGACACATATACAGTCAATACATATAACTACTCACATAAATACATCGATATACCTACACAATACACACAGAAACAATTAACCACATAAACCGCCACATACATACACTGACACACACAGATAGAAACAGAAACTGAACTACAGTCAATACATAACAGATATACAAAGACAATCTATGACATATTTACCGCCACATACATACACTGACACACACATGTATACCTACATAGACACATACAGAGATAAACACACATATATGGACCTATGTACTGATCTGTGGGGTCATCAGGTTAAAAAGTCCAATCCGTTTATGTCCAGGTAAACAGCATAACGAAAGTGCATCCAAGTTCTACCTTCACTGCAGCACCAACGTAATATAACAAATTCCTGCCCATCTGGGCGCTACCTAGACAAGCTGTCTCTGTCTCACCACTACAGCACAGTTCACACAGGGGAACCAGGCTCAGACAGGTCGCTTCCCAGTACACGCATACATAGAAAGAGACATGCACACATAACCCTTGATTTTCTGAACCAGGTAGGCATCTTGCAGAACTGAATGTGAAAAAAAAAAACCATCCACTGTCCGGACTATAGAGACTGCCATGTCCTGCATGCACAGCAGTTATTAAAGAAGAACTCCCGCAAAAATTTTTAGTCTCTGACCTGTTAGAAAGCTGCATGATATAATCTGTAGTGAATGTAATCTTCTTATCAGAGACTGTATCTGTGAGTTATCCCCTCTCTTCTTATTGTAGCTGGGTCATGTGACCAACTCCCTGACCTCCAACTGACCCAGGACAGGAATCCTGTTACTGCTCTATTCATTCCTATGAGACTGAAAGTGAGGCTCCCATAGGAATGCATAGAGAATTAGACTTCCTGTCCACACATAAGATGCTGTGTTATCTGGTGAGTCTGATTGCTGGTCACATGACACGGATGAGAAACATCAGGGAGATATAACTCACAAATACAGTCACTGGTAAGAAAATGACATTCACTACAGATTACATCATGTACATTTCTAGCAGGACATGGAATAACATTTTTTTTGCGGGAGTTCTTCTTTAATATATGTAAATCATTGTGTTCAGTCATACATGGAATAGTCTGAGCCTGAACCCTGCACAGAGCCCCGACATTCAGAGTCCAGGACTCCAGAGATGATCAGACACTTACTGTAGATCTGATGAAGTTGATGAGTTTAATGTATCCGTAAAAGTCAAGACCTAAAACGGCACAAGAGACAACAAAATCATACGTGTAATACAAAAAAAATATGTGTAATAGTCATTGCTGTAAGAATCTAACATCACACGAGTAGTACAGATAATCTGTGTATACTATAACCGAGATCAGGGGTTAATGGGCCCCTGGGGTCTACACAGCTCCTCTCCATGTGTAATGTTAGGACATAAGGAGCTAGTAGAGAGGGGCCGCCCAGTGAGGACCCCAATACTTCACATTTACTACTGTGGCTGCGGCAGAACGCACTGCCTGTACCCAGAGAGGTGACCCCGAGTTCAGCAACTATCTAATCTCTGCTTGCTGGAAATGAATTGACAATGTGCTACTTACAACTGAATCCGGTCTACACAATGTGAGCTTAAAGGGAACCCGTCACCACTAAACGCAGCGCTGTCTGCGGGCGGCATGTTACAGCGCAGGAGGAGCGGAGCAGACTGATGTGTAGTTATGTGGGAAATGATTCAATGAAACTGTAATCTACACATTGTAATCTATTCATTGTTCATGTGGGAGGTGTTATCATCTATACTTATAACTCTATGGTGTGTTATTCCTCTATTATTCCTGCTAGAAGAAGAGTGAATTACTATCAGTTTGCAATAATGGTCTAGATGGGTGTTACCAGTCTGACACTGGCAGTTCTGATTGGATAACATCACATCAACACACCTGACCTCTCCCAATCCCTGGCCTCAGCCATGAGGTGACTGCAGTGATTGGCTGCAGTGGTCATCTGTATGACTGTGACATCAGTCCCTCTGGAACAGCAGGGGATCTGATGGGGATCTACTGCTTCCCTCATTATTTTATAGAATTTCCCACCATTGCCCCTTTAAGACAGTGCAGGACAGACGGATACATTCTTCCTGCTCTGATACATTGTATCCAGTCTGAAAGAATGTCACAAACTCAGTTATGAGCAGCATTTGGTCTTTACACCTTTAAGACTCTGGATATAAGCAATGAAATGCCAATTCAGTGACAGCAGGCAGAGATATTAAAACAACTATGGCAAACATTACAACCCCCATAGGTGTTATCACCCAGCTTTCCCGGGGCATGACAACCTGTCAATGAGCGGTGAACCCTGCTCCTCTATGGTGCTATATAAATAAGTCAGAAAGCTGGTGGTGACAACCTGGTGGCAGTTGTACTGCAGCTTGGATTAGTTGTCACCCAGCTTTCCGAAAGACAGAAAAGATCCCCCATTCCCCACTGCGTACCGTGCTGGGAAATGATCTTCTGGATGTCAAACTGATGCTGGGCCCGGCAGTGAGTGAAGGTCTCTTCTGGAGACGGGTGTGTCCTGTGGAGCAGAGAGACGGTTATCACCCTCTGTATTAGATACATGTGGGAATATACAGGCGACCGCTACACTGCACAATACCTGTCACAGAACAGACAGCGGACCTCCAGACCAGCACCACCATCATCCTCATCATCCCAGGCTCCATCATCCTCACCGTCTGACAGATCCGGGGCGTCATCAAAGTCAGCATCACCCAGAGCTGAAAAACAAGAGACAGGGCAATGTGATCTCTGTGTATAACACCAGTGTGACTGGTCAGATCTACTCTCTGTATATAACACCAGTGTGACTGGTCAGATCTACTCTCTGTATATAACACCAGTGTGACTGGTCAGATCTACTCTCTGTTTATAACACCAGTGTGACCGGATCCCATATACTCTCTGCATATAACACCAGTGTGACCGATCAGATCTACTCTCTGCATATAACACCAGTGTGACCGGATTAGATCTACTCCCTGTATATAACACCAGTGTGACCAGATCCCATCTACTCCCTGTATATAACACCAGTGTGACCGGATCCCATCTACTCTCTGTATATAACACCAGTGTGACCAAATCACATCTACTCTCTGTATATAACACCAGTGTGACCGGATTCCATCTACTCCCTGTATATAACACCAGTGTGACTGGTCAGATCTACTCTCTGTATATAACACCAGTGTGACCAATCAGATCTACTCTTTGTATATAACTCCAGTGTGACCGGATCCCATCTACTCCCTGTATATAACACCAGTGTGACCGGATCCCATCTACTCTCTGTATATAACACCAGTGTGACCAAATCACATCTATTCACTATATATAACACCAGTGTGACCGGATCCCATCTACTCTCTGTATATAACACCAGTGTGACCGGATCCCATATACTCTCTGTATATAACACCATTGTGACCAGATGAGATCTACTCTCTGTGTATAACCCAAGTGTGATCGGATCCAATCTACTCTCTGTATATAACCCCAGTGTGACCGGATCACATCTACTCTCTGTATATAACACCAGTGTGACCGATCAGATCTACTCTCTGTATATAACGCCAGTGTGACCGATCATATCTACTCTCTGTATATAACGCCAGTGTGACCGATCAGATCTACTCTCTGTATATAACACCAGTGTGACCGGTTGAGATCTACTCTCTGTATATAACACCAGTGTGACCGGATCACATCTACTCTCTGTATAAAACACCAGTGTGACAGGATCACATCTACTCTCTGTAAATAACAGTCACACTGTTGTATCTTAAACAATTGTGGAACTACAAGTCCCAGCACAGTCACCCACATCGCCTCTCCACACTACATCTCTGTTACTCACATGCATCTGTGTACTGCGCCATCTTGGTTACTGGCAATATAAAGCCCCGCCCATCAATATCCGGCTGTCAGTGAAGTCCAGATCGTAGTGAGCTAAAGGACCTTTGATGACGTCATGAACATGTGATCAGTCACGTGTGCAGGAGGAGTCAGGTCTCGGGCAGTGTATGCGCTCAGAGGAGGTTTAGGTCACGTGAGAAAAAGTCCTGATCGTCACTGCAGTTGTGAAACAAGGAATGATGGGAGTTGTAGTTCATTGGCGACCTCAGTGCTGTAGCTTACTTCTCTCTCCCCCAAACTGGATTTTGGCAGAAATGACCATAGCTGTAGCCTGGGGCATAACTGCATGGGAAGAGATGTAGGGGGACATTCACACACTGCAGGTTTCTGTGTGTAGATGGGGTTTTAAAAAGGTAGCAGAAAAAAAAGCCACAGTTGTATCGAATGCTGTGGAGGTCACACTCATGCCTGGGGCCCTTAGGGCCCAAATACCACATGACTGGGGGCTGGTGCAGATTTTGCATGGGGCCCAGCTGTGCTCTGCTGAGATACAGTCGTATATAGATTGCTGAATGATACAGATACAATGTATGGCTCTTATGTATCAGCGCCTTGAGTTTTCTTTAGTCTCCTATTATTTATTGTCAGACTGTGATCAGGTCAGCTGCGGTTGGGTTGTCAGGACCTCCATCCCCACTAAAGAACAAATCCACCCCTTCTCTCCTCCGATCAGGGTAGGCTGTGACTGTAAGGCACCTGGCTGCAGCAGGAGCCCTCCCCTGCTACTCTGTACACTAAGCCCCACCCTCTGAAAAGCCACACCCCTAAGTCACCTGCCAACCAATAATGGAAGAGTTCAGGAGATTAACCCCTGTGTTCTCTTCAAAGAAAATACATTCACTTAAAGGGTTACTGTCCCTTTAAGGGTTTGCAGTAAGGTTACAGTCGCATGTTCCAGTAATTGGGGTTATGAAATGTTCCTTAAAGGGTTTGTCCAGGATTAGTAAAAGATGGCTTCTTTCTTCCAGAGGTACTCCCACCCCTCTCCACTGACTATATGTGACACTGCAGCTCAGCCCCATTTACGTCAATGGAGAGAGAGGCCGCAATGCCAGACGCAACCTGTGGACAGGGGTGCCGCTGTTTTTAGAAGAAAGCAGCCGTGCTTTATTATTGTACAGTCCCTTTAATATAAAAAAAGCTGCTACAATTTCCCCATTACAAATGACACAAAAAATCATTAACCCCTTACCTGATAATCCCTGCCCCCCCCCCCCCCCCCCGTTTGTTATAGTTCCAAAATACGAGAAACCAACAGTCAGGGTAAGAATTTAAAATTTTTATTAAAATTTTTGGTCAAGCTCATCACGTACAGTCCCTTAGAAGATATGTATAATATAGGTGTCACCACATGCACACATATTGTATATGGGAGTAAATGGCATGGCCTTTCAGAAACGACAGCGCCCCTCCTGGCCATAGGTGGCGTCTGGTACTGCAGCTCAGCCGCACTTAGATGGGACTGACCTGCAGTACCGACACACGAGCAGGACCTATGACCGAAGCCTCTTTGGACCACCTAGATGCTCCATAGCAGGAGTCAGCAACCCCCAGCTCTCCAGCTGTGGTGAAACTACAACTCCCAGCATGCACACTAGCTGTGAGTTTGCTGACCCTTGCTCTATAGGTAGTCGAGGGCATCCATATGTTAAAACCGATGTCCCTTGATTTTAGTGGGCACCATTTATAACATTAGCTATGGCTGCTAATTGTGGAGGGTCCCAGCAGAGGACCCCCCTGGGATCGGCTTGGGGATGATACATGGTGGCTGTTGTATCCAGTGTGTGACCCCCTCCCCTGCAATGCACACCTGCATCCATTACCTGAGCATACACTGTACATAGTGGTAGTTGCCCCCCTCCCTACATTGAGGTTGCCCAATGATATGCCATGCAACCAAAAACCACCAGAGCCCTGGCCTTAAAGGGGTTGTCCAGAATTAGAAAAACGTGGCTGCTCTCTTCCTAAAAGAGCGCCACGCCTGTCCTCAGGTCGTGTGTGGTATTGCAGCACAGCCCCAGTTACTTTACTGGACTGAGCTGCAATACCATACGCCACCTGGGACAGGTGTGGCGCCGTTTCCTTCTCTAATCCCGGACAGCCCCTTTATATGTGACCCAGAGCCTCCCTTTTTTGTATCATGGAATCAGATGTTTTACATCCAGCTCCAGCGGCACCTCCCCTCCCCCCATGTCGCCCCGATCCCACTACTTCTTCTTCTCCTCCTCCTCCATCTTCCCCAGGGTGTGTATGGCTTTGTTTTCCAGCAGCTCCACCTTCTTGTCACTTGGCAGCACGGCGTTATTCAGCATGGCTTTCACCAGCGTTGTGATGGGCACGGAGTAGGCGGTGGGGAAGAAGTGAGCGATCGGCACCATCAGCTTCCTGGTTAGCCATTCTCCCGGGCGCGACTCTTCCCGGTCAACCATCAGCACCCTGTAAAACAAGCAGCAGATCCGTCATCAGCATCGGGGCAAGTAAATCCGGCAGCCAACAGAACAGGGGGCCCGATACAGCGGTCCATACACCCTGGGGGAAGGGGGGTGTATGTGGCCACCAGAGCTGGGGATGTCAGAGTCTAAATTACACCTGCAGTCACCAGAAGCTTCTGTTCTGTCTCTCCTCCATGCTTTACACTGCAGCTCTGCTTGTGCCATCTACTTACGCAGGTCTGAAGATGGTGTACCGGTCAAATCCGATCTCTTCTACCTCCGCTTCCACTTCACCCTGTGGGATAATACGGAACATATCAGCTGTTTCCATGATCAGCCGCCAATATGGAGGTTCAGCCGGAGCGACATCACCGCCCACAGGAACAAAGTAGTTCTGCAACTTTCTAATGTACTTTGCATGTCAGTGAATGGAAACACCATCAACTTGAATGTGAAGGTTTGGTTGGAACTTGACTTCATCGCCACCTGGTGTCCATCATGTTGTACTGCAATTATGTGTTCCGCCTGTACCAGTGATTCTCACACAGCCCCAGTGATGTCACAACTATTATCAATGGCCTGGGGCTTAATGTGGCTGAGCCGCTCCCAGGCCATTGTTAATAGTTGTGACATCACTGGGCCTGTTCCAAACTGCGAGAAGTCCGCAGTGGTACTGAGAGTGCCGCTGCCCTCTCAACCAGCTGATTGGCGGGGTCCCTGGGTGACGGAACCCCGCCAATCGGATGCTGATGATCTATCCACTATAACGTGTGTACCCCCAAAATAATATATACTGTATAATGCTATTATATCAGATTATTACTAATGTCGTCTATGTACCCACCCCTCTAACCCATTATAATGTGCGTCCCTCTAAGCTAATGTATACTGTTATATACTATACAGGATTATTACTATGGACCCACCCCACTAACCCACTATAATGTGCATCCCCCTTAAAGTAATATATACTGCAATATACAATGTATAGGATTATTACTGATGTCGTCTATGTACCCACCTCTCTAACCCACTATACCGTGTGTGTCCCTAAGCTAATGTATACTGCTACATACCATACAGGATTATTACTAATGACCGGCCCCTCTAACCCATTATAATGTGCGTCCTCCTAAGCTAACATATACTATTATATACTATACAGGATTATTACTATGGACCCACCCCACTAACCTGCTATAACATGTATATACTGCTACATACCATACAGGATTATTACTATGGGCCGGCCCCTCTAACCCACTATAACGTGCGTCCTCCTAAGCTAACATATACTGTTATATACTATACTGGATTATTACTATGGACCCACCCCACTAACCTGCTATAACATGTATATACTGCTACATACCATACAGGATTATTACTATGGGCCGGCCCCACTACATCACTGAGGAGGTCTGTACTGACCTTAACCCTGAGGTAGAGGAAGCTGCTCCCCTTGTCGGCGCCTTTAGAAGACTCCAGATTAAAGTGTTGGCAGCCGCCAGCTTTTGCCAGCTGCGCCGACTTCAGAACATAGTCGTGATCGACTCGGATAAATCCAGCCTGGAAAACACAGGGAGCAGTATTATATTATATTATATTATATCACATCCAAAAACTGCTCGATGTCTCTTGATTTTTCAGGCTTCAATCCCTTATTTCTGTGAATGGAAACAATGTGGTTCACATCAGAGAGTGAAAATCCGTCCTGCGCTCTTCACACCCTGCTTGTTACACTGTACAAGAAACTCTGAATAGAATGCCTGATGAGCAGTTACGACTGACACACGGCATAGCAGTATAAGCAGGTAAGGAACTTATGTGATGTTTCGGGTCAGCCTAACCTTGGACGACAGCACCTGAGCGCAGTATTGGCGGGTTTTCATTCTTAGTTGAAACATAGTTGCCCACTGACAACTTCAGGTTCATCCACGTGACGCCCAGTACGTTTTCCAGTGCAAGGCCCATGCACATGGCTGTATTGCATCTACATTCTGACCGCAGAAGTATTGTTTTCAGCGGGTCTGTGGTCTGCATTTTGCGGTCATAGTCAACCTTTTTTTGGAACAGACACATGGATGCGGAATATGTCCTATAACTCTTCGCAAAATGTAGACCACGGACCCACTGAAGTCATGGGGCCTAAACCCAATCCCAATTTCTTAAAGGGGTCCTCTCACTTCAGCAAATGACATTTATATTGTAGCGAAAGTTAATACCTGGCACTTACTAATGTATTGTGATTCTCCATATTGCCTCCTTTGCTGGCTGGATTAATTTTTCCATCACATTATACACTGCTTGTTTCCATGGTTACGACCACCCTGCAATCCATCAGCGGTGGACGTGCCTGCACAAAACCCCTAGCCTATGTGAGCCCCAACGGTCCCGGCCACCAAAGAGGTTGGCGCTTTTTCCTATAGTGTGCAAGCACGACCACCACTGATGGATTGCAGGGTGGTCGTAACCATGGAAATGAGCAGTGTCTAATGTGATGGAAAAATGAATCCAGCCAGCAAAGGAAGCAATATGGACAATCAAAATACATTAGTAAGTGCCTGGTATTAACTTTCTCTACATGATAAATGCCACTTACTGTAGTGAGAGGACCCCTTTAAGAAGACTTATTTTCACCTGATAGGAACTGAACTGCTCATCCAGATCTCCTGGTTCATGAATAGAATGCCAGCATTACATTTTTACAGCGGCAGAAAATCTGCAGTGTATACGTCATGTGTGAAGTTTATTTATTATTACTTAAAGAGGAAATGCACTTAAAATTCTTCCAACTGTTGCAGAACTACAACTCCCAGCATGCTCCCCCAGCCAGGCGTTCTGTGGGATAACCGATAAGTTATCAGGTTTTATTTGTCCTTCGAGGGTTAAAGCGCGTTGACAATTATTTGTTATGTGGCGGAATAAACGATACAATAAGGATACAATAACAATTTGTTTCCCTTTCAGCACTTAATGGCGTTTCTTCCCGCTGTCGATATCGCGGTCTCTTACGGTAGAACAGTGGGCGCTTTGTCTCCGGTAACACCCGTGCCGGGCCGCTTTGTGTCGCCCCCTAAAGCCCGATGATTATTTTATTACCTTTGAAATGGCGTCCGATTCTCACGTCGGGTAACATTCCTATGCAGCTCTCTAGCGTCGCCGCTGCTACCCACGCTGCTTCCTGACAAATCCTTGGCCGGGGCTCATGTGTCGTCCCATTAAAGCGAGCCCCTAATTTCCCTGCCTTTCGTTCTGCGCTAAACGCTGCTTAATAGAGTCCTGCCATCTCCAATTGTCTGCAGGAAATTAGAGTGACACAAATACCGGCAGCTTTCATTCCCCCTTCAATCTGATTAGTCAGTCATCTCATTTCAATACTACCCCCAGCTATCACAGGCTAGCGTCCCCCCCCCCCCACCCCCACCCATTGTCCCGGACTTACAAGTGACACATTCTCCTTGAAGATCAGGCCGGGGAGCGCTTGGGAGCCCCTCTCGCCCTTAACCCATCATTCCACCTCAATGCCCACACCTTTGTTTCTCTTGTTGCCTTGCAAAAGTTGATATATTGACGCCTGAGCCATCGGCGTCCCCTTAATCCGATACACTTTCCCAAATCCTCTGAGACCCCAAGCGGACGGTGAGTAAGCCCCCTATTATCCTGCATTTAACCTATCATTACGCCATGCAGGATTTCCATGGTAGAGAATGCAAAACAGGACGGGGCCATACAGCCAAATATCCGTGACATCTGCATTCAGTGGGGAAACGCAACTTCACTGTTTTTACCCCCAAATTGATGAGCGTTCCCCTTTAAGAGGCAAAAAAAAAAGTGCAAATCTAAGTCTGCTTGAAGATATCTCGGACCCTAAAACAGAAGTGGGGTGACATAAGGGCGGCCATTACAGTGCCACCTCCACCTGTCCACAGACCCCGAATTTACTGCTCTGCTAAATTTTGGCGCGCTGAAATTCCAACGAAAGCCTTACCGCAGCCGAGTCCGTTCTGCATCCCATACATCTCCATGAGGGGAAAGTGCTAAGGACCACGGAGCGGCGGCGTATAGTATGTCCGTTTTTGGTGAGGCCGTGGCTCAGCGCTGCCTGCCACTGAAACAAATGAGAGGCGAAAGGACACGGCTGCTGGTGGGTTTTCCGGCACAGTTGTCTACGCCAAAATTACATCGTGTGAAGGGGCCCCCAAGTGTCAGTGTTAACTTTACATCTGGAATTCTGTTTGGATTTGGATTAAAAATGGCTAAATGATGCTAGAAAATGTCATATATATTGCATTCTATTCATGAACCAGGAGGAACTGGATGAACATGGCTATAGGGCCCTGCAAGATGTAGGTATTCACTTTCGATATTACATTCTATTCATGAACCAGGAGGAACTGGATGGACATAGCAGGAGAGCTCTGTGAGATGTCAGTTTCACCGTAGATCTGGAATTCTTTTCAGGAACTAGGATATTGTGGATAAACGTGGCTTTGAGGACCTGCCAGATGTCAGTTTTTACTTTCGTTACTGCATTCAATTCATGAACCAGGAGGAACTGGATGAACATGGCTATAGGGCTTTGTAAGATGTTGGTGTTCACTTTCAGTATTGCATTCTATTCATGAACCAGATGGAACTGGATGAACATGGCTATAGGGCCCTGCAAGATGTAAGTATTCACTTTAGATATTGCAGTCTATTCATGAACCAGGAGGAACTGGATGACCATGGCTATAGGGCCCTGCAAGATGTTGGTGTTCCCTTTCGATACTGCACTATGAACCAGGAGGAACTGGATGAACGTGGCTATAGGGCTTTCTAAGATGTTGGTGTTCACTTTCAGTATTGCATTCTATTCCTGAACCAGGAGGAACTGGATGAACATGGCTATATGACCCTGCAAGATGTTGGTGTTTACTTTCGATATTGCATACTACTCATGAACTAGGAGGTTCTGGATGAACACGGCTATAGGGCTTTGCAAGATGTTGGTGTTCACTTTCAGTATTGCATGCTACTCATGAACCAGGAGGATCTGGATGAACATAGCTAGAGGGCTTTGCAAGAAGTTCTCATTATGAAGCAGGAGGAACTGGATGAACGTGGCTAGAGGTCAGATATGGAAGATGAACCTAACGGTCAAGGATATCCTTGCATCACACATGGCCGGCATTGCGAGTCTATATGTGACTCCAACCTCCTAAACACGGACTTTGTATGTAACATGCAGGAACACGTGTGAGCTGATAACACACATGGCGGGTTATGTCCTATCAGTAAGATAAGCTGTAATTGCTTTTTATCTGGGTCCAAATTCTAACGGCAGAGAGCGGCGGATGACATCATGTCCGACTGCACCGCCTATGTCCGCAGAAGCAGAGGGACGATCTCAGAACCGGTCTGTGGGACGTTAAAGGGGTCGTCCCATGAAAAATATTCTACATTTTTCAAACCAGCCCCTGGATCTGAACACTTTTGTAATTGTATGCAATTAAAAATTCAGTATCGCCACTGAGTTATTCAATGAACTCTATCTGTATGGCGCCACCTGCTGTTTAATCTTCTAATTCCTCTGTCCTGCTCACTGAGATGGAAGCACATGCTCAGTTCCATCCTTCAACTGCCACAAAAGTGGCAGTAGAAAGGACACGCCCCATGAGAAGGTGCACGCTTCCTAAATTGCCAGCTTGAAATAAATCTAGCAGAACAATTAGAGCAGTGAATGTGGAGATCTCTGGATCCATGTGAGGTACAGGAGAAGAGGCACCAGCCCCGAGAGCGGCTGCACCCCCATGACTCCTTACAGGCGTCTGTCTATGGCCGGCTTAGGGCTGGATTATAATGTGACGAGCTCTTGAATTAGGGGCAGCCGCTCTACTCACCTCCCCAGATTTTGCTTTTGTGGTTCCAAGACAGCAGAACCCAACATCGTGTCCTTGAAAGGCGGCTGAATGCTCATCTAACTTCTCAAAATCAACCACCTCCTGGTTCTGGAGATAGAAAAGAGAGAGTGTGGGGTGAGTATGGGGAGATAGAGGGGTGTAATCAAGAGTCACTGCCCCCATGCCCGAACAAAATCAGCACGCTCCTCTCCTGAAATCCTCTGTGCTGCTGGGAGGACCTGCTCCTTTCACTATGTAACTTTCACCCTGTGACCTCCACAAGATCAGCACACTCCTGTCCTGAAATCCTCTGTGCTGCTGGGGACCCTGCTCCTTTCACTATATTAACTCTCCTCCTGTGACCTCCACAAGATCAGCACACTCCTCTCCTGAAATCCTCTGTGCTGCTGGGGACCCTGCTCCTTCCAGTAAGTAACTCTCATCCTGTGACCTCCACAAGATCAGCACACTCTTCTCCTGAAATCCTCTGTGCTGCTGGTGGCCTGTGATCTGCTACTAGTCTGTATTCTCTTCCATACATCACAACACCACAGAGGAGTGACCAGGTCACTGTCCCCTGCAAAATCAACACACTCCTCTACTAAAATACTCTGTGCTGCTGGACACCGTGCTCTTTCCACTTGTATAGCTCTCTGGCTGTGACCTCCTACCTGTCACCACTCTCCTCCCAAATCATGACACTAGACACGAGTGGACAGGTCACTCGCTCCTACAAGGTCATCACACTCCTCTCCTGCTGCTGTTCTATCCCCACCCACTATGACTATACAAGGTAAGATGACATCACCCACCACATCTTTATAAGCCTCGTCTTCATAGTCCAGCTTCCGGCGCCCGATGACGGTGACTTTGCCGTAAAGCCGACTGTGGACGATCTGCTTAAGGAGTTCTTTGCCCGTCTCTCCGGACGCCCCGAGGATGAAGCAGGACTTGTTCAGCTGCCGGTATTCTTCTTGCAGCGTCTTGAGATCTTTAGCCATCCTGTGTTCAGCAAGGAAATGATGAAGCGTTAGGATTCCTTTTAATAAACCGTGGCCCCTCGGGGAACATCGGGCCCGGAACGTCCTGCTGCCATAGTTACTAATTACAGGCTAATGGGTAAACAACAGTCAGGACGCCGCGGCCGCCACAGACGATTCTGGGGGGGGAGGGGGGCGTCCAAATATAAGATGCACAGAGGGAACGCTCCCTGTCCATAGTTACTAATTACAGGCTAATGGGTAAACAACAGTCAGGACGCTGCGGCCGCCACAGACGATTCTGGGGGTGTGTGTCCAAATATAAGATGCACAGAGGGAACGCCCCCTGTCCATAGTTACTAATTACAGGCTAATGGGTAAACAACAGTCAGGACGCTGCGGCTGCCACAGACGATTCTGGGGGTGTGTGTCCAAATATAAGATGCACAGAGGGAACGCCCCCTGTCCATAGTTACTAATTACAGGCTAATGGGTAAACAACAGTCAGGACGCTGCGGCCGCCACAGACGATTCTGGGGGGGAGGGGGCGTCCAAATATAAGATGCACAGAGGAAACGCCCCCGATCCCTTCTGCCATTCACAAGCTTTGAGAGTCATTAGAGGGGTTCGCTATAGGCACCCCCTTACTAGCTGACACTCCCTCCAAATGACCACAGGGGGCCCCATCCTTGGACACCTGGTGGGGTATACAGAGGACAAAACCGGAACTCTTTACTATGGTAGGACTTTGCCAACTCCTTTGCTCAAATCCCTCTTAATCCTTGGGGGGTCCCCCTATATTTCATTCATACACCCTACTAGTTGTGCACCCTTAAAGCGTATGTCCACGGTGGCACATGACATCTTTATACAGGGTATGTATACTTTTGCAACAATATAAATTTTGTAATATAGCGTCAATGCAACTTTGCACTGTGTTAATTAATCTACCGTTTTGTGTATACAGCTCCTATACAGACCTGTGTATCTCCATGGTAACACACACTGTACAGTCTGATCTCACAGTCATGTGTTACTCCGCTCCACCTCCCTGCTTTTTACTCCTTAGGCCTCATGCACACGACCGTTGCACCGCCGTGTCCTATTGCGGCCTGCAAACAGATGGATGTTGCCTGCGCATTGGGGACCGCAAATTGCGGTCACAAATGCACGGAACAGCCGTGTGCTTGAGCCCTTACAGACAGTAGAAGACGAGGCCGAAGGGAGGAAGTCGCTGCAGGATCAGACTACACATGGGTTTGTAGTCTGTTACCATAGAGACATAGAGGTCTGCACAGGAGCTCTATGCTCCAGTAGGAGATTTTGTAACACTGTAAAACTGTTGCAAAAGTATACACACCCCTTCCAAAATTCTCATTTCAAATTGCAAGGCATATATGAAAAGGTCTGTATACGTTGTCCCAACGTTGATGACTTGGCTATAACATATACCTGTGACTAACCCTAGGGGCGCTCTCACTGCCGCTGTCAGATTCTGTGTTTGCAGCAGACGGGGCCCCTCGGCTCAGGAAACAGGGCTGTTCTATGGACGCCTCATTTTGAGCTTTTCCATGGAAAGTCCTTGATGAGTTTGGGAGGAGGAAGCGGCTGCTCGGCATCAAATCCCTTCATATCTATATTTAGTCAGCGACCAAAGTGGAGAATTCACACACCGTACGGCTTCTACTATGACTACATACAGGATATGGCGCCATATTGGAGCTCAGAACTGTGGGGTGCGTTCTATAATACCGCGATGTGCTCATACTGCTGAGCTTGTGCTGATACAAAGCAGACCATATGAGCAAGCAGAGCTGCAGTGTAAATCATGAGGGAGGGTCGGATTAGAGAGAAGATGGCTTTCAGATTACTTTATACAATGAGGCTGAAAGGCAGCGATACTGACCGCCTATAATTCCCGATCCCCCGCTACAGTCGGCCTCTTACACACTGCATGTCCCTTTAAGAGAAGTCATCTCAGGAGAGAGCTGGGAGGCTGTATGTAAACCAGAAATCAAATCCGCTGTTGATTCACAGCACACACTGCGCCGTGACAGCATACAACCACACCCATCATCCACAGTCCCGGCCATACATGGGTGTATCCCGAGCAAACAAGGGGCAAAGCCATGGGGGCCGGGCGGGGGTCTTCTTCTACAGGACACCTAGTGGTGAGGCTGAGAGTCCATGAGTGGACAGAAGTGTCCTTAGGACTTACAAAAGCCATTTTGTGGAGCTGAACATGTGCACCTCCTATAACCACCTCACCAGCTTATATCACTGTAATGCAGGGATCAGTAAACCTCCGGCACTCCAGCTGTTGTGAAACTACAACTCCCAGCATGCTCCTTTCACTTCTGTGGGAATTCAGAGAACAGCCAAGCAAGTGTGCATGATGAGAGATGTAGTTTCACAACAACTGGAGGTTGCTGATCCCTGCGGTAATGCATCTAAGAAGCCGAATGAAGACACATTATAAATGGTTTAGATTAGAAATCTTCTACTGTTTTGTGTACACATCACTGTGTTTATTATCCCTGTACTGTAACACAGTAACATAGTAACATAGTTTATAAGGCCGAAAAAAGCCCTCTGTCCATCCAGTTCTTCCTGTTATCCTATAAGTTGATCCAGAGGAAGGCAAAAAACCCCTGTGAGGTAGAAGCCAATTTTCCTCACTTTTTTTTTTTTTCCACACATTTTTCCTCCCGACTCCAATCAGTCATCAGAATAACTCCCTGGATCAACGACCCCTCTCTAGTAACTATAACCTGTAATATTATTACCTCCAGAAATACATCCAGGCCCCTCCTGATCTCTTATAGTGAACTTACCATCACCACCTCCTCAGGGAGAGAGTTCCATAGTCTCACTGCTCTTACCGTAAGGAGTCCATAGTCTCACTGCTCTTATAGTAAAGAGTCCATAGTCTCACTGCTCTTACCGTAAAGAGTCCATAGTCTCACTGCTCTTACCGTAAAGAGTCCATAGTCTCACTGCTCTTACAGTAAAGAGTCTATAGTCTCACTGCTCTTATAGTAAAGAGTCCATAGCCTCACTGCTCTTACAGTAAAGAGTCCATAGTCTCACTGCTCTTACAGTAAAGAGTCCATAGTCTCACTGCTCTTACAGTAAAGAGTCCATAGTCTCACTGCTCTTACAGTAAAGAGTCCATAGTCTCACTGCTCTTACAGTAAAGAGTCCATAGTCTCACTGCTCTTACAGTAAAGAGTCCATAGTCTCACTGCTCTTACTGTAAAGAGTCCATAGTCTCACTGCTCTTACCGTAAAGAATCCTCTTCTATGTTTGTGTACAAACCTTCTTTCCTCCAGACGCAGAGGATGTCCCCTCGTCACAGTCACAGTCCTGGGGATAAATAGATGATGGGAGAGATCTCTGTACTGACCCCTGATATATTTATACATAGTTATTAGATCTTCCCTCAGTCGTCTTTTTTCTAAAGTGAATAACCCTAATTTTGATAATCTTTCTGGGTCCTGTAGTCCACCCATTCCAGTTATGACTTTAGTTGCCCTCCTCTGAACCCTCTCCAGCTCTGCTATGTCTGACTTGTTCACAGGAGCCCAGAACTGTACACAGTCCTCCATGTGTGGTCTGACTAGTGATGTGTAAAGTGGCAGGACTATGTTCTCATCACGGGCATCTATGCCTCTTTTGATGCAACCCATTATCTTATTGGCCTTGGCAGCAGCTGTCTGACACTGGTTTCTACAGCTTAGTTTGCTGTTCACTAAAATTCCTAGGTCCTTTTCCATGTCAGAGTTACCCAATGTTTTACCATTCAGTATGTACTGGTGACTTGCATTATTCCTTCCCATATGCATAACCTTACATTTGTCAGTGTTAAACCTCATCTGCCACTTCTCTGCCCACGCCTCCAGTCTATCCAGATCCATCTGTAGCAGTATACTGTCCTCTATAGTATATAAACAGTATACTGTCCTCTGTAGTATATATATATACAGTATACTGTCCTCTGTAGTATATATACAGTATACTGTCCTCTATAGTATATATACAGTATACTGTCCTCTATAGTATATATATACAGTATACTGTCCTCTGTAGTATATATACAGTATACTGTCCTCTGTAGTATATATATACAGTATACTGTCCTCTATAGTATATATACAGTATACTGTCCTCTGTAGTATATATACAGTATACTGTCCTCTGTAGTATATATACAGTATACTGTCCTCTATAGTATATATACAGTATACTGTCCTCTGTAGTATATATACAGTATACTGTCCTCTGTAGTATATATACAGTATACTGTCCTCCTCTGTGTTAATTACTTTACACAGTTTAGTGTCATCTGCAAAAATGTATATTTTACTGTGCAAACCTTCTACAAGATCATTAATAAATATATTGAAGAGAATAAGGCCCAATACAGACCCCTGTGGTACCCCACTAGTGACAGTGACCTCTCCAGTACTGACCCCTGTGGTACCCCACTAGTGACAGTGACCCCTCGAGTACTGACCCCTGTGGTACCCCACTAGTGACAGTGACCCCTCCAGTACTGACCCCTGTGGTACCCCACTAGTGACAGTGACCCCTCGAGTACTGACCCCTGTGGTACCCCACTAGTGACAGTGACCCCTCCAGTACTGACCCCTGTGGTACCCCACTAGTGACAGTGACCCAATCTGAGTATGTACCGTTAATAACCACCCTCTGTTTTCTATCACTGAGCCAGTTACTTACCCACATACAGACATTTTCTCCCAGGCCAAGCATTCTCATTTTATATACTAACCTTGTATGTGGTACAGTGTCAAATGCTTTGGAAAAGTCCAGATATATGACATCCATTGATTCGCCGCGGTCCAGTCTAGAACTTACCTCCTCATAGAAACTGATTAAATTGGTTTGACATGACCGATCCCTCATGAAGCCATGCTGATATGGAGTAATTTGCTTATTTTCATTGAGGTACTCCAAGATAGCATCTCTTAGAAGACCCTCAAACAGTTTACCCATGACAGATGTTAAACTTACCGGCCTATAGTTCCCGGGCTCTGTTTTTGGACCCTTTTTGAATATTGGCACCACATTTGCTATGCACCAATCCTGTGGAACACTCCCCGTCAGTATAGAGTCCTTAAATATCAGAAATAAGGGTCTGTCGATGACATTACTTAATTCTCTTAGGATACGGGGGTGTATGCCATCTGGTCCTGGTGATTTGTCTATTTTAATCTTTTTAAGACGCATCTCTACTTCTTCCTGGGTCAGAGAGGACACTTTTAATGGGCATCTGTGACATCACTGTGTTTATTATCCCTGTACTGTGACATCACTGTGTTTATTATCCCTGAGCATTAAAGGGATTGTCTTACCAGCAAACTGCACTTTTTCCTATAGTGTGCAAGCATGGCCACCGCTGCTAGATTTCAGGGTGGTCGTAACCATGGAGACAAGTAGTGTATAATATAGCCAGTAAAAGAAGCAATATGGAGAATCACAATACATTAGTCAGTGCCTTGCATTAAAGGGGTTCTGCAGTTTTTTCAAACTGATGATCTATCCTCTGGATAGATCATCAGCATCTGATCGGCGGGGGTCCGACACCCGGGACCCCCGCCGATCAGCTGTTTGAGAAGGCAGCGGTGCTGCAGGAGCGCCACGGCCTTCTCAGTGTTTACCGCAGGCCAGTGACATCACGACTACTATCACTGGCCTGGGAGCGGCTAAGCTCCATTCATGTGAACAGAGCTTAGCCCCGCCCAGGCCAGTGATAGTAGTCGTGACGTCACTGGGCCTGCGGTAAACACAGAGAAGGCCGCTGCGCTCCTGCAGCGCCGCTGCCTTCTCAAACAGCTGATCGGCAGGGGTCCCCGGGTGTCGGACCCCCGCCGATCAGATGCTGATGATCTATCCAGAGGATAGATCATCAGTTTGAAAAAACTGCAGAACCCCTTTAACTTTCTCTACATGATAAATACCATTTGCTGTAGTCAGAGAACCCCTTTAAGGAGACCAAAATATTACTAGGTCTTCTCACTATTTGCTGTGGGCCCCTCATGGTTCATTGCTGCAAACACCAAAGACAGAAGAAGCATCCTGAGGAAGAGCCTGACCCGGGATAACACAACTGACCTCAGGGATTTTCTCACCGCCGCCAGCATGACTCTGCAGAATCCGGTGTGCGAGGGAGGGAAGGAGTGTGCACACTAGTGCAAGGTTACAATGTACACAGTGACGCCCACTGCATGCTGCTACTACGGGTGTGTTTATCGTGGGCGATCCCCTCCGCCTGCGCTAGAAAGTAAAATAGCAACACCTTCTACAGTGGATATGGGAACGGGAACAGTTTAGGAAATAAAACTTGTAACAAGCTGTAGAAAAACGATGGGATTCCCGTGTTTAACCCTATATGAGCCTGTGTGCACAGGAGGGTCATCAGTCTACGGATGGTGCCAAACATATTCTATAGCGGACACCATATTTATTTCCAGCTACAGTACCAGCCTCATAGTAATGCCCATAAAGCTAACCTTACAATAGTCCCCATAGTGGTCCTCCCGGTGCCAGGGACCCTGTAGTGCCCGGTTCACACTTACCTGCCCCAGGTAGTGATCGCACAGGTGAGGAGCTCGATTACTGATCACTACTGCTAAGCTCAGGCGCATAATATATGCCAAAATGGTGCCCCCTCCAGGCAGAGATGGGTACCGCCTCACCACAGTACACACACATGTTCTATAGACCAGGGATGCCCAACCTGCGGCTCTCCAGCTGTTGCAAAACTCCCAGCATGCAAAGACTGCCTACAGCTATCAGCCTACAGCAGGGCATGGTGGGAATTGTAGTTTTATAACAGCTGGAGAGCTGCAGGTCGGCCATTCCTGCCATAGACCTACAGTACACCGCCTAATGTGCTGAAAGGGTTGGTACACATGGGGTTAACACCTGAAATCCTGACCCGATGCTGAATGGGTGAAAGGGGCCTTCAGTATTTGGGGTCCTGTGGTCTCTCTCTAATTGTGATGTGATCACTGTATGGCAGTATATTAGGGGTCAGCTGTTGTGAAACTACAACTCCCAGCATGCACACTTGCTCTGCTCTTCTCAGAAATCCCACAGAAATGAATGGAGCATGCTGGGAGTTGTAGTTTCACAACAGCCGGAGATTGCTGACCCCTGTACAGTATATTATTACAGTATTAGGGCTGTTTTTTTTTTTTGGTCCGCCTCCGACCAAATGAGTCAAATGTGGACCGATGGGGCCGCAAAAGATGCGGATAGCACTCTGTATGTCCGATCCGTAGAGCCGCAAAATTATAGAACATGTCCTATTAAATTGTGGACAAGGATAGGACTGTTCTGTTCCGCAAAATGCAGAACGCACACGGCCGGTATCTGTGTTTTGCAGATTCACAATTTGCGGACCACAAACACAGCCAACGGTCGTGTGAATCAGCCCTCACTCTCCATGCTTCTTTCATAAGCAATGGCACCGTGCCCCATCCCCCCCTAATGTCTGATGGGGGTTGCAAATCCTAAATCACGCACTGTGCGGGCAAATTCAGTGCTACGGGTGGCGGCAGCCGCGTGACACAACCAAAGCCGTTGTGTGGCCCTGGCCGGGGGAAAGAGGCAGGGGCTGATGTTGCAGTGATACATTGTGACATCGTATGTAACCATTGTGACACTTCTGCACTTTTCTCTTTAGTGTCTAACGGGTGTTGCGCATTCTAGAAAGTCGCAGACATTTTTTTGGGTCGCGCGATTTTTTCTGCTTCTTGAAATCGCCGTGCAGTAAGAGCTGCAGGGGTGTCAGGCGAGGGCTAAAGGAACGTGACCAAAAATGTCTCCGATTTGTCTTAGACTCTAAGGGGCCACTAGGCTGCACAGCGTGTGCGATCCCGGCTTTACGGGTCACTGGGGGAGATTTATCAAAAGTGGTGTAAAAGGAAAACTGTCTTAGTTGCCCATAGCAACCAATCAGATTCCACCTTTCACAGCTCCTTTGGAAATTGAAAGCTGGAATCTGATTGGTTGCTATGGGCAACTGAGCCAGTTCTACTTTACACCAGTTTGATAAATGACCCCAGTGTGAAGGTGATGAAAGGTTAACGCAAAGAGAACAGTAAAAACTTGGCTACTGCCAAATGTGCTCCGGCTTGGAGGGGGTTACTATTTTGGCCACTGTTTAATGTGTGCAGGCAGTGAGATGGTTAAGGTTTCATTCTTCTTGCCCGGGCGCTGCGGCCTAGGCAAATAAGGGTGTAGGGCGCAAACAAGCGCCGGGCTCTTCTACATGGGGCCCCTTCTCCTCGGCCTGTACCCCTGTTCTTTATCTGTGCAGCATGGCACTGAAAGGGTTAATTTCATCTCCTGAAAGGGTTAATATCTCTTCTACAGCTGGGTGTGTGGCACTATGTCAGGCGAGTTTATGTCTTGAAAGAGTTAATGTCTAGCAGTGCAGGAGAGAGGTGCTGAGCCTGGCGGTGAGAGGGTTAATATAAAACAGTAGGGGACGAAAATGGGTGTTCAGCCATAAGGGCCTAAGAGATTTAACATCTAGCAGTGCTGAAAGGGTTAATACGTACATAGGTGTGAGGTGTAACCAGCAGTGTGGTGCATAAAGGGTTACCTGGGTATTGTAATGTGGTGCTGAATAGGTTAATTTGTAGGTGTGCGGTGGTTAAAGGGTTAATGTGAATGTTACAGTGAAAGTGGCGCTGAGCGGGTTGATACCTGGTAGTAATGTGATGCAGAGAGGGTTAATATCCAATACTAAGTGTGGTGCTGAGAGGGTTAATACATGATAGTAGTGTGAGGCATATAGGGTTAATACAGTGTGGTGCAGAGAGGGTTAATACTCGGGGGTAGCAGTGTGGAGCAGAGAGGGTTAATACCCGGGCAGCAGTATGGTGCACAGAGGGTTAATTCCAGGGGGTAGCAGCGTGGTGCAGAGAGGGTTAATACCTGGGCAGCTCCACCGGCGCCGAGTGCTCCTCGTGCAGTGAGATGGCGACGAGGACGACGAGGACGGAGCCGCCGATCCAGCAGCCGGTGCTCCACACACCCGGCATAGGGACCCGCTTCCTGCCCTGCCCAGCAGTACTGCGCGTGCGCGGCCCTCGGAGTATACAGTGACAGACCTGAGGTAACACCTGCAGCTGACTGCACAGGTATCCGCCCGGGGCCCCTGCAGAGGGCCACACACTGTAGGTAGGCCTCCCGGGGGGGGCCACACACTCCAGGCTGTCCCCCTCATATACTGGACGGTATATATGTATACAGCGAGGATAGAAATCTTCTCAGGATATTATCACCACCACCATGTTCTGCCACATATACATACATGACCTCTGTATATATACACATGGGAGCAGCGACACATGTACATGCATGACCTCTGTATACACATGGGAGCAGTGACATGTACATGACCCCCCCCCCACATATATATATCTCTATATAGGAGGTGAGACTCCTTGGGGGGGTTCTTACGCGGGTATTAGTCCCCCCTCTGCACTGCCACATGCGCCTCGTCATAAGTTATCTGTGGCAGTCCTCCCGCCACATGTATAAAATACAGCAGCCCTGGCCGTTGTAGTTTTTCACTAATATTTACTACTGTTTCCAGGTGTAAATTTGTCGGGGTTGGCACGCCCCCGATCCCATCACACTTCACTGGCAGACATGGTGTAAAACTGGCCGTGCAACTAAATATTGGGGCGTATTTACTAAAGTGTTTGTTTTTACTAAGAAAAATGCTGGTTTAGACAGTCTTATTTTTTTAGTCGCATTTACTACTGAAACTGCGCCTGTTTTGGAGGCTTTTGTGCCTCGTTCAACTATTTTGATATTTTTAGACTAAATTTTTGAACTTTTGCTACTTTTTTCCCCGACCTATTTACGTAGGTGCGCCTGATTTTACTGGCCCAGTGTCAGTATTCGGAGCGTAAACAACCCACTGACTTGACTGGTTCCGCCATCCCCCATATACTTCACCTATCTTTTGCACAGCGGAGACACGGACCAGAAGCCCATGGCAGTACTACAAAGCAATAACGTGGGCTTCTCATCCGAGCCTCCGCAACGCAAAAAAAATAGAACATGTCCCATCTTTGGCCGTATATTGTGGCTCGCGGACCTGTTCTAGTCAGAGGGTCTGCAGACGGAGTTCACACGGACGGTGCAGACCACTATTTGCAGTCCACAGCACGGGGGTCCGTACATACGTGGTCATGAGCCCAAAGTCAATATGAACCTGTCTTACTGAAAAACAACCACCAGAGGGCGGAGTAATAAAAGCGCGCGGAGTCTAATTCTAATTGGGAGACTTTTCAGAAATGCTGGGCAGAAGAAAGACGCGCGACTAAAGGCGCCTGTCGGATTTTATGGCCGAAAACAGTCGAGCTTGAGAAGTGTTCCCCGAGGTGTATAACTGCGGCGGTGACCTCCACTGACGAGCAAGAACCTGACAATCGTCGGCTCCATCCAGCGGTGTAAAGGCCGTGTCACACGAGCGCGTCCATTGTGAAAATGATTTTCCGTTCTGGACTTGCAGGAGCGCAGAGCATTACACTGATTTATAATGCTGCGTGCCTCTGCCTGACCTTACAGATACAGGATCGTACTCTCAGCTTTATGTATCTGTAAGGTCAGGCAGAGGCACGCAGCGTTATAAATCAGTGTAAGGGTCCATTCGCACGACCGCATGTGTTTTTTGGATCCGGCCATGTGCCGGCACTATAGAAATGCCTTGTCGTGGCTGCGATAAGAATAGGACAGGCTCTATCTTTCAGCGGGGCTGCAGAACAGAAGTGCGGATGCAGACAGTACACCGTGTGCCGTCTGCATCTTTTGCGGCCCCACTGAAAATGAATGGGTCTGCACCCGTTCCGCAAAATTGTGGAACGGATGCCGAACTATTCATACCGATTTGTGAATGGACCCTGCAAGTCCAGAACAGAGGATCACACCCACACACGGAGTGCGATCCCCGCAATGGACTCCCTAAAGGGGCCTTGAGTCACGTGTCGGTGGTTGTGAGCCAGGACTAGGATTGGAGCCTCCACAGACATGAGGTATAATGGAGAGATCTGCACCTGATCTGTGTTGAGAGCCGCACCTGGTTTTGTCACTGATGGAGATACAACACGGCTGGATTTCTTGCAACAAGCAGGGCAATCCCATTCATTTCCATGGAATCACCGTTACTCAGCAAACCTGGCTGTGACGGCTGTTGTGCAACCAGTGTAGCCGTACCTTAAAGGGCCGTTTACACCATCCGTTCGTTGGGCAATCTTTGGTGAATTGTGCAGACACCTAAAATGTCGTTTGCCGGAAGCAGATCGTTCTGTGTAAACAGCCTCTGCTGCCGGCAAACAACGAGGGCATTAGAGATCGCTTCTTGCCGTACTGTGGAGGAGATCGCTGCATGAAAATGTGTCTCCTCCACCGACGAGCAAGTTATTGTCCGGAAGGAACGCTTCTTTATGAGGACGAGCGATGGCATTAGTGATCACTCCTCCTTGTACTGTGGAGGAGATCTCTGCATGGAAATGTGTCTCCTCCACACTTCCTTCCCTACAATCACCTGATAAATTGTCCTGTCTAATGGGAATTTAAAGGGGTATTGCAGTTCTTACAATTTATCCCCTATCCACAGTCCTACCAGTGGGACCCCCACGATCACAGAACAGGGGCCAACGTACCCCCTGCAACCCCTGAAAAGAACGGATTGGCCGGTCGCACATGTGCGTGGCTGCTCCATTCTTTTCAATGGGAGTTCCCATAGGACTGAATGGATGACACACAGAGGGTGACCATGAGACGCGCTGAGCTCCTGTTTATGACCGGGCCCCACTGAGGATGCATCCTATACAGCACAACACTACAATGAGACCCCTGATCTTACAATGTGCCCATCACTACAGCCTTAAAGGTACAGTACACACAGAAATACAGTGCCGGCCAAAAAAAAAAAAAGCTGTTCATGTCCACATGCAATCCTCTGTCCAGCACAAGTAGTCACACATGGCATATTCCTGGATGTATAATGCCCCTGACAAGGGCCCAGGACTTTCCTAGCACTTTGCTCTAGCAATGGTCGAAGGTCACAGAGGTCAGTATGTGGGTGACCATGGTCAGTATGGCGCTGTGCTATTGTCACTCCCCGGATTGTTGCATAGCTCCATGGTATTTGGGCAGCTGAGGCTGGGTGAAGTGTGCCCGGCTGTGGCGCGTCGTGTAACACGGCTTTGATGTGCCGCTCCAGCGTTTTGGGCTCACAATGCCTGTAACAGGTTATAAAAAGTGTGAAATTGTGAATTTTATGGTCAGGAGCAGAGATGACATAAAAGACTTTCCTCCTTCTTGCAGCCGAGGGCAAAGTCTGTGTAGCCTTAGGCCCCATTCAGACGACCGTGTTTCACTGTACGGCGGCGGCCTCAGGAAGCACACGGCGTCATAGCAACCAATGACGTCGTGCGCTCCCGTCCTCTGGGGCAGCACAGGCCGGGCTTTCACGGCCCGTATACGGATACAGAGTCGTCTGAATGAGGCCTTAGTGTTACAGGGAGTAGAGCTGCAATACCACACACAGCCTGTGATCAGGAGTGGCAGTGTTTTGGAAGAAAGCAGCCTTGTGTTATAATTCTGAAACCATTTAAGGGCACATTCACACGACCATGCCCTATATTTCTCTTGCTCTCCGTTCTCTATATTTTTTGCGGGGCCGCAGAACAGAACTACGGATGCAGACAGCATCTTTTGCAGCCCCAGTGAGATGAATGGTTCCGCACCTGTTCAATAAAATTGCTGAACGGATGCGGACCCATTCATATGGTTGTGTGAATGAGCCCTAAATATGTTTCTGGAGTTGCTGGGTGACCACCAGTATGGCCACCATTGAGATTATCATCCAGCTTCTGGGTTCTGCACATCTGCTTACTGGTATATAATCGTTAATTCTCCTCTTTGAGAGCAGTGAAGGCATTTATTTATGTTGTCACCCAGCTTTCCCAGAAACAGACAAACCTAAGGAGTTTCTCTATAGAATTAACATCTTATTAAAAGATTCCCTTTCGCTCAGACATTGGAGAAGGTGTAAATCTTACACTTGTGATTCCCTTTCTCAGCACCAGAGGGCAGTAGAGATCCAGTCTGAAGCTGCAGTTCTGATCTATAGCAATATTCCTGATGCTCCACAAATATACGGAATATCTGACTGTCCCCTTTAATTGTGACATTGCCTCTGCTGCTCGGGTCATAACTTCAGTAGGGTTTAATAGGCCATTAGTGGGTTAACCCAACCAGTGATGGACCCCAGCGACAAGTGGCCCTCCCTGCTGCCTGCTCCAGGGGGAGACATCTGTACTTGATCCTCCTGTCACAGCTTGAGCCCAATGGTGGACCTGTCCAACCTGAGCCCTCCATTATGTAAAACTGTGTTCATAGAAATAAGATTGTTCCCATTCACTGACATCGAGCAGAGGTCCTGTCAGAATATGACACACAAAGTATATTGTAAATTTGCAGACCGTTTTTGTCGTATTTTCTTGCTTCGTGCCTTATCCTTCGTATTTTGTGCCATTTATTGACCTCCGTGTTTTCTGCCAACCACTTGTCCTGTCAGTGCCCCCCGTTCCATGGCACTCAGGCAGGATCCCCCGTATCATGCTCATAGGGTATATATGGGGTGAGCAGTGTATGAAATACCAGGGGGCACAGGAGCGGTAAGGTCATGGGGGGCACCTGCGTTACATAACCTTCTAATCTCACATAGTTACAATTGTTACCAGCCATGGAATACATTTCCTGGGCTGCAGAGCTTGCAATCTCTGTGTTGTGCTCATACACTTGGATTCTATTTTTAGGTCCTGGATTCAGGCTCCATCGTCTCGGTGTCACTACAGGCTGCCTTCCTGCGGCTCAGGGGCCCGACCTGTTCATCTGGGTATGACAGCGGTGGAAGAAGACAGAGGCACCACAGCAGGAGGCAGGTAGAGATCTGTCTCAGTATCTTTATATCATTGACTGTCATTGTTTCTCCTTTGAGTTACGTTTTGCAACATTTCAAATGACTTAAAGGGGTGATCCCATGAGTGATGTAAAAAATGCAAATCAGACGTCATATAGGACATGATAATCTCTTTCTAACAAAGCTAGAACCGGCCCTGTACCTCACATGGATCCACAGATCCCCCCCTATTAATTCTCCAATTGTTCGAGATTTTTTTCAGGTTGGCATGTCCTGGGGGCATGTCCTTTCTGCTACAGCTTTTTCCCTGTGAGGGTGCCTTCACACGCAGCAGATTTTGTGACAGAAAATCTTGCGACTGCAAATCAAACTGAACAGATTTTTTTTTTTTTGTCACAAAATCTGCCGCGTGTGAACGCACCTTAACTATCACAGCTTCCATGGCTAATCACAGTTGAAGATTTAACCTGAGCATGTGCGACCACCTCAGTGAGGTGGACAAGAAATAATGAAAAAACCAAACAGCAGGTGGCGCTATACAGATACATTTTATTGTGGCTATGTTACATTTTAAATTACATGAAATTGCAAAAACTATCAGATCCAGGTGCTGGTTGGAAAAATGTGGAATATTTTTCATGGCAAATATTTATGAACAGACAGATTATATCATGTGTGATTTTTACATTTATTAGCAATGATTAGTAAGACTTCAAGAGTCTCAGTTCAGACCATTGTCTAAATAGGTGCAAAATTCTAACACACAGCTCCAGACGCCCATCACAGAGTCGAGGATACAATTCTGCTACCTGTAGCGGCCACCAGAGGGAGTTTGCTAAAGACTGTAGAAGTCTGTGCAGAGAGCTCCCCCTAGTGGTGGCTGCAGGAAGTCAGGATTATTTCACTGAACTCAATAGCTGTGTGATACAGGGGATATGGAGCTCCAACCCCTAGAAAGATACATTATGAAATTAACCAGAATATCATTTGGGACCTAAAACTGAACCGATCTTAATTCTCTTCCAATTTTTTACAATTTTTGACAAATACAAGGGAGCCACCAGAAATATATAACAATCTACTGTTCATATCAAGGGACATATCTATTAGGGTGCGTCCTCTTCACAGTGACTTTGCTTCCAGACAATAGTATTGTAGCATCCATTGCGCGTTTTTTCTATACCCGAAGTGCTGTTACATAAACCTGTGGCAGTCTCCTGCTGTTGCCAAACTACAACTCCCAGCATGCACTCTTGCTCAACTGGTCTCAGAACTTCCGTAGGAGTGAAGGGCGCATGCTGGGATCTGTAGTGTCAGAACAGCTGGCGTGCCCCAGGTCCTAACAAAGACACAAATAGTGCGTTCTACATTAGTGATTATTTGCTATACGTCCTTTTTTTCTGCTGTTTTTCCTATATTCTTCTCTATGAGACTCCAAAAACGTCACCAAAATGCACCTTCCAAATGCAGAAAATTGAAAAAATACCATCAAAAAACTTTTAAATTCATGGTGTTTTAAAAAAAATAAGGCTATAAAACGTGTGTGAAGGAAGTTTTAGGGCTCATTCACATGGCGTTGCTCGATCTGGTAAACACAGGCCTTTTCTTGGCCTCATCTCCCGTCCCGACCGCGGCATCCCTGTCCCATGTGACTCAGTCCTTATGCATCTGAACCCTGCATGATTCCACCAAACCGATCTTGCCTCACCATGGCCAATAATCGCCTCGCAAATCTGCGACAAAAACATATTCGGCAGGAAAACAAACAGTGTGAACCAAGCCTAAGGGTGTATTCACAAGCAGCAGGTTTGATGCAGAAATGTCTGAGGATGTCCCTTCGCCTTTTATCTACTCTCACGGAATTTGTTTCCAGTTGCGAATATTTCTGCGAGGGATCTGCCCTGTGTGTGTGGGATCTGCCCTGTGTGTGGGTCTGCCGTGTGTGTGAATTGACGCTTACAACCAATCTGGTATCTTCTCAGGCAGCGGACTGTATCCTACTGATGGGAACATGAGTTACAGATCCTCTGCAAAGTCCAGCATAGTATAGAAAACAATTGGGGGGGGGGCACAAATATCAGCATTAACGAGTGGAATAAAGTGATAAGCAGCTGCATATGACGGTATTGAAAGGCCGTCTGCACCATTTACCCGTCCCCTGGGCTGCGGACTTATGGCAGCATATGTGCCAGCCATCATCTGACCCCAGCCCGTCCTCTCCTGCGCCCTGACAGAATTTTACACCCAGCAGCTGAACCGACCTTCACAATAGAAGTGCCCCCTCCCCAAAAAGGGACTGGATAAAAGGTTACGAAGCGCCGACTGTTTTCAAATTGGGATTCTAATGATTATCATTAATGAAGCCTGACACCGCAGTCTGTCTCTCATTGTGCTCTGGGCGCAAACCCGCTGATGGCGTCCGCCGGGCGCGGCTACCTGGCACTGGGACCCCTCTGGTGAGATTTGCCAGGCACAGCTGATCCGGTGCCGAGGATTTGATTCATTAACAATATTCTTGCATCGCAAGTGTCTCTCTTCATATTTAGATTCCCACTAATACTTATTACTATTGAATAGGACTCCATCAGCATCGCAGCGCTCCGGGTCAGCTGGCCGGGGTAATCCTCTTAAAAAATTAAGGAATACATAAGTTTATGAGTCCCTGATGTGGAGGGAGCGGCTAATAAGTTTGATATAAATCTCCTATTGATTCCCACGAAACAAAAGGGTCTAATGCTCCGCACGCCCGGCGTCTTAAAGAGCCTCACAATTAAGGGCAGGCGCATTTCTCATGTGAATGTGAAGGAGGCAAGTTTTCAGACAGGAGATGTCTTCCTCTTGGGATGCCAGCAGGACCAATGTGGTCTAAACAGATGCAGAAGGTGACCGGGGGGAGGGGGAGTCATTAATAGCTGACATAAAGTAGTATTATAGTATATTATTATATAACAAGCTTTGGTTATAAAGTGTTACATTTACTTGATAGTAATAAACTTCTAATACTTTACAATACTCCAGGACCATAAAATAACACAGCACCCAACCTCTCGGGGCGCCAAAGATGGTGCCCAGTATGTCAAGGTGGTAGAATAAGAGTCTGAGATGGTGCCCAGTATATCAGTGTGGTAGAATGAGAGTCTGAGATGGTCCAGTATAACAAGGTAGTAGAAGGAGAGTCTGAGATGGTGCCCAGTATATCAGTTTGGTAGAATGAGAGTCTGAGATGGTGCCCAGTATATCAGTGTGATAGAATGAGAGTCTGAGATGGTGCCCAGTATATCAGGGTGATAGAATGAGAGTCTGAGATGGTGCCCAGTATATCAGTGTGATAGAATGAGAGTCTGAGATGGTGCCCAGTATATCAGTGTGATAGAATGAGAGTCTGAGATGGTGCCCAGTATATCAGGGTGATAGAATGAGAGTCTGAGATGGTCTCCAGTATATCAGTGTGGTAGAAGGAGAGTCTGAGATGGTGCCCAGTATATCAGGGTGATAGAATGAGAGTCTGAGATGGTCTCCAGCATATCAGGGTGGTAGAATGAGAGTCTGAGATGGTGCCCAGTATATCAGGGTGGTAGAATGAGAGTCTGAGATGGTGCCCAGTATATCAGGGTGGTAGAATGAGAGTCTGAGATGGTGCCCAGTATATCAGTGTGATAGAATGAGAGTCTGAGATGGTCTCCAGTATATCAGGGTGGTAGAATGAGAGTCTGAGATGGTGCCCAGTATATCAGTTTGGTAGAATGAGAGTCTGAGATGGTGCCCAGTATATCAGTGTGATAGAATGAGAGTCTGAGATGGTCTCCAGCATATCAGGGTGGTAGAATGAGAGTCTGAGATGGTGCCCAGTATATCAGGGTGGTAGAATGAGAGTCTGAGATGGTGCCCAGCATATCAGTGTGATAGAATGAGAGTCTGAGATGGTGCCCAGTATATCAGGGTGGTAGAATGAGAGTCTGAGATGGTGCCCAGTATATCAGTTTGGTAGAATGAGAGTCTGAGATGGTGCCCAGTATATCAGTGTGATAGAATGAGAGTCTGAGATGGTCTCCAGCATATCAGGGTGGTAGAATGAGAGTCTGAGATGGTGCCCAGTATATCAGGGTGGTAGAATGAGAGTCTGAGATGGTGCCCAGCATATCAGTGTGATAGAATGAGAGTCTGAGATGGTGCCCAGTATATCAGGGTGGTAGAATGAGAGTCTGAGATGGTGCCCAGCATATCAGGATGGTAGAATGAGAGTCTGAGATGGTGCCCAGCATATCAGTGTGATAGAATGAGAGTCTGAGATGGTGCCCAGTATATCAGTGTGGTAGAATGAGAGTCTGAGATGGTCTTCAGCATATCAGGGTGGTAGAATGAGAGTCTGAGATGGTGCCCAGTATATCAGGGTGGTAGAATGAGAGTCTGAGATGGTGCCCAGTATATCAGGGTGGTAGAATAAGAGTCTGAGATGGTGCCCAGCATATCAGTGTGATAGAATGAGAGTCTGAGATGGTGCCCAGTATATCAGTGTGATAGAATGAGAGTCTGAGATGGTGCCCAGTATATCAGGGTGGTAGAATGAGAGTCTGAGATGGTGCCCAGCATATCAGTGTGATAGAATGAGAGTCTGAGATGGTGCCCAGCATATCAGTGTGATAGAATGAGAGTCTGAGATGGTGCCCAGCATATCAGTGTGATAGAATGAGAGTCTGAGATGGTGCCCAGCATATCAGTGTGATAGAATGAGAGTCTGAGATGGTGCCCAGCATATCAGTGTGATAGAATGAGAGTCTGAGATGGTGCCCAGCATATCAGGGTGGTAGAATGAGAGTCTGAGATGGTGCCCAGTATATCAGTTTGGTAGAATGAGAGTCTGAGATGGTGCCCAGTATATCAGTGTGATAGAATGAGAGTCTGAGATGGTCTCCAGCATATCAGGGTGGTAGAATGAGAGTCTGAGATGGTGCCCAGTATATCAGGGTGGTAGAATGAGAGTCTGAGATGGTGCCCAGCATATCAGTGTGATAGAATGAGAGTCTGAGATGGTGCCCAGTATATCAGGGTGGTAGAATGAGAGTCTGAGATGGTGCCCAGTATATCAGTGTGATAGAATGAGAGTCTGAGATGGTCTCCAGTATATCAGGGTGGTAGAATGAGAGTCTGAGATGGTGCCCAGTATATCAGTTTGGTAGAATGAGAGTCTGAGATGGTGCCCAGTATATCAGTGTGATAGAATGAGAGTCTGAGATGGTCTCCAGCATATCAGGGTGGTAGAATGAGAGTCTGAGATGGTGCCCAGTATATCAGGGTGGTAGAATGAGAGTCTGAGATGGTGCCCAGCATATCAGTGTGATAGAATGAGAGTCTGAGATGGTGCCCAGTATATCAGGGTGGTAGAATGAGAGTCTGAGATGGTGCCCAGCATATCAGGATGGTAGAATGAGAGTCTGAGATGGTGCCCAGCATATCAGTGTGATAGAATGAGAGTCTGAGATGGTGCCCAGTATATCAGTGTGGTAGAATGAGAGTCTGAGATGGTCTTCAGCATATCAGGGTGGTAGAAATGAGAGTCTGAGATGGTGCCCAGTATATCAGGGTGGTAGAATGAGAGTCTGAGATGGTGCCCAGTATATCAGGGTGGTAGAATAAGAGTCTGAGATGGTGCCCAGCATATCAGTGTGATAGAATGAGAGTCTGAGATGGTGCCCAGTATATCAGTGTGGTAGAATGAGAGTCTGAGATGGTCTTCAGCATATCAGGGTGGTAGAATGAGAGTCTGAGATGGTGCCCAGTATATCAGGGTGGTAGAATGAGAGTCTGAGATGGTGCCCAGTATATCAGGGTGGTAGAATAAGAGTCTGAGATGGTGCCCAGCATATCAGTGTGATAGAATGAGAGTCTGAGATGGTGCCCAGTATATCAGTGTGATAGAATGAGAGTCTGAGATGGTGCCCAGTATATCAGGGTGGTAGAATGAGAGTCTGAGATGGTGCCCAGCATATCAGTGTGATAGAATGAGAGTCTGAGATGGTGCCCAGCATATCAGTGTGATAGAATGAGAGTCTGAGATGGTGCCCAGCATATCAGTGTGATAGAATGAGAGTCTGAGATGGTGCCCAGCATATCAGTGTGATAGAATGAGAGTCTGAGATGGTGCCCAGCATATCAGTGTGATAGAATGAGAGTCTGAGATGGTGCCCAGCATATCAGTGTGATAGAATGAGAGTCTGAGATGGTGCCCAGTATATCAGAGTGATAGAATGAGAGTCTGAGATGGTGCCCAGCATATCAGTGTGATAGAATGAGAGTCTGAGATGGTGCCCAGCATATCAGTGTGATAGAATGAGAGTCTGAGATGGTGCCCAGCATATCAGTGTGATAGAATGAGAGTCTGAGATGGTGCCCAGTATATCAGGGTGGTAGAATGAGAGTCTGAGATGGTGCCCAGTATAACAAGGTGGTAGAATGAGAGTCTGAGATGGTCTCCAGTATATCAGTGTGGTAGAATGAGAGTCTGAGATGGTCTCCAGTATATCAGTGTGGTAGAATGAGAGTCTGAGATGGTGCCCAGTATATCAGGGTGGTAGAATGAGAGTCTGAGATGGTCTCCAGTATATCAGTGTGATAGAATGAGAGTCTGAGATGGTGCCCAGTATATCAGGGTGGTAGAATGAGAGTCTGAGATGGTCTCCAGTATATCAGTGTGATAGAATGAGAGTCTGAGATGGTGCCCAGTATATCAGGGTGGTAGAAGGAGAGTCTGAGATGGTGCCCAGTATAACAAGGTTGTAAAATGAAAGCCTAAGACGGTACCCAGTACATCAAGGTGGTGGAATAAGAGTCTTTGAAGCTGCCCAATATACACTGACGAGCAAAAGTGTAACAATGATTAGAACTTTTGACTTTCAGGCTCCATATCTCATCATCCACTACAGCTTCAGACGTGAGACTCCCATCATCTTATAGACAATCATCTCGGCTGTCTCATACATAAATTGCACTTGCAGCTATTCAGCATATGATAAGTTCTTCTGCAGACTCTTTTCATGTAACTGCATTGTTACTGTTCTGCTCCTAAAATTCTAAATTGTAATTTGTATTATTTTTCTCTTGATTCAAGCCTGTCTCCACCAATATCTGTCCCCAGGACTCTTCTACACATTCCCAGTAGTGGGCGACTCACTTGGGTAGAAATGCAGCTTTTTCTTCACCTCTCCCCACAAGTGATGGATTGGGTTGAGGTCTGGGGACTGTGGGGCCGATCCAGCTCCTCTACTTCATTGTCATTGAACTTCTCCAATCTTGATGTATGCTTCAGGTCGTTGTCCTGCTGGAACACTATGTCCTCCTTTTCATACCCATAGTACTCGTGTGTAGGAAGTAACTTGTCTTGTAGGATACTCACATATAGGTCTGCATTGAGACCACCATCGATCCTGGTCAAGTATCCAACGCCTTTGGCTGTGACTCAACCCCCATATCTTCAGGGCTTCCTCCACCAAACTTGAGGTTCCTTCAGTTTCTCGATCCGTTGGTCCCTTTTTCCCTTGTTTCTTCCAGACCCATTTGCCCCCATCAGAGCCCGGTCTAATGACTTTCATCTCATCGCTCTAAATCGCCCATCTCCAATCTTCCAATGTTCGTACTTCCTTGGAAACTTGAGCCAACGCTTCTTATGACGATATTGACGTCAAGGCTTCTTCACTTCAGACTTGTGTAATGTGCGTCGCACGGTGCTTGTGTGGACGTCTGTGATCTCACTATTACGAAGCATACGAGCCGCCTCCACTGCTGCCAGAACTGATAGACCTTGTGATGAGACGACTTGTTGACTTCTATATTTTTCCTGGACGTCCACCTCTTGGCTTTGGAACGGATGGACGGACTTCATTTCCTATTCTTCCAACTGTCATGGCCTCACATGATGCAGTTTGGCAATTTTCTTGGCCGAGATACGGCTATCGATGAGCTGGATGAGGCTGAAATCTTCTTCATGGCGGCTCCTGGATTTGGACCAATGACCTTTCCTTTGGGAATCAACATAATAACATACTGAGCTATGAGAGGATGTGAGGACTGGTTGTGATTTGTAGTATAGAAGAAGAAAGAGATTGTTCCACCACCAGAGGCAGAACAGTAACAATGCAGTTACACTGACGAGCAGAACAGTAACAATGCAGTTACACTGACGAGCAGAACAGTAACAATGCAGTTATATGAGAAGACTGCAGAACTAATAATCTGCTAAATAGCTGCAAGTCCAATGTATGTATGAGATAGCCAAGATGAGTGTCTATAAGATGATGGGAGTCTCACAAAGCTGTAGTGGATGGTGAGATATGGAACCTGAAAGTCAAAAGTTCTAATCATTGTTACACTTTTCCTTGTCAGTGTATAAAGGTGGTGGAATAACAGTCTGAGATGGTACCCAGTATTACAAGGTGCTGGAATTAGAGTCTGCGATGGTCTCCCATATATTAAAGTGGTGGAATAAGAGTCGTAAAATGGTATCTAGCATATCAAGGTGGTGGAATAAGAGTCTGTGATGGTGCCCAATAGATATATATATAGGTGGTTGAATGAGAGTCTAAGATGGTACCCAGTAAATCAAGGTGGTGGAATGAGTCTGAGATGGTCAAGGTGGTGGAATGAAAGCCTTAGGTGGTACCCAGTATATCAAGGTGGTGAAATAAGATTCTATGGATGGTGGCCAATATATATAGGTGGTAGAATGAGAGTCTGAGATAGTGCCCAATATATCAAGGTATGGAGTGAGAGTCTAAGATGTTGAGTCTGGAATAGAGACTGGAATACTATCCATCACATAAAGGGGTATTGGACGGGGGGAGACTACTGCTCTATATATCAGTTGGTGATAAGAGAGTCTACAAAACTGACCATTATATCAATGAGTTGGAATAAGAATCTGACCATGAGATTGGTGAGTAAGTGGATGTCTGAGCCAGAAACAAGCCCTGGGTATTCCTCACCGAGCGGAGACGCTCATCTGTTCAAACCATGTTTTCTACCTTCATTTTTTTAGTTGATCCAAACCAATGGGCAGGTACCCCACTGTCGCCAGCAGCACCCCCCGCAGTTATCCCATATGGTGGTTTCGTCCAAGCCTACAAAAAAAATTTCAAAAAGTTATTTCTTCACTAAAGGTTTGGGCAGAAGATTGACAGATGTTGCCTTGAACAAAAAGCTCAATTTGTAGAGCATGGGGTGAGATCACAGGCGAGCCTCCCACCGACGTGTCTCTCTTTACAGACACCTGTATTACTATGTGTCCATGTGAGAGGAATGCTGTTAGACAAGCCGTAATCCCATAATCTCGTCATTTGCATACTCCTCATTAGCTGATGAGACCTGAACGAGGCCCAGCCTGCTTGGGTGGCAGAGTAAATGAACTTACATGGGGCAAAGCAAGACCTGCATGTGTGCAAGGGGATTAGAGTTTGTATTAGAATTTGTGTGAGCCCTTGTGGCTCTATCCTCCAGGCTGGAGCCCAGTAATTGGATAGGTGGAGCAATGGTGGATCCATTGGTTTGGTGTTTGCACAGGACAGAACCTAATTTTGTTTCCTCAGCTCCGCGGCTTTTGTTTGGCGTCCATGCTTTGTCTGTCCGAGCCCTTAGCACCTCTGTGTTTTGGGCGCGCTAAGACGATGCTGCTACATAAGAAAAGAAGCCAAGAGATTTGGGCAGAAATGTAACACTCAGGCCGGTCTCAAGTGCCACTTGAGATGAACGTAATCATCTTAGGCCGACGTTGGAAGAGAATGCCAATGAGGACTGGTATCCAAAAAAAACACCTCCGCGCCCCATACAAGGGCTTTATCTCATGGATTTAACAATCACAGCATCAAATCACCCTGCCGCCTACTTACAAGGGGCTGAATACTTTTGTAAAAGTTTGTTGGGCTCAGTTGCCATTGTCTCCAGGGAGATATAAGAAGTCCGCCGCTCTGTTTGGGCAGCTGGAGCCACCATTGGCCTCCTGGAGTCAGAGCGCTGGTTAAGCTCCTGGGTTTTGTGTCTCGTGTTGGTTTAACCATAAAGATCATTTTGTTGGAAATTCTTGGGGTCTTTTTTTTGTAGGCAAGGCTCAGGATTTAGATTACCTGACATGGTTAACGCAGTGGTGTCATCCCTTCCTGACAATGGGATCCATTAGTAGATTAGGGAGAGGGTTACATGTGGTGGGGGGCTTTTTTAAATCTAACTTGCCATTCAGAAACCACAAGCGTCTCCAGTAGGATTTTATCATCGGGGGTGATGGGCCGGTGATGTGGGGAGACCATGACCTTTACCAAAGATGGCCGAGGGTAGTGCCATTAAAGGATTGAACGTGTTCTCTTCAATAGGTCCTGCTGAGATCCCGGAGTGTCCAGCAACTTTCTCCTTTGTGTGATTGAAGGAAGATGCATGTTGTCCATCCAGTAGGTGACCATGTGAACCATACTGTCCTCCAGAGGGGCTTCGCCCAGCAGCTCTTTGCACTGAATGGGGTCAACCATCTATGGGACCTATAGACGGGGTTGGCTTTTTGGAAAGGAGCATTCCCATCGGCTCATTGTACAGATGAGTCATAACATTATGATCTTGGAGGTCAGACCCCCACCAGCCAGGGGCGTAGCTATCGGGGGTGCAGAGGTAGCAGTCACTACTGGGCCCCAGAGCCTGAGGGGGTCCAAAGACCCTTGTGCCGTATAGGAATACACTGGTATTATGGAAAGTCTGTCATAGATTTTGCACTGTGGCCTCGAATCTTCAAGTTACATTTCTGGCTTAGGTCAAGAATTTGGCTTGGAGGGGGGGGGGGTGGATTTGGGGTGCATTTTCAATTTTTACCTCAGGCAGCATGAGGGCTACATGGTTCCCGGCCCCTGGCCACAAAGCACCGAGGGTAAGGGCCCAAGTTGAACTCTTTCATCGGGGCCCATGAGCCTTTAGCTACGCCCCTGCCACCAGCCCTGAGAATGAAGAGTCTTTTTGGCATGTCTCCTGCAGAACAGCGATACTGACCACCCGCCGGACAGGGTACAAGTCCAATGTGACGTGGCTGCAGTCCCTTCATTCAGAGGTTCCGGGGGTTCCGGCAGTCAGATCTCCAGTATTAGAGGGAGCGTCCTCTGACATTGTGATCCATTACACCTTCCTCAGATGCTATCGATACAGTTAGGGGAAAATCTGGCCACTATGCAAATGTGTGGGGCCCCAGAAATCGGGGGTCCCTGGTTGCCCACTGGCAGCTGTGTCCTCCCAGCTGAAACACCACTTTGTGTCTCTAGAGCGTGGACACAGATATGATGGTGCAGCAGGGAGCGACTGGTGGTGTGACACAGGCCAACAGACTAACTGGAACAGATCCGCACTGAGAGGTCTGCTCCATTTGTCACAGGGATGTGGACATGGTGAACATTCATTTTGGGGGCACCAATGGGGCACATAAGGGGATATCGTATTAGCAGTGTGACAGGCAGAAGAGGATTGGCCGTAGACCTTACAGGGAAATTTCCTGGTTGGCCGATGCCAAAGGGGCCACCCAAGCCCCCATCTCTGCTGCTGGCTGGGTACATAATAAGCTATCAGTGGTAATTAACTCTGTGAGAATCAGGTACTCATGTACCCGGCCAGCGCCTGCACATGTCCTCCTGAATTCACCTATGTCCCACATCTCCCCTCCTAAGCCTCCTGCTATATATCTTAATCAGAGACAACTGGAAGAGGAGGAGAAAAAGGCCTTTTGGGGCAATATATTGTGCGGCACTGTGGTATGTGGTATTTTGCACTATGGTATTGCTGACCCCTACTTTGTCCCCGTCTCCTGTCAATTTAGACCCTCCTACAATATGGGACCACTTTTACATTTTTTTTTTTTTTTTACAGGGCCACTTTAGGTTCCCAATCAGCCCCTGGTGACGGGTGCAAAATAAAATATTTGCTGCTAGATTTTACCACAAATTGTTGCAAACATCATGTATCATTGGAGTGAACCTATACTGAAATCATACAGCTAAGCAGTTCTATTATTTTATTCACTCAGCAGAAAAATTCCCCATAATCTGCTAGATCATCCTGAGGAAGCAGAAGATTTCTGAAAGACATTGACTATGTATTATACTCCAGAGCTGCACTCACTATTCTGCTGGTGCAGTCACTGTGTACATACATTACTTATCCTGTACTGATCCTGAGTTACATCCTGTATTATACTCTAGAGCTGCACTCACTATTCTGCTGGTGCAGTCACTGTGTACATACATTACTTATCCTGTAATGATCCTGAGTTACATCCTGTATTATACTCCAGAGCTGCACTCACTATTCTGCTGGTGCAGTCACTGTGTACATACATTACTTATCCTATACTGATCCTGAGCTACATCCTGTATTATACCCCAGAGCTGCACTCACTATTCTGCTGGTGCAGTCACTGTGTACATACATTACTTATCCTGTACTGATCCTGAGTTACATCCTGTATTATACACCAGAGCTGCACTCACTATTCTGCTGGTGCAGTCACTGTGTACATACATTACTTATCCTGTACTGATCCTGAGTTACATCCTGTATTATACTCCGGAGCTGCACTCACTATTCTGCTGGTGCAGTCACTGTGTACATACATTACTTATCCTGTACTGATCCTGAGTTACATCCTGTATTATACTCTGGAGCTGCACTCACTATTCTGCTGGTGCAGTCACTGTGTACATACATTACTTATCCTGTACTGATCCTGAGTTACATCCTGTATTATACTCCAGAGCTGCACTCACTATTCTGCTGGTGCAGTCACTGTGTACATACATTACTTATCCTGTACTGATCCTGAGTTACATCCTGTATTATACTCCGGAGCTGCACTCACTATTCTGCTGGTGCAGTCACTGTGTACATACATTACTTATCCTGTACTGATCCTGAGTTACATCCTGTATTATACTCTGGAGCTGCACTCACTATTCTGCTGGTGCAGTCACTGTGTACATACATTACTTATCCTGTACTGATCCTGAGTTACATCCTGTATTATACTCCAGAGCTGCACTCACTATTCTGCTGGTGCAGTCACTGTGTACATACATTACTTATCCTGTACTGATCCTGAGTTACATCCTGTATTATACTCCGGAGCTGCACTCACTATTCTGCTGGTGCAGTCACTGTGTACATACATTACTTATCCTGTACTGATCCTGAGTTACATCCTGTATTATACTCCGGAGCTGCACTCACTATTCTGCTGGTGCAGTCACTGTGTACATACATTACTTATCCTGTACTGATCCTGAGTTACATCCTGTATTATACTCCAGAGCTGCACTCACTATTCTGCTGGTGGAAAATTTTTCCATGATCCAACCTCAGATCTTTAGGGCATCTTCTGTACTTTCATTACCCCTCCACAGTCGCCACTCTAAATGCCAACATTCGCCCCCCGACCCCTCCTGCCCGGCTCGGTGTATGACACCACTGTTTGACTTTTTTTTTTACTCGTCTGATCTGTCATTGCCCTGAACAGCTAAACAGGTCCCAGCCCTTATTGATCTCTCAATTTATCTTTTCTTAACTCGTTTTTCACCGTCTGGTGCTGTGTGTTCAAGGTATTGAGGCCAAGCACCCGTCTGTTCACATTGTCCTGACTGGTTAGGCTTGGAAATCAAAACTGAAAAAAAAAAAGGGGAGCAGGTGGTGTGACTAAAGTAGAGCCTTCACAGAATAGGAGAACCTCGCTCCTAACCAGCCAGCGATCTCCTCCCTCCAACTGTTCCACATTGAAGCACTGAACTGTGGCACTACAGTCCGACTTTAACACAACCGCCTTACAAACCAGCGAGAATTTCCTTTTGTCAAAGTCTCTTTGTTAATCAACAGACTGAAGTGGGGGGGGGGTGTCCTCAAAGTAAGTGTATTTTAATATGTATGGAGCATGAGGGCCGTGCAAACGCCCGTCATGGGAGATTATTCAATATGACTACAGATGCTTCATTTCATAAATATTTAGGAGAGACGATTCCTCCTCATAGACCCAACACTTTGTTCCAGGGGACCTACGACTGCTTCCACAAAAGACAGGACAATGGGGGGTGGTAGGTGGCAAATTATTATTTGTGGGTCTGGAGGAACATAGGATCTGTCAATAAACAGGAAGCTTCGTCAGAGTGGCTTCATGGGGGTCATCTGCTGAAATGTATGGACTAGAATAAGCGTTGAAAATTCAAATTAGATTAGAATTTCGTGACGTGGTATTAGTAATATTTGTCAAATTTTTAGAATTGAAAATTGAATTGAATTGAAAATTCTAAAATTCACAAATTTGAATGTATCTGCCGTTTGTAGATGATTTAGTTGATGTTTCGGAGGAAAGTCGAGAAATGTACTACGGAAATATTAGATTTGATAAATGAATTTTATAGTGCAGTTCCACTGATGACCACTAGGTGTTCTAAATTTCCTTCGTTTCATCACTTTTTTGCATTTAACGTAACCACAAAATATTTAATTTCCTTTTTGTTTTTTTATTGCCCTTGAAATGATGGCAGCAGATGTGGGACTCCTTGACTACTTTTGAATACAAGAACTGATAAGGGTATTGTAAGGGTTTTTTAAAGTAACTGATTGGTTCTCCCCTTTAATTCTGTTTAATACTTTGTATAATAGTTTGTAAGTTTCCCTTGTAATGAAGTGGTTTAGAGATAATACCCATCCCCCATTGTGCTGATAAGACCATATTCCTGAGTGATCTCAGAATAATGGAGGAGGGGCTAACAGGTTAAAACTCTGCTACCCACCTTGTCTCAAGAGACTCCACCAGGCCTCCATCTAGGTAAGATGTGAGTATGATTGCCCTATTTCTCTTGTACACCCTGGGATTTCGGTCATGTATTATAACAGGAGTAGACAGCCATAGGCTAGTGATGAGTAGACCCCATTTAGGCTAGTGATGATTATTTACTTTTTATTCTGTATGTGATTTCTTTGTTTTATTGTATATTTAATCGCTTAGTAAATATAATTATTCACATAGCCTGCGTAAGCTTATTTATTCACAAATCTTTTGAATTCACTTAACGTTACACCGGGGTGCAGCCTACAAGGAGGAGGTCAGGGTGTTAAGCACAGTGAAGGCTTAAAAAGCCCTAAACTGGTCAAACTACATCAAATCAGTTTCCCACTTTATGTATTTGGCCATAGATGTGGAGAGATGGTGACAGACACCACTGACTTGAAAGTCCAGATCTTCTATTAGAATCTGGATATTGACCACCACTATTTTAGGTCTAATCAATTCAGTGTATATCAGAGCTGTGTACATGGAGCCTGTAAGGCAGCACATGGACTCCCTGTGGTTCTGTATGACAGTGTGCTAGGCGCTCCATGAACCACCGTATGCCTTTGTACAGCACCATGTTATGGAGGTATTCTCCACTATAAGCAGTGTCTACGGAATAATACCTCCATAAGTTCAATGGAGCATTCCACACTTTTCTTCTTTTGGATTCCACATGAAGCCATAGTCAAACATTATGATACGTCTTCTCCCCATAGGGGGGAATTCATTATTCCCTCTACGCTTGTTTTTGGCTTAGGAAAGTGGCAGACCCTCCAGACTTGCAACTTTGCAATGCTGTTGTGACTTTTCCAGTTTCAGTTGGCATTTTACTCCACCCTCGCAAATTATACTTATGGACAAGGACTGCCAGAGAAGCCATGTAATTTATGATGAGGCCTTCACCTCGTGATAAATTACATGGCTCCTCCAGCAGCACAGGTCCCATCAAGACCAGCACAGTAGACGCCAGTCTTGATGAATCAGGGCTATAGTGTTTTGGTGCTCAGGAGGCCAAAATCTAATTCAAGATTCAAAGTTGAGGTTTCTGAGCTGTTGACTTCTGCAGAAGAACTCATGAACATTGGAAAGAAAAGAACAACACTTTATTAGAATAGAAGACAGACTTAGGGATTTCTTGAGAAAGGCTATCGACTTATTGAGACGAAAGACTGGACTGGACAGAGGAAAGGGCTTTCTTCAGAAGAATTTTAGTTGAACAGTTAATAACATAGTGAGGTCTTCATCTGAAGAAACAAGGAGCCATTTCTGAAGACGTTGTTGGCTTCATGGGAAGAAAAGGGAAATGGATTTCATGAGAAGAACCAGACTTCTTAACAGTGAAGATGGATAGTTTATGAGAATAAAACACAAACTGGTGGTGGAGCAGAGGATGTTGACTTTATAAGATAGAAGAACCAGTGGGGAAGAAGATGTGAACTTTGTGAGAAGAAACAGAGAGCTGATAGAAAAGTTGTTTGCTTCATGATAACATAGAAGAGCCAGTAAAGAAGTTATAGACTTCATGAGAAAATGCAAGGAGCTGGTTAATAAAGGAGCAGAAAAAAAGGAGCCAATTGAGAAGATGTGGACTATATGAGAAGAAAAGGGAACTGGTGGAGAAGATATGGGCTTCATCAGAAGATAGAAGAACCAGTAAAAAAAGAAGTTGTGGACTCCATGAGTAGAAACAAGGACCTGGTTCATGGTTAGTGAGCAGAAACAAGGAAGTAGTGGAGATGTGGACTTCATGAGAAGAAACCATGAACTTGTGAAGAAGGTGTAGATTTTATGAGAAGGAACAAAGAATTGGTGGGAATGTGGGCTTCATCAGAAGATAGAAGAACCAGTAGAGAAGACCTTGTGGACTTCATGAGAAGAAGCAAGGTTAATGATTAGTGATTAATGATTAGTGAGCAGAAAATATGCATTAGTAAAGAAGATGTGGGTTTCATGGGAAGAAACAAGGAACTGGTGATGAAAATGAAGTGGACATTATGAGAAGAAAAAGGGAACTGGTGGAAAAGAAGCTATGGACTTCATGACAATATGAAGAACCGTTAAAGAAGAAGTCGTGAACTTCGTGAGAAGAAACAAGCAACCCGTGGAGAAGATGTCGAACTTTTGAGAAGAAACAAAGAATTGGTGGAGATGTGGGCTTCATCAGAAGATGGTAAGAACCAGTAGAGAAAAGGATGTGGACTTCATGAGAAGAAATAAGGAACTGGTTCATCATACGTGAGAAGAAACAAGGATCTGGTGAAGAAGACATGGACTTCTTATAAAGAAACAAACTGATGGTGAAGAAGATGTGGACTTCATGAGAAGAAAGAAGAACAAGTGTGGAAGATGTGTTCCATATTTTGACATTAGCTGTGTATATTTCATCTGTATTTGCTCTATTTTAACTCTTTTTCAGCTGCAAACCCACCAATTTTTGGGGTCATCCAAGATGACCACATTGCTTCTCAGATGAGATGATGGACACTGCATTTGGTAGTTGAAGACACTTCATGCTTTAATACGGCTCTGTATACGGTAATGTCACTGAGCCCTTAGGGCTGGTCATATGACATTGCCGTTTTACCAGAATTTTCAGGAAAACAAAAAATATTATGTGTGGACCCTAATAGATGGAATAACTAACTTTGACCCATCAGAGCCTATACATTCTAATACTGTACAAAGATGGAACTCCATACAGTATTATTCCAAAGTTTTGAACAAAGCGACTTCGGATTAAGCATTTGAGGCTTTCTTCACTCAACTCTAGTAGTCACCCCTAAGCTGCTCACAATATTATTTCAAATTGCAAGCAGAAGAATGAGTGCAGCTCCGGAAGTATAATACAGGATGTAACTCAGGATCAGTACAGGATAAGTAATGTATGTACACAGTGACTGCACCAGCAGAATAGTGAGTGCAGCTCTGGAGTATAATACAGGATATAACTCAGGATCAGTACAGGATAAGTAATGTATGTACACAGTGACTGCACCAGCAGAAGAGTGAGTGCAGCTCTGGGGTATAATACAGGATGTAACTCAGGATCAGTACAGGATAAGTAATGTATGTACACAGTGAATGCACCAGCAGAATAGTGAGTGCAGCTCTGGAGTATAATACAGACTCATAGACACCAGTAAGTGACTGGGAAATGAAAATTGAACACTGACATGTACCTGTGGGTAACTTGCACTTTCCTGACTATAAGGATTATTTTTGGAATTGTATTCCTGGCTGCGTCTTCTCCAGGGTCACTTGATAATAAGGGCAGTAAAGGCCAGTCTTAACAATTGATCTGTCGCCCTATATTTTATTATCTGCCCTTTAAACAACTCACAAATTATTCTCTGACGAGTAGAGGTAAGTGATCTTTGTGTACAGAGAGAAGCAGCTGAAGACCAAAGGGTAAACAGACCTATTCATCATGATAAATCACTGCCTAATGAGCCCCCCATTGTCTGCTGTTATAGCCCCTCACTTTAATTCCATTACCTCGTGCTTAATAAAGCTGACACTACAAATTATCTGCATCCTTTGAACCTCTCCACAATATGGACTGGTTTCATGCGACAGATGTTCCTCAAAGTGCACAGTCACAGACATTGAGAGCCATAACTGGCGAAAACTTCTAACAAGGGGACGCTAATTTCAGTGCAAAGCAAGAACCTGATGTCCATGCAGGTGACAGCACTGTGACTTCTGCTTCCACCCATTAACCAATTTGTTAGGAAATTAATTAGCTAATTGGCTGCTGTAAGTTTATCTTAAAATTAGGCTCAGAAGCTGCTTATGACCAGGTCCAGCTACTGGAGACATGTCCTCTAATTATATGTCACTTGTATCAGTTTAATTAGCTGTAACACTTAAATGTAACAAAACAGAAGTGGATACTTTATATGGAACGTTGGATACATGGATTACAATATATTCCTTAGATGGTCATGAGAAATATGTATAAATAATAAACAATGCATACAATATAATACATATATAATACAATACTTTTTTATGGATTATAGAAATAATAAACATCAGATATGATTAAATTTATAATAAAGATTACCACTACCTAAAATCTACAAAAAAGTTATCGGGCTTCGAGAGTAATAAAATCCTGACTTTTCTGTCCCGATTCTCTGTCCGAAAATTGTTCTACTCTACATTTTCAATTATTGATGCAAAAAAGTGGATGGAGCTCTGACAACCTCTCGTAGAGCTTCGGAAAAAGGAACTCTGTTGTCGCTACAGATTAATATCCGTTAATATAGTGTGAGTTTTATGACCATCAGGCAAAAGTATGTAAAAAGTAAAGTTGCGCTGCCCCCATAACAAAGAGCCACCAATGAGGAGCGGCTCCCCAGGGGTGTAACTGCTGAGGGTTCAGAGGTAGCAGAGGCTTGTTAGCCTATGAGGACCAATAGTCTCCTTGCCAAAAAATAAGATGCCAATATCATAAATTGGCACATGGTAGATTGGAGCCCTGGTACTGATTTTGCATTGAGCCAAGCTATACCTCTGTGGCTCTTGCAGAACGGGCCCTTCACATCGAAGCATAGGAAGCCAAAATTGTCGGGAGTAGTGTGGTGGGAGCAAGTGTCCCCCCTTTTTCTACTTTAATTGTGATCTTTTTTTTACACTCATTGTACCGGTGCTGTATATTGGTCTTGGGCTTTTCGTTTCCATTTCAGGTAGGTCCTTTGGATGAAACCGTTTCCAAGTGCAAAATGAGTGATTCTGGTTAAAGAATATAATATAATCCAGCAATTGATGATCCCAGTACAGTAGAAATCCTAAAGTTACATGTGGGTGTCAAGAGGACATTCAACATGTCAGCGGTTTGTATAACTTTATATCAGGTATTAATACAAATCACCACTTTTTTGAACTCCAAAATGCGTCAGCTCGAGCTAGAAGACATTTGTTGTGGGCTTCCTGTGCCGGCACATAACATTTTTATCTTCATTCATCAAAATTAAAATTGGACATCAAAAGTTGAATGCAGCTCCTGCTGGAATTTACTGTTATTGCAAAAAAATCAACCTAATAAACTAATACAAAAGATTAATAAAAAAAATTTGGGAAAGTACCAAATTTTAAAAAAATTTGTAAAATTAAAATTTGCCAATTTTAATGACTAAGTTCAACTAATTTATTTTTCTTTAGTCGTTCGACTGTTGTTCTGATTTCTACATGAGCCAGTCCAGTTATATATAAACTCTGGACCACAAACGAAATAATCAGAGATCAGGTCCCAACACAGTGTCAGACTCTCAAAGTTGCTGTCTTCTTTTCTCAATAATTATACCTAATTTGCTGTCCTCCCCCCCCCCCCCCCCCTTCTATAAAGTGAAGGATCCCACCAGCTGGGACCAACTTGAGTGAAATGTATGGTGTGCTGTTGTCAGCTAATTTATCTTGTACCAACAGAAAGAGAAAAAATTTGCAAAAAATGTTCATTTCATGTACACTGATTAGCATAAAATTGCTGCTATTGTATCAAATTGAAGAGAGGGACAATGAGACGGAGACTCCTGGAGTGGGCAGCTCCCTCGCCTCCCACCTCCCCCGTCCTCAGCCTCTTTCCGCCTGTGGAGAATATTCGCACAAAAGCCCTTGTTTAACCTACACTGACTAGATCCTACTGACGGACAAAGCTGGAGAGCTCATCCCACCAGGATAAAATTCATGGCTGCAATTTGCAAAATGTTGTTTTTTGTTTTTTAAATTATTCATTATACAGAAGTTAGTATTAACTACATGTTAATTATGAATACATTTATACGCCGTAGACCTGAAAAATCCCTTTTATGAATTGTATCAATATTCTTAATACAAAACAGTTATATTTTTTGAAATATTTAAATTCAAGTTCCAAAAAGTTATCAAACATTCTTTGTAACAAAAAAATAAAATAAAATTCATTCTCGATCAAAGAATGGAGTGTTAAAAATTTATACAAAAATTGGAGTTTTGAAGGTGCATGATCTGCATCAAAGTGTCATTGCTATAAGGTTGCACAGTAGTCCTCACACATATAAACCTGCGCACATTTAATTTACTTTTATTTACATTAACACTTGAGATTTACAAGCATATCCTGACCAAAAACAAGCATTTTTAATATTTCTAGCAATAATTGGGTAAACAAAAAAATTACTTAAAAAATTGTAATTCCTTTATATATAATTTGCAGATAAATAATCACAATTTTTATGTCATTGTTACTTTAAATTTCAAAAATTGCCCAATTTTTAAAATTGATTTCTGCTTGAAATCTCAAAATTTGCCTCTTTCTTGTGATTTCTAATGGGCTCAGCAGAAACTCTAAAATTTTCTGTCTTCTTGACCCATCTTGTCTTTCATCGACTGTTTAAATGCCTTTATTTATTAAATTAGCTATTTCTTCTTTCCTTCCATCGGTTACATTGTTGACAGTGTGACATGAGCAGGGAATCCTGTATGTGGGGGTGCAGGCAGGAAGTATTGTAGGGGGTCATGAATGAGGCATGTGATGGAGCTGACTGTAGGGGATCTAACCCTGATAAATTGTTTACTTGTTAAGGATTGAGTTCGGAGCCCATCTTAGGCTCTTGGCTCAGTGGGACGAACGCCAATTACAGCCTTTTGTAGAGGCCAGAATTCTGATTGACACCAGTGCGTCCCCTCACACTATGAGCCTTTTCACTAGCCTAGGTCCGACCCTAGACCTGCTGTGCTTCTGCTGTGGTTCTGCACCATGTCCACAATTTTCTCTGGTTTTTTACAAAAATGAACCTAGGATCTGAGCGGGTAGAGCACCCGAGGCCTCTATTTTACTATGCATTTCCCCTTTTCTGAGTTCTCCTTCCAGGGCTGAGGTTGCTAAGGCCAGATCTACAACAAAGAGAGCAAAGGAGCAGACATTATCATTGGATGAGTGACTTCAAAGTTAATGATCTTCTCCAGTGAATTGTGTCTTCCACTAGTCAATAAGTTCTTTGGAAAGTTAGAGAGAAGAACCTCTTTAATCCACTGACGCCTCTTTGTTCCATTGTTACAAAATGATCATTTAATCAAGTTTCCACTTTTTTAGTCCTTGGTTGTTTGTTGTTGTTTTTGTTTGTGCTGATTTTGGCTGTTTTCTTTCTTTTTTGTTTTCTGCCCCCGATTATTCAGAGCAGGCAGCCCCCAAGAAAACTATTCCTTCTCCAAATTTTTTTCTCAAGTGACGGGTGAATAAATGTGCAAAAAATTAAGGCATAATGACCGAGCAAGAGCGACAAAACCTAATTAGTCACGGAGTCCACTGGCTAATGAGCCGCAAAACTGCCTCTTGAGTGTGTAATAACTGTATTTTTCACCATTTCTTCTCCTTTAGTCACAGCCTTGTGTGGTATCTCCCACAAACTAAAATGGCACCAGATGCAACAGGCTGCAGATATTTTAACTTCAATTCACAAACCATATGTTCACATAAGTCATGGCTTCCGCTTTCCCACAGGCTGAATTCTGAAGGGGCTGCCATTTAACTCGTTACTAAATGGGTCTGCAGTGACAGCAAGGGGCATCTCTGTAGAAGTGGTCTGTAATCAGGGCGGTGGGTATTCCTGATATTCTGTGATTTTACATAACATTATTGTTACTGAAGATACAAGAGATACTATAGATGTGATGGATACATATGAGAGGGAGAGATATAGCGCATTCAGAAAGTGGTCAGACCCTTTCACTTTTTCATATTTTTAATTTCCCCATCAATCTCCCCATAATGTCAAAGTGGAAACAGAATTTTAAAAATGTTTAAAAATATATTATTAAGGATAAAACAAAAATTTCTCCTGGACATAAGTCTTCAGCCCCTCTGCTGTGACACTTGACATTTAGCTCTGGGGTCTCCCACTTCTCTGGATCATCTCTGAGATGTTTCTTCACCTTGATTGGAGTCACCTGTGGTAAATTCAGTGGATTGGACATGATCTGGAAAGACACAGTCCTGTCTATAGAAGATCTCACAGTTTACAACGAGGAGCTGGAATCGCTGCCATATTGATTGTAAAATTCTTGAGTCGTCCTCTTATAACTGGTTAGCACACATTCTAGTCTAATTTTAGTTACTGAGGTGAATTCCCTTCAAATCATTTTTTCTAACACTTGTAGAATTTTTCTTTCTTACATTTTTTTTTTACTGTACTTTGTTTTGTACTGTAAATAAACTTGTGATGATTTCTTCCGACCAGTATGGAGGACAGCAGCGGCAGTTGTGGTGATTTATGCTCCCCGTTATGGAGGACTGCAGCGGTGGTTGTGATGATTTATGCCGGCCGGTATGGAGGACAGCAGCGGTGGTTGTGATGATTTATGCTGCCCGGTATGGAGGACAGCAGCGGCGGTTGTGATGATTTTTGCCGGCCGGTATGGAGGACAGCAGTGGCGGTTGTGATGATTTATGCTGCCTGGTATGGAGGACAGCAGTGGCGGTTGTGATGATTTATGCTGCCCGGTATGGAGGACAGCAGCAGTGGTTGTGATGATTTATGCTGCCCGTTATGGAGGACAGCAGCGGTGGTTGTGATGATTTATGCCGGCCGGTATGGAGGACAGCAGTGGCGGTTGTGATGATTTATTCTGCCCGGTATGGAGGACAGCAGTGGCGGTTGTGATGATTTATGCTGCCTGGTATGGAGGACAGCAGCGGTGGTTGTGATGATTTATTCTGCCCGGTATGGAGGACAGCAGTGGCGGTTGTGATGATTTATGCTGCCTGGTATGGAGGACAGCAGTGGCGGTTGTGATGATTTATTCTGCCCGGTATGGAGGACAGCAGCGGCGGTTGTGATGGTTTATGCCGGCCGGTATGGAGGACAGCAGTGGCGGTTGTGATGATTTATTCTGCCTGGTATGGAGGACAGCAGCAGTGGTTGTGATGATTTATGCTGCCCGGTATGGAGGACAGCAGCAGTGGTTGTGATGATTTATGCCGACTGGTATGGAGGACAGCAGCAGTGGTTGTGATGATTTATGCCGGCCGGTATGGAGGACAGCAGCGGCGGTTGTGATGATTTATGCTGCCCGGTATGGAGGACAGCAGCAGTGGTTGTGATGATTTATGCCGGCCGGTATGGAGGACAGCAGCGGCGGTTGTGATGATTTATGCTGCCCGGTATGGAGGACAGCAGCAGTGGTTGTGATGATTTATGCTGCCCGGTATGGAGGACAGCAGCGGTGGTTGTGATGATTTATGCCGGCCGGTATGGAGGACAGCAGCGGCGGTTGTGATGATTTATGCTGCCCGGTATGGAGGACAGCAGTGGCGGTTGTGATGATTTATGCCGACTGGTATGGAGGACAGCAGCGGCGGTTGTGATGATTTATGCCGACTGGTATGGAGGACAGCAGCGGCGGTTTGTGATGATTTATGCCGACTGGTATGGAGGACAGCAGTGGCGGTTGTGATGATTTATGCCGACTGGTATGGAGGACAGCAGCGGCGGTTGTGATGATTTATGCTGCCCGGTATGGAGGACAGCAGTGGCGGTTGTGATGATTTATGCTGCCTGGTATGGAGGACAGCAGTGGCGGTTGTGATGATTTATGCTGCCCGGTATGGAGGACAGCAGTGGCGGTTGTGATGATTTATGCTGCCTGGTATGGAGGACAGCAGTGGCGGTTGTGATGATTTATGCTGCCCGGTATGGAGGACAGCAGTGGCGGTTGTGATGATTTATGCTGCCCGGTATGGAGGACAGCAGTGGCGGTTGTGATGATTTATGCTGCCTGGTATGGAGGACAGCAGTGGCGGTTGTGATGATTTATGCTGCCCGGTATGGAGGACAGCAGTGGCGGTTGTGATGATTTATGCTGCCTGGTATGGAGGACAGCAGTGGCGGTTGTGATGATTTATGCTGCCCGGTATGGAGGACAGCAGTGGCGGTTGTGATGATTTATGCTGCCTGGTATGGAGGACAGCAGTGGCGGTTGTGATGATTTATTCTGCCCGGTATGGAGGACAGCAGCGGCGGTTGTGATGTTTTTGTGTCTTTTTTTTTTTTTCCCCTGAACTTTCATCTATTCTGTTGCTCAAGCTTGGCTGCTCACTTCATCTGCTCTTTCCTGCTGTCCTCTCGGGGGTTATTATGCTTTTTTTATATACTGCTCTTCGTGCCCTTGTGAACCTGTTGAAAGGAGCTGAAAGAGGGTTGAAAAGTGCCACTAGGTCCTAAAATAGTGCTGACTATGGGGCAGAAAGAGAGGAGTTCTGTTTTATTCAGTGCTAAAGATAACACCATACAGAATGATAGACTCCCTTAAGGCATTGTTCCCAGTTTATTGAATGCGGCTCTTAGGCGCTCTTGAGGGGCTGTCACAGGTAGGCATCCAGCAGAGATAATTCCCAGCCTATGCTTCATTGCCCCCTTATAGGGCTTGACTCGGGACTGTGAAAGGCCTCAGACTTTGCTGAATAAACTCCTACTCGCCTCCATAAACTTTTTTTTTTTCTCTCTCCCATTGGATTTTCCGGAGATGTGAACAGCTTGCAGTCAAGGCAGAGGAAGCTGCTGAATGCTGCCTGTTCTGATGAGAAGATTGACAGCCGCAGCGAGGGATGGGCCCGGACCGGCCTCCCTGGAATTTTTGCCCTTTCTGTTTTTTTTTTTGTCCTTGCAGGTGAAGTCAGATCTTCATCACTAAAGATCTGAAGATGCTGATACCCGGCCAGATCCTGACTTTTAAGTGGACCCCCAACCCCCATGTCTTTTATCCCAGGGGCTCATTTAAGAGAATATCCCATTCATGACATCCAGGACTCTGTAGGGAAAGCATTGGTATGAATTGTAGATATCAGGGTTGAGTTAAAGAACTCATTGAGGGGGATAGGGCATATTCAGAAAAGAAAAAATTTGACCTGGAAAGCCCATAAGATGTGTCTTCCAGTGTGTCAGGCGATGAAATACATTGAATCCAATGTTAGTATGTGGCGGTATGATGTGTGTTGGTCATCACTGCAGTTCTGGAATTCTATTCATGGAAAATAACTTGGACCAGATGAACACATTTGTTTTATCTTATCAGTAGATTTATCTTATAGCCATGAAAAGTACTCTGTAAATGCAAGGCTGTGCAAATAGTTGACGTATAAGTATATATAGTCATACAGACATTACCACATTAGTTCCATTGGATTACGTGGATGCAGAAGAGCCCTCCTTTCTTCTCCGCCTTGGCTCCATTTCTGATAAACATTAGGACACCATCATCTTCATCATTGTCATCATCATCATACATTTCTTATGTAAGGTGGGAGTAGGACCTGCCTGACCTGAGACCACCGTGACGCTGGGTAGGCAGGCACAGATGTGTTCTCATCAAAATATATTGGCTAAGAGTCTCAGATTTTATCATTCAAGTGAGGGCTTAGTCCATATGTTGAATTTGCATCTACATAGTAACATAGTAGCATAGTTTATAAGGCCGAAAAAAGCCCTCTGTCCATCCAGTTCGGCCTGTTTTCCTATAAGTTGATCCAGAGGAAGGCAAAAAACCCCTGTGAGGTAGACGCCAATTTTCCTCACTTTAGGGAAAAAATTCCTTCCCGACTCCAATCAGGCATCAGAATAACTCCCTGGATCAACGACCCCTCTCTAGTAACTATAACCTGTAATATTATTACCCTCCAAAAATACATCCAGGCCCCTCCTGATCTCTTATAGTGAACTTACCATCACCACCTCCTCAGGGAGAGAGTTCTATAGTCTCACTGCTCTTACAGTAAAGAGTCCATAGTCTCACTGCTCTTACCGTAAAGAGTCCATAGTCTTACTGCTCTTACCGTAAAGAGTCCATAGTCTTACTGCTCTTACCGTAAAGAGTCCATAGTCTTACTGCTCTTACCGTAAAGAGTCCGTAGTCTCACTGCTCTTACCGTAAAGAGTCCATAGTCTCACTGCTCCTACCATAAAGAGTCCATAGTCTCACTGCTCTTACCGTAAAGAGTCTACAATCTCACTGCTCTTACATTAAATAGTCCGTAGTCTCACTGCTTACCGTAAATAGTCCATAGTCTCACTGCTCTTACCGTAAAGAGTCTATAGTCTCACTGCTCTTACCGTAAAGAGTCCATAGTCTCACTGCTCTTACCGTAAATAGTCCATAGTCTCACTGCTCTTACAGTAAAGAGTCCGTAGTCTCACTGCTCTTACCGTAAAGAGTCCGTAGTCTCACTGCTCTTACCGTAAAGAATCCTCTTCTATTTTTGTGAACAAACCTTCTTTCTTCCAGGCACAGAGGATGTCCCCTCGTCACAGTCACAGTCCTCGGGATAAATAGATGATGGGAGTGATCTCTGTACTGACCCCTGATATATTTATACATAGTTATTACATCTCCCCTCAGTCGTCCCTAATTTTGATAATCTTTCTGGGTACTGTAGTCCACCCATTCCAGTTATGACTTTAGTTGCCCTCCTCTGAACCCTCTCCAGCTCTGCTATGTCTGCCTTGTTCACAGGAGCCCAGAACTGTACACAGTCCTCCATATGTGGTCTGACTAGTGATTTGTAAAGTGGCAGGACTATGTTCTCATCACCGCCATCTATGCCTCTTTTGATGCAACCCATTATCTTATTGGCCTTGGCAGCAGCTGTCTGACACTGGTTTCTACAGCTTAGTTTGCTGTTCACTAAAATTCCTAGGTCCTTTTCCATGTCAGTGTTACCCAGTGTTTTACCATTTAGTATGTACTGGTGACTTGCATTATTCCTTCCCATATGCATAACCTTACATTTGTCAGTGTTAAACCTCATCTGCCACTTCTCTGCCCAAGCCTCCAGTCTATCCAGATCCATCTGTAGCAGTATAGTGTCCTCTGTAGTATATATATACAGTATACTGTCCTCTGTAGTATATATATACAGTATACTGTCCTCTGTAGTATATATATACAGTATACTGTCCTCTGTAGTATATATACAGTATACTGTCCTCCTCTGTGTTAATTACTTTACACAGTTTAGTGTCATCTGCAAAAATGTATATTTTACTGTGCAAGCCTTCTACAAGATCATTAATAAATATATTGAAGAGAATAGGGCCCAATACTGACCCCTGTGGTGCCCCACTAGTTAGTGACCCAATCTGAGTATGTACCATTAATAACCACCCTCTGTTTTCTATCACTGAGCCAGTTACTTACCCACATACAGACATTTTCTCCAAGGCCAAGCATTCTCATTTTATATACTAACCTTTTATGTGGTACAGTGTCAAATGCTTTGGAGAAGTCCAGATATACGACATCCATTTCTATAGTACATAATTTTCTGTGACTTTATAGATGTAGTCACAGATGCACATCTGGATATTTACCATCATATAGTGCAGGAAGTTTTGTATCTTTTTATTTTTTTCCGTAATTTTATTTTTTTTTTATGTAACTATACTTTATATGGGATAAGTTTTATAATTTTGCTTTTCTTATTTATTTCTTTTGACTCCCACTATAGACTGGGTACAAAAAGGCAAAAATATTTTTTTAAAAACTGAAATAAAAAAAGTCTACTGGTTTCTTAAAAATAGTCAAAAACATATCCCCGTTTTGTGTGCTGTTATTTATTTTTACTTGGTTTTGTGTTTTTTTTTTTTTTTTTTTTTACTCCTTTATTAATTTGCTGCTGATTTATTACTTTATTATAAATGATACTCCCGGGAACAAAATGATCGAGTAGATGAAATTCGCCATCAAGGAGAGTCAGGAGGAGCCCATAGATATGAGATGGTCGCCCCGTCCCACCAAAATTGGCAGTTTTGGTAGACATACTCTGGCCAATTTTCAAGCTCTGGATTTTGAATAGCCCGATCCTTTGTTTATGCAGAAGATAAGCTGTTGCCAAAGGAGTCTGGTAGCATCTTCCCCATATACAACACATGCACACTCTGCCGACCCAAGCATGCATGTGTGAAAGGTCTTCGGCAGGAATAATCTAAGGGGTCGGCAGCTGTACAGACATCGGGAACAGGACCCTGCTGATTGCACAAATAGATGACTTGAAAATCGCCTTTAGGGAATAAAAAAACCCCCATAAGAATGGATTCACACATGCAGGGCTTGGTGTTTTTTTTTTTTTTCTTTTTTGCTAGTTTCTTAGCAAAATCCAGGAGTGGATCCAAAAACAAAAAAAATTGCATCAAAGCTGCAACTGTGAATCCAGCACCTCAAGCTTTAGTTTACATGGGTATGTTCACACTGGGTGTTTTAGTAATGCTTTGCCCCTGCTCCAAAAAAAAATAAATGACAGGACTATGTATAAAGATAACTGAAAACGATAACAAAAGTATGAAGAACTCCTTTGGTGAACATGCCCTTTAAAGGGGGTTCTCCGGGAAGTAAGAAAATGAAAATACATAAATATTATAAATATATTACCAAATACCTTTCATTAGTTATAACGGCTTGCTTTGTCTATGGAGCAATCATTAGGAGGAACAAAATGGCCACTGTCCTATTAGTGCACATAAAACCTGTCCTAATCACACAGGAGGACAAGTTACTTCACAACACTGAGGTAAAGAGCTGCCTCATCTTCCTCTCTGCCCTGCTTGTCAGGGATTATGATCCTGAATACAGATGATAAGATCTTCAGCTGAATCTCTGTATGAGCAGATGTGACTGATGAGCAGTCTCCATTACCACAGTCTGTCCTGTCCGTCCTCTCTGTACTTCATGTCTCCTCGTGAACTCCATTCCTACAGAGATTCAGCTGAAGATCTTATCATCTGTTTTTAGGATCATAATCCCTGACAAGCAGAGCAGAGAGGAGGATGAGGCAGCTCTTTACCTCAGTGTTGTGAAGTAACTTGTCCTCCTGTGTGATTAGGACAGGTTCTGTGTGCACTAATATGACAGCGGCCATTTTGTTTCTCCTAATCATTGCTCCCCAGACAAAACGAGCCGTTATAACTAATGAAAGATATATGGGAATATATTTATAATAAAGTAATATTTAAGTATTTTCATTTTCTTAATTCCTGGAGAAACCCATTAACTCCTTTACATGTCAGTAGCGGCCATGCCTGTGTGTTCCCTTCTGTGGTGCGTCCTCAGGACTGGAGAGACCCCCTTGCCATGAGACCCTTCCAATATGTCTCATCCTAAACATCTAATTAGGGGAAAAGGGGTCTCAATTTTAACCCCTTTAGGTTTCGCCAGCCTCAGAACCTGGGGTCACACCATTAAAGTCAGATTCTGTTAAACCATTTGTAAAACCCTCTCCCCTTAAGCCGACACTAGACGCAAATGAAGATAACATCTCCTTAGGCTTCCGATGGCGTAAATTAGCTCAATTCTAACCCCCCCCCGACCCCCCCCCCAAAAAAATAGCCTTCTGTGAATGCGCCCGGTGACATGATGACTTCTGGGGAGCTGTCGGGCCAGATTCTGATTTTTCTTTTTGAGAATGGCGCCATTTGTATAGAAGCCTCTGCCCCCCGCCACCCCTCCAAACCTCCCACCTCTCTTCCTACGTGCTCCTGCGATATTAATCTATAGAAGGACAATAATTCAGCGGTGATTGTTTCGCTGGGCGCTCGGCGAACTAAGAGTATCGTTTCTGCTTGACATATAACAGATAAACTCCAGTCAATGCCCCACAATGTGGCGAGGAGGAGGAGGGGGGTATTCTTTGCAAACAAGGGGCTGCTGGTTAACTGAAAATGTCCCCGTTTGATTGACAGTATCTGTCGGAGGCAATGAACTCAACTCCAGCGCTGCCTTTATGTCCCTGTGTAAAGTTGTTCAACTGTGACCTCTCCATCTGTTCCAGCTAATCTCAAAGTCATTTAGACCCTGCTCCTAATTCATCCCCAATGCAGCACGCCCGGCGCTGGATACACATATGCGGCAGAATTGTCGGTCTGTCAGCTACGCTGGATTTTTTTTTGGGGGGGGGGAAATCTTGTTTGTGACATCTGTGCAGAAGTTTGTGTCGTCGTCCATGTTAGAGCCGCGCTGCTTTAGCTCTGCTACGCGTAGGGCAGGTCAAAGCCATGATTATAGACCGGTGCCATAGGAATTTAGTGCAAGACTTCAGCGACAGATGAGCTTGCAATCTAATGATTATGATTCAGCTTTTTGCTAGTGACGGTCAGATCAAAGCAGGTGGTGTAGTGAAAGGTTTGTAGAGGGTTAGAAAAACCATGGCTGATTTCTTCCAAAAACAGAGCTACACCTGTCCGCGGGTTGTGCGTAGTATTACAGAGGAACCTCATTTACTTATATGGAGCTGAGCTGCAATACCAGACACCACCATGGACAGGAGTGGCGCTGTTTCTGAAAGAATGCGGGTGTGTTTTTTCTAATCGAGGACAAAACCTGAAAACTGGTTAAGTTGGCAGGAGGGAGAGGAGGAGCTGCCGTGTAAGTGTTTGGGGGTCTCATACGGGATCTGTATTAGTTTGGGGGGGGGGGGTTGTTCTAGGGTCTGTATTTAGTTTTGAAGATGTGGACTCATATATAGGGGTTCTGGGGGTCTACATTTATTTGAGAGGTCTTCATTCGATCTATCATTTGCGCATCGGAAGTGTGAACCTGTTTAGGGGGTCTATAATAGTTAAAGGGGTCTTCCGTCTCTGTGTATTCTGACGTCTTTATTTAGGGGTCTGTAATAGTTTATGGGGTCTTTGGTCGCTGTTTATTCTAGTGTTTGGGGTCTGTATTCTGAGGTCTGTATTTATTTTGCTATAGAGGCTAACCAAAGACTCTGCAGTTATCAGAATTCGTCATGGTGGTCTGGGCCAGATGGAGAAGAAAGAGAAAATTTGTCATTGGATTTGTCAAGGAGCTGTCACCTCTCCTGACATGCCATTGTTTAAGAATGCTGACATGCCAGATCTGATCCCCTAAACTCAGGCCAGGTGCATTGGGTATTACATCTGCGCTCCTCCTAACATGGGTGCACAGATGGCATCCCCAAGAGCACCGCAATGTCAATGTCCATTATAGTGCAGCAACTCAGAAAAGACTACATTTTCTTCAATAGGAAAACTTCCTTTAACTTGGCATCCGATCAGAAATTCTTATATTCTAGCGCTCTCTTTCTGGACCAGAACTAGAAGATAATCTGGAATTTTTCATTGCTAAATGAAGAGCATATGGAGAGCAGCCTATTTTATTTCTAGCTTTGTCGTCCTATTAAAAGTCCTTAGATGGTTCCGAAAAACGGGAGAGGGTGGAGCATGTTACAGAGCACCATAGAGGCTGTCCTTGTGTCAGGCTCCGCCCCTCTGGATCTTCACTAGGAATAACACAGAGGCACTGCGGTTCATTTGTTAGAGCAGCACTTTGTGCTCCAGAGCTGCCCTCCCTGCTGTTATCTGGGACAGTTAGTTTAGTCAGCCATGTTGTGTTCATGGGACTGAGCCTTCTGGTCTTTCAGTTACCAATCTGTATAGAAGTGCATAGAGACACCCGCTCTCCCTGTCTGTCGTGTCTATGGGACCCCCATATCCATGCTCCAGAGTCTTCTATAACCAATTGGGTTTTCCCCAGAAGGAAAGCATTTCTTAACTCCACATGACAAGCTGTAGCCATAGGGTATGCAGAGATGGCAGTCACTCTGGGGCCATAGTATGTGAAGGGGCCCAAAAGACCCTCTGCACCATAAGAAGTAGCACATGGTAGTTGGGGGCTTGTTACACAATTTGCATTGGGGCCAAGGAGCTTCAAGTTCTGCTTCAGTGACAGGTGATTGGCTGCCTCACCATGAGAAATGCAAGCCTCTTCTGTATGGGTTTACATAGATTTCATTTGGGGTCCTGGACACCAAGCAAAATTCAGATGGAGGATGTTTCTGTAAGTGCAGAGTGGAGGAGCTCCGTGGGGCTCGGGCCACCCCTCAGTTCGTGGAAGGCCTGATTTGCTTGTTAGAAAAAGTTGTTATTCTCAGGAACGACTCTCTGGAGGAATTTAAATGAGGTATCATTTGGATCAACAGGATCCACACTAAGGTCTAATGGGGTTGCTCCTGCTGACGGGTGCACTAACCCTTAGTGACCACCAATAAACAAAAGGGCCTTGGGCTAGACCGCTAGCTTTAATCAATGTTCATATATACCTCAAATGGTACCCCAAAAACTGTAACTTGTCCTGCAGCAAAATAAGCCCTCATACAGGCACATTGATGGAAAAACAAAAAAAATTAAAACTCTTGGAAAGTGAAAATGAAAACATTTGTGCGGTAGTTTAAAGGGGCTGTAATATTGATTGAAGTGGTTGACTTTACATTCCATGCTGGTCTAGGGCAGGGAAGGGGGTCAGTGGTCAATTTAGGTTGTTCCTGGAGGTCCCATCTTTAAAGAAGAACTCCCGCCAAAAATTTTATTCCATGTCCTGCTAAAAATGCACATGATGTAATCTGTAGTGAATGTCATTTTCTTACCAGTGTCTGTATTTGTGAGTTATATCTCCCTGATGTTTCTCATCTGTGTCATGTGACCAGCAATCAGACTCACCAGATAACACAGCATCTTATGTGTGGACAGGAAGTCTATTTCTCTATGTATTCCTATGGGAGCCTCACTCTCAGTCTCATAGGAATGAATAGAGCAGTAACTGGCTTCCTGTCCTGGGTCAGTTGGAGGTCAGGGAGTTGGTCACATGACCCAGCTACAATAAGAAGAGAGGGGATAACTCACAGATACAGTCTCTGATGAGAAGATGACATTCACTACAGATTATATCATGCACCTTTCTAACAGGTCAGAGAATAAACATTTTTGCAGGAGTTCTTCTTTAAGAGGGTTCCAAGGAATTAAGGACCATGAGCAGTTGCACAGTTTTTGTCCCCCAGCCGCGCTGGTCCACATGCCTTGAAGAAACCAGTAACATCCCTTAGGGCATTTTGTTCTCCTCGAGCCATTCATGATGCAGCCAAGTTCATTTGCAGCACAGGAAAAATCAATGTGGACTGGCAGCTCCTTCCAATAGTCGTTATCATCATCACCCCATGGGCGATGGGCCGGTAAAACTAAGAATGACATCTCTGTCTCTTGGGTGGTAAGTGAACTTCATTTTGTGGAAAGTATCCGTAGCGCTCCGGCCGCTGCCTCCATTAAACCTATAGATTTGCTCCACTGAGGTAGCAACAGTAGATTTGGCCGGGAGCTTTTGTTATCGGGGGGTGACCCCAAGGGTCTTCAGGCCAGGATGGGAGCTTAAGCAAACTTAGATCAAGGAAGGATTTTAAAATTGAATTTATTCAGATTAGCTAAACCTTCCAAAGGAGGATTTACGCTTAACAAGCTGCTGCCAAGTCGCATCTCACAAAGCTCCATCCATCGTCTTTCTCTACAAGAAACACTTTCAGTCCTGGCAGAGAAGAAGAAACTTTTCTTGTGTTGTTTACATCACCCAGGACTGAACTGAAGCTGCTGAGCATTACCCCTGCTATTAAATCATTGTACAAACCTAATTACACTGCAGATTAATGCACAGAATACAAAGTACAGATTATTGCAACTCGCGAAGACACAGGATGCATTTTACCGTAGTTATTTCAGAAGAGCGAGAATCTGAAGGGCAAACAAATGAAAGAGGGACAATTTAAGGAGAGACATGTAGAAAAAAAAAGACACAAAGTAGCAATAGAAAAGTTTCTATAATACAAAAAATGTTGTAGCCTGTAAGAATGATACAGAGTGTATAGTGCAGGAAATAAATCTGAAGGGCAAATGTCAAGGAGAGAATTTTAATAAGGGAATAGAAAAAAAAAAATTAAACATGACGATGCCTAAGATACATAGTTCAAAGACTAGTACAAATTATAATATGAAAGATATATAAAAATATAACATAAAATATATATGAAAAAATGTCAATAATATAAAAGATATATAAAAATAATGCAAATAAAAATATAATATAAAAAATATATAATTTCTTTTAAATAATATAAAATATATCTAAAAAAATACAAATAAAAATATTATATAATATATATATAAGGATTCAAATAAATATAAAATAAGCTATATCTAAAGATAATTCAAAGAAAAATATTAATATAAAAGGTATATTAAAATAGTGTAATCTACAAAACAATACATGTTACAACAGGTATGAAATTAGTACTATAATTATCATTTTAAAATATAATAAAACCTCTTTTTAAAATGGTAATAAAATACATAAAAATGCTAAATATTTGATTTTTTTTTTTAATGTTATTCCTGTTGTTATGAGGCTCAATTATATCCTTCCTTCCCACAATAATCAGTTTATTAATAGTCCTAAAGAAAATCAACTAAAACCAATGATTTGTCCAGTTGTCAGGGATAATAATAATAATGTTCACTCATCTAAAAAGTAACATTTCAGTAATAACTGCTTGTAAATGTTCTGTTACATAATAAAAAATTATAGGAAATCATGAACCATGCAAAAGATACAAACTTGCATTAATCATGTCCTTTCCTAAAAATAAATACAAATGTATAATAAGGTATATCCCACTTCTGAATGACTGCACATAGTGTATGTAGTGTATATAAATCCGTCGGACCCCACGACACCAGACATCTGTGCATGGATTTATTTTATCTTTCTGGTGATACAGGAGAATGTATTTGGTTTCTGCATGTTTTTTTATTTAAAGGGGTTATCCAACCTATATTAAGCCCCCAGTACTAGAATAATAAAAGATCCTATACTCACCTGTTAATCCCCTGCAGTTTCCAGTGTTGTGTTTACAGGCTGCAGCGGTGACGTAGGCATATACAGCACATGACTGCTGCAGCCAATCACTGGTCTGAAGACATGCCGTATACCCCAGAGGCAGATGATTGCCTGCTGCACTCACATGCTGGAGGCTGCAGTGGTTTAAGTTCTTTTATTTTTTTTATTAACACATGTAGGGGCACTGAGGGTGTGTGTTCCCCTTTAAGGTAACTATTTGCAGTCCCCACATAATATCAATTCTGTAGACTCCGTTTTGCCATCCCTTTATTATTTTGTCTAGACTTCTAAGAATGATTGTTGGCATTTTGTAATGAAGGTCCAGCTGGGTGTTACCAGGCTCGGCTGCGTCTCTGCACAGTCTGACACTTTCCAACCATTGCTGCCATTGTCTGACTGTGCAGGGACACAGCCTCCACTGGAAACACCCAGCTGGACCTTCATTGCAAACTGACGGTGATTCATTCTTAGACTTCTAGTTTAAGGCTGTATTACACAGCCCGATTCTGCAGGCAATTGTCGGGAAGGAAGCGCTTCTTTCCGGCAATCGCCTGCTCACTAGTGGAGGAGACCGCTGCTATTACATGCATCGTTTTGCCATCACTCGTCCCCATGCTGTCTAATTATTTGACAGCAGCAGATAGTAGTTAGACAGTGCGATCTGCTGCCAGCAAATTGTGGTCTTTCAGATTGCCCAATGAATGAGCGGTGGCAGTATTACACTGCCAGATGATTAGTAACAAGCGTTACTACGAATGCTCGTTAGTGATCTGCCAGTGTAATACAGGCTTTAGTCTTAGTAGAGTTATTAAGAGACATGTCAGGAGGGATCACCATCCAGTCACAGACCGGCCTCACTGTACTCGCCCTATGACGTCACCGAGAACTGCGCAGCCGGTGGCATTAATAATTGAAGAAATGGCGTAAGAGAAAAATACAGGAAATGTGGCAAATCCGAATGTCTCCAGCAGAATTGTGTAATCGTTAAGTAGAGACAAATTAGTGCCAGTGCGGGCAGCCGGGGCACAATGGACCCACTCTGTAAACTGCTGCATGAGGTTTGTTGTTTCTCATTTACATCCCTAAGAATAGAACATTAAAGACCACCAGAGTGGGGTCCAGTGTGCGTAATGAGCATGAAATCTCAGCCCCTCGCTGCTGTTCAGGGGACGTGTCACGGCCTCCATTTACTGCCAAGACTGCACCGCATGGAGCCGGGACAGAAGAGACACAATCTGGAGCAATTATCAGGAGAGGCAAAGTCATCTCTGTCTGTCTATATCTATCTATCTCATATCTTATCTCTTTGTCTCTCATATCTATTGGTCTATTTATCTATCTCATATCTTATCTCTCTATCTATCTATCTCTCTATCTCTCTATCTATCTCTCTATCTATCTCTTTATCTCATATCTATCTTATCTGTCTGTCTCTCATATCTATCAGTCTACCCATCTCTCTTTATCTGTGATATCTATTTGTCTGTATGTGTAATATATATAATCTCCACGTGCTCTCATGACATGCATGCTTAGGTCCTACGCAGTGAAGGTTTGTTTGTTCATTCACCTGTTAGCCTACTTTCACACTAGCATTACTATGGATCCGGCGGGTGAAGGGGCCCGCCTGATCCGTAGTGATAATACAACCTTATGGATCCGTAATGAACGCAGTCGGTTGTATTATCTTTACCATCTTTTAAACGGATCCGTCATGAACTCCATTGAAAGTCAATGGAGGACGGATCCTTTTCCTAGTGTGTCACACCAAACGGCTCCATCCCCATTGACTTGCATTGGGGGTCATTCCGGATCCTTCTTGGTGCGGATGCCTGGACCGGAGAGCAAACCGCAGCATGTAGATGGAACGGAATGCTTCTAGGAGCTTCTTCAGTTCAGTTTTGTCCCCATTGACAATGAATGGAGACAAAACTGAAGTGTTTTATTCCAGTATTGAGCCCCTATGATGGAACTCCATACCGGAATTCAAAAACGCTAGGGTCTGGATCTGTATTTATTGCTACATGCTAGTATGTCAGGATACTATGCTGTGCTCCTTTTTGTGTAGTCTGAGGGTCCCTTCTACCCTCAAGCACTATTTGCCCCTATATATATATATATATATAACTCTTTAGCGACTAGCGACCCTCTATATAGGGACTAATAGTGCTTGAGAGTAGAAAGGATCCTTGGCATAAGATTTTATTTCGCTATAAATACAGTTACAATGTGTTAACAAATAAATGTTACAGTTTAAGTACTGAACAAATAATTAAACCTTCACTACATGGAGTAATTGAATGGGATTGACTTTTCAGGGGTTAACCATCATTCCAGATATTGTAGGGAGTATAAATGGGCTCCCATTCACCTGACAGAGGCCAATGAGTGCCATTTTGGCCTCCATCAGGTCAATATATGTTGATATCCCTAGAATAAATAGTGTAGTCTTCAATGCTATTTTATAGAGAATTATGCAATAAAAAAGAGTGCCGCATGGTATAAGTTATTGTCAGCAATGACCCAATGGGCGATACTGCCTATATGGTGGCATATATTGAAGGTATAAGCCTTGAAATCCTCCTAAAGTATACCCCCAATATACACTGCAAACACTGCATGAATGCATGCCGACTGTATGATTCAGGTGTTAGTTATTGTATGGCAGTGGTGGACCGGGAACTTAAAGTGGCCCTGGAAAAAAAACCTAACAGTGGCCCCGATGTTGTAGGTGGGTCTAAATTGACAGAAGGTGGGTCAAGACCAACAGAAGTTAGCAAGGTCAGCAATACCATAGTGCCACACAGAATACCACAGGACCAAATACCACAATGCAGCACAAAATACCTCCCCAGAAGCTTTTCCCTCTGTGGTGGCCGTCCACAGCTGCCACGTTCGGTCCTCCGCCCTTCATTGTCTCTAAGATATGGAGCAGGGGCTTCGGAGGTGAGATACAGCCACAGCACCAAACCAGCCTTACCTTTCTCTAATAATGACCCTATGGTGGCCCCAGTAATATGTACCCAGACAGTTAAGAGCACTTTGGTGGCCCTATGGGCATCGGCCCACCAGGAGAATTCCCTGTACGGTCTATGGCCAGTCCGCCCCTGTGTGTAAGTATAGGGGTGGAGAGGTAGCAGTCACCCCTGGCTTTGAGGGGGGTCCAATAGCCCCTCTGCCACATAAGAAGACGCCAGTATTATGAATGCCACATGGTAGCTGGGGACCTATTATGAATTTTCATTGGGACCCAAGAGCTACAAGGTACTGCTTTGGGATACAGAACGTGAGACCATTGACTGTTCATCAGCCATTAATCTGGCAAGTCCATAGTCATTGGTCGTAAACCGGTGGCGACCTGGCGCCTAAGCCTGTCTACTGACTTTAGATTTCTGTTGATGGATCTCGCACAGTGTAATCTCTGTGGAGCCAGGGAGGCAGTCGCCCCAATATCTGTCACTGGAGGGAAAACAACTATCCGACAGCAATATTTCATATCTCCAGAGATGAGAGGCGCCACACATGCCTGGCAGCTGCTTATCCCCTAGTAGAAATATATGCACGTTAATGGCTTTTGGCTGAATGACCTTTGGGCTCGTCTAGGTGTGCCAAATAAACCGTCAATGGAGCGTGGACCCCCCTCCGGTCCCTTATCCCAGCAATGGTTCCTCGTCACCTGTCGTCACACATCTGTCGCTTTTTGCAGGAATAGAAATTTCAGGTCAATACCCCACAAAACCAACAATCCCCATCTGCCTGATGCGGCCGGCCCTTCCTGCTCACAACCATTTTACTTTTCCCCCCACCTGATGGGACTTTAGGGTTAATTATAAAACCTCCTTTGGCCGCAGGAGAGGCCGGTATCAGCTGTCAGGGCCCCACATACTTCTCTTTCACGTCTTTCAAGTGCAAAACAACCTGTGTCTAAAAACGTGGCGAAGAATAAAAGGGCCACGCCAGCACCGTGGGCCCAGGCTCAGCCCCATTCACAGCCCCACCACCATGAATACAGCAAAATCCGAAATGAAAGTTTTAATCTCCTCGGTGCATTCAGCAGAAAGTGAAAAGAGCTTCCTTTTAACAATTTCCCCCTTTAAGCTTTTGTGCTCGTCCTCTCCTGGAGAACGCTGAGATCTTGCTGAGATCCTACAAGCTTTCTTCTCGCTCCACATGTGGAAAAGCCATGCATGGAGATGGTGACATTATTATCACGATGGCTTTGGGGGGGGTCGAAAAGTCATAAAGATGTTAAGAACAAAGTGTGCCTGAAGAATGCGGGCAGATAATGTACAGCGTGCCTCACTTTACTTCTGCTGCTCGGCTCCGGAGCCGTAATAGAGGCATCACCATGACAACCTCATGCCGCACCATTTACCCATGTATTATCGGGCATTTCCCCCCAAAATAAAGTATCCTGAAAGAGAAGAACAGAAATCCGTTTTCCATGCCGTGATTCTTAATTTTCATCTTGGCCTCCTACATGCATGTCAGATGCTGGTGACAACCACTGAAGGCCGCCATTACAGTGTCCTTAGGGGTTGTCGTCTACAGTAGCATTCACCAGGCTGTGATTGATGAGTACGGCCATGATCTTACATTCCTAAAAATACCAATTACAAGTAATGACAACCGCTGTGGACACTGTAATTGCTGTATTTAGTGGTTGTCACCCAGTCTCTGTTATCCATGTACGAAGAGAAAACCCTGAAACTGTCCAGTCCCTGGTGAACCAGTAACATAGTGTCCGGTCCCTGGTGAACCAGTAACATAGTGTCCGGTCCCTGGTGAACCAGTGACATAGTGTCCGGTCCCTGGTGAACCAGTGACATAGTGTCCGGTCCCTGGTGAACCAGTGACATAGTGTCCGGTCCCTGGTGAACCAGTAACATAGTGTCCGGTCCCTGGTGAACCAGTAATATAGTGTCGGGTCCCTGGTGAACCAGTAGCATAATGTCCAGTCCCTGGTGAACCAGTAACATAGTATCTGGTCCCTGGTGATCCAGTAACATAGTGTCCGGTCCCTGGTGAACCAGTGACATAGTGTCCGGTCCCTGGTGAACAGTGACATAGTGTCCGGTCCCTGGTGAACCAGTGACAGTGTCCGTCCCTGGTGAACCAGTGACATAGTGTCCGGTCCCTGGTGAACCAGTGACATAGTGTCCGGTCCCTGGTGAACCAGTGACATAGTGTCCGGTCCCTGGTGAACCAGTGACATAGTGTCCGGTCCCTGGTGAACCAGTGACATAGTGTCCGGTCCCTGGTGAACCAGTGACATAGTGTCCGGTCCCTGGTGAACCAGTGACATAGTGTCCGGTCCCTGGTGAACCAGTGACATAGTGTCCGGTCCCTGGTGAACCAGTGACATAGTGTCCGGTCCCTGGTGAACCAGTGACATAGTGTCCGGTCCCTGGTGAACCAGTGGACATAGTGTCCGGTCCCTGGTGAACCAGTGACATAGTTGTCCCGTCCCTGGTGAACCAGTGACATAGTGTCCCGGTCCCTGGTGAACCAGTGACATAGTGTCCCGGTCCCTGGTGAACCAGTGACATAGTTGTCCGGTTCCCTGGTGAACAGTGACATAGTGTCCGGTCCCTGGTGAACCAGTGACATAGTGTCCGGTCCCTGGTGAACCAGTGACATAGTGTCCGGTCCCTGGTGAACCAGTGACATAGTGTCCGGTCCCTGGTGAACCAGTTGACATAGTGTCGGTCCCTGTGAAACCAGTGACATAGTGTCCGGTCCCTGGTGAACCAGTGACATAGTGTCCGGTCCCTGGTGAACCAGTGACATAGTGTCCGGTCCCTGGTGAACCAGTGACATAGTGTCCGGTCCCTGGTGAACCAGTGACATAGTGTCCGGTCCCTGGTGAACCAGTGACATAGTGTCCGGTCCCTGGTGAACCAGTGACATAGGATTTTCTACTTGGCTATGACTTACTGCCAGCATGTGACCGCTGCAGCCAATCTGTGGCATCAGTGGTCATGTGTTGTACTTACTGGCATCACTGATGTCATGTGACTACTAAAGCCACTGATTGGCTGCAGCGATCATGTGCTGGTACTGCCAGAGTATCTGCGCTGGGGGAAGATGTGAGCAATGCATTTGTGGTTACTTTACAGCATTTGCTGCAAACCTTTTTTTTTTTTTTTTTCATCAATTTTTCAAGGCATCCTGATGAAGGTGCCTGCTAATCCCTGATGGTCAAACATTTGGTCTCTGATACCAGAACAGGCTTAAAGAGGACCTCTCCCCGCTCCTGACATGCCTATTTTAATAGCTCCATGCATTCCCCATGTACTAACAATTCTGGAACATCTATTCTTATGTCTGTATGTTGTGCCATTCCTTTATTATTTGCACTAGAAGTTATGAATGAATTGCTATTTGCCTTTAGTAAAGGAACAGAGGGGAGGTAACCAGTTGGGGGTGTGTCCCTGCACAGACTGACTCTAGCCAATCAGTGCTGCCATGTTCAGACTGTGCAGGGACACACCCCCAACTTGTTACCTCCCCTCTGTTCCCTTACTGAAGACAAATAGCAATTCATTCATAAATTCTAGTGCAAATTATAAAGAAATGGCACGACATAGAGACATCACAGTAGATGCTCCAGAATTGTTAGTACGTGGGGAATGCATGAAGCTATTAAAACAGGCACGTCAGGAGTGGTGAAAGGTCCTCTTTAAAGGGGTATAGTCATATACAATAGTGCAGCACAGAAAACAGAAGAGCCAAATACCACAGTGCAGCACTAAATACCATACCTCCCAACTTTGTAAAACGCGAGCCGCTGCAAATTTTTTCCACATTAGGCCACGCCTCTAACTCCGCCCAAAACATAACTATACACCTTTTCCCACCCAGTCTCCTTTATGCCCCCACATAGTAATTATTGCCCATTCATGCCACCGCACAGTATGCCCACATTGTGTCTTCACAGAATTATGCCCAGCTGTTCCCCCAGTAATATGTCCACATTGTACCCCCCAGCAATATGTCCACATTGTGCCCCCAGTAATATGTCCACATTGTGCCCCCAGCAATATGTCCACATTGTACCCCCCAGCAATATGTCCACATTGTGCCCCCAGTAATATGTCCACATTGTGCCCCCAGCAATATGTCCACATTGTACCCCCCAGCAATATGTCCACATTGTACCCCCCAGCAATATGTCCACATTGTATCCCCCAGTAATATGTCCACATTGTGCCCCCAGCAATATGTCCACATTGTGCCCCCCAGTAATATGTCCACATTGTGCCCCCAGCAATATGTCCACATTGTACCCCCCAGCAATATGTCCACATTGTGCCCCCAGTAATATGTCCACATTGTGCCCCCAGTAATATGTCCACATTGTGCCCCCAGCAATATGTCCACATTGTGCCCCCAGTAATATGTCCACATTGTGCCCCCCAGCAATATGTCCACATTGTGCCCCCCAGCAATATGTCCACATTGTGCCCCCCAGTAATATGTCCACATTGTGCCCCCAGCAATATGTCCACATTGTGCCCCCAGCAATATGCCCACATTGTGCCCCCAGTAATATGTCCACATTGTTCCCCCCCAGTAATATGTCCACATTGTGCCCCAGTAATATGTCCACATTGTGCCCCCAGTAATATGTCCACATTGTGCCCCCCAGCAATATGTCCACATTGTGCCCCCAGCAATATGTCCACATTGTGCCCCCAGTAATATGTCCACATTGTGCCCCCAGTAATATGTCCACATTGTGCCCCCCAGCAATATGTCCACATTGTGCCCCCCAGCAATATGTCCAGATTGTGCCCCCAGTAATATGTCCACATTGTGCCCCCAGCAATATGTCCACATTGTGCCCCCAGTAATATGTCCACATTGTGCCCCCAGTAATATGTCCACATTGTGCCCCCAGCAATATGTCCACATTGTGCCCCCCAGCAATATGTCCAGATTGTGCCCCCAGTAATATGTCCACATTGTTCCCCCCCAGTAATATGTCCACATTGTTCCCCCCCAGTAATATGTCCACATTGTGCCCCCCAGCAATATGTCCACATTGTTCCCCCCCAGTAATATGTCCACATTGTTCCCCCCCAGTAATATGTCCACATTGTGCCCCCAGCAATATGTCCACATTGTTCCCCCCCAGTAATATGTCCACATTGTTCCCCCAGTAATATGTCCACATTGTGCCCCCCAGTAATATGTCCACATTGTGCCCCCCAGCAATATGTCCACATTGTGCCCCCAGTAATATGTCCACATTGTGCCCCCCAGCAATATGTCCACATTGTGCCCCCCAGCAATATGTCCACATTGTGCCCCCCAGCAATATGTCCACATTGTGCCCCCCAGCAATATGTCCACGTTGTGCCCCCAGCAATATGTCCACGTTGTGCCCCCCAGCAATATGTCCACGTTGTGCCCCCCAGCAATATGTCCACGTTGTGCCCCCCAGCAATATGTCCACGTTGTGCCCCCCAGCAATATGTCCACGTTGTGCCCCCCAGCAATATGTCCACGTTGTGCCCCCCAGCAATATGTCCACGTTGTGCCCCCCAGCAATATGTCCACATTGTGCCCCCCAGCAATATGTCCACATTGTGCCTCCCCAGTAATATGTCCACATTGTGCCCCCCAGCAATATGTCCACATTGTGCCTCCCCAGTAATATGTCCACATTGTGCCCCCAGTAATATGTCCACATTGTGCCCCCCAGTAATATGTCCACATTGTGCCCCTCACGAAAGTAAAAAAATAATAAACACCACATACTTACCTTCTTCTTCTTAGCAGCAGCAGGACATCGGCTGCTCTGGTCTGTGGAGGAGGAGGAGCCGAGGATGACTGCCAGCCGGCCCTGCCCCCTGCACCGACCAGAGGCGTGGAAAGCCGGCAGGGGGAGGAATGGTGAAGCAGGGATTGGGAGGTATAAAATATTGCTGCCCCAACCACGGTATTCAACCACATAATGTCCTGAGGATGATAATACATCAGATCATTATGTACGTGGCCTAGGTCACCATGTGTGAGTAATACCTACCTGCTATTTACATCTATACCAGTGGCTCCATCTCAGCTGCATTGTCTATTGGAGTCTGAGGTAGTCTGCGTTCTGCTGCAGAAACTCAGGTGGTTGCCCAGCCTCTCCCCATGCTTTACAGTGCTGCACTTATTTCGGACTGCATCCGACTCTTTGAATGACAATAGGGCTAATCCCTTCGGGGGTCTACCACAGGTCTGCATTGCGACGGGAGCAGAAATCTGAGGGTACAGCCTCAAATGTTTTTTTTTTTTTTTTATGATGTGTGAACCCCCCCCCCTTAAAGGGATGTTTCAATAAGTATTTTTTTTTCATTATTTTATTTTATCAATATTTTAATGTTTCTAAGATCTGTGATTGTAGTCAGTGAATGGAAACCTCGATTACTTCTACAGGATATAAAATCTGGTGATGTCCTGGCCGTGCCCTGTAATAATCATTTCCAGGAAAGATATTCATCGAATGACAGCAAGCAGAGATCTTGAAAACCTTGAGGAATCCATGTACAGAGCGTATCGGGGAATTGCATTATTGCGTTGATGCCTTATAACCCTCTTTGCACCATGACCGGCTGCTTCGTGCTTCCCGTGAAGTGACCGCACTCGTCGCAGCGCGTTCTCTACTCACTTCCTGCGCCGCGCTCCTTTTTTCTAAACCAGCCTGAAGCTTCTCTTGTCCCAGGCCAGGACGGTCTGCGGATATAAAGCCCCCCGGGCTACTATTATGCAAATGGGATTCATCAGTGAGATGCTTGGTGAGAAATAGATTAGAATCGAATGAGAGGAGCCCTGCGCCTTTTCTTAGAGCTGCAGGCCGCGGCTCCGTCTCTGCGTCACGTTATTCATCTGACGAAATGTGAAATGACATAAATACCGTGACTAACGTTCAATGGGATTACTCCATTACCTCAGCATCAATACTGCTGCAGCCATCAGCGCTTGGCGTCCTTCCTTTCACGGGACCCGCTAACAAGTGACAACTTCTCTCCCATAAACAAGCGGCGGCGCTGCCTCCTGCACGACCCACGCTTAACCCATCAGCCCCGCTCAATGGCCGCCATTCGACAAGGTGCTTACCCCTTTGTGTTAAAGAATCACATCTACACTGATTTAAAAAAAAAAAAAAAAAAGGTTTTCTGGCCGGCATTGTGCACCCCCCCCCCCCCCCAAAAAAAAAAAACAAAAAACTTTTGGGTCACTTCTGGACACAGTGTTGCGCCTCCGGAATATTAAACGCGCCACATTTATTTGCATGGGAAAAGCGTTTGATTTCGCCGTTCCAAATGTTCTCTTTCATCGGCGCCAATTTTTTTTTATTTTGGACCATTTTGTTCCTCTCTCCCTGCTGGTCAGGAAACGGTTAAGCTGGCAGGAGGCGCAGGCTCGGCGGTGACACGGGCACGGTGGGCGCTTGGCTCCTGAAACCGTTTCCACCAGGTGCACAGTAAGCCGTTCACAGGGCCCCTCTTACACGGAGCCAAATGTGTCCTCGTTTAAAGGGCCGGTCCAGTTTTATGTAAATGAAGCTTAGTCGATGCATAATGAATATTTCTGCATCTTTGTTGTAGAATTTGTATCCATGTTTTGCTCTTTTCAAGAGTTCGGCTTGCTGTCAGTGAATAGAAACCGCCCTGAATTGTAGTGCTATAGGAGAGAATAAGAGCAAGCCCTGCGGCTGTGTAAGCAGGACCAGCTCAGGTTTATATATTAGGGAATTGTCTTTTATGCGACTTCCTATCTAGTGTTTTCCGAATTGCTCCCATTATGAGTGCTCGACCCCATGGACCCTGTTAGGGTAACAGGCCACCTTCACGTTTTCTGTGGAGGGATTACAACTGGTCAGAGAGAGAGAGAATTAAAGTTAGGCACAGGCTTCACAGCGGCACAGAGTATTTCAGTAGAGACGTGCCTTGATCTTGTGGGGTCAGCGTCCTGTCCACTGGTGTGGTGATCTTCGTGAGGGCAGAGCAAAATGTGGCAGCGACAGCCATGAGGTGAGGGGGCAGTGGGCAGGTGACAGAACAGAGCATGTTGTTAAGCAGCACAGAGTATTTCAGCAGATAAGACGATCATGAGGAGGAGCAGTGACCTGATGAATCATGTGATGATGAAAATGAGCACAGAACTGCATATGGGGAAGAAGTGAGGAAGAGGAGGAGCAGAGCCCCCAGCAGCACAGAGGATTTCAGGAGAGGAGTGTGCTGATCTTGTGGAGGTCACAGGATGAGAGTTACATAGTGGAAGGAGCAGGGTCCTCCCAGCAGCACAGAGGATTTCAGGAGAGGAGTGTGCTGATCTAGTGGGAGGTCACAGGATGAGAGTTACGTAGTGGAAGTAGCAGGGTCCTCCCAGCAGCACAAAGGATTTCAGGAGAGGAGTATGCTGATCTAGTGGGAGGTCACAGGCTGAGAGTTACATAGTGGAAGGAGCAGAGTCCTCCCAGCAGCACAGAGGATTTCAGGAGAGGAGTGTGCTGATCTTGTGGAGGTCACAGGATGAGAGTTACATAGTGGAAGGAGCAGGGTCCTCCCAGCAGCACAGAAGATTTCAGGAGAGGAGTGTGCTGATCTAGTGGAGGTCACAGGATGAGAGTTACATAGTGGAAGGAGCAGGGTCCTCCCAGCAGCACAGAAGATTTCAGGAGAGGAGTGTGCTGATCTTGTGGAGGTCACAGGATGAGAGTTACATAGTGGAAGGAGCAGGGTCCTCCCAGCAGCACAGAGGATTTCAGGAGAGGAGTGTGCTGATCTTGTGGAGGTTACATAGTGGAAGGAGCAGGGTCCCCAGCAGCACAGAGGATTTCAGGAGAGGAGTGTGCTGATCTTGTGAGAGTTATAACCTGTAAATCAATACATGTTGGTGTATATAACCTCTAAATAAAAAAAATGCACAGTTAACTTATAAAATCAGCACAGAGGATTTCAGGAGAGGAGTGGGCTGGTCTTGTGGGAGTAGTAACCTGTTACATGTTGATGTATATATCCTATAAATAAAAAAATGCACAGTAAACTTATAAAAGCAGCACAGAGGATTGCAGCAGTGTCAGAGAAATCATTTACAAAACATAAATAGATAACAAATAACTGGAGCGAAGAGGACACAATGTAACATAACGTGATATGACGGCAGCTCTGAATGAACATTCTGGGACAAATGACCCTCAATAGACTCCGACTTGTTCTCTGGGGATTCAGTCTTTACTGACACTAAATTTACCTTCAATCCTTCTCAGCTGAAAAAAGGATTGTGGACAGAAAATCAATAGATTCCAGCTGCTCCATGTCTTACTATACATCTGATGAGACCCGGACTACACATCGCAGTCCACTGATCTCCTCTACAGGAAACACAGGATCTATCTATCTATCTATCTATCTATCTATCTATCTATCTATCTATCTATCTATCTATCTATCTTATATATCTCTATCTCTGTATCTTATATCTCACTATCTCAGTATCTCTGTATTTATCTATCTTATATCTCTGTATCTCTATCTTTGTTTCTCTGTTTTCTGTCTCTGTATCTCTATGTCTGTATCTGTGTCTCTATATCTTATATCTCACTATCTCTGTTTATCTCTATCTCTGTTTATCTCTATCTCTGTACCTTATATCGCTGTACCTTATATCGCTGTACCTTATATCTCACTATCTCTGTTTATCTCTATCTTTATATCTCTGTACCTTATATCGCTATACCTTATATCTCTGTACCTTATATCTCTGTACCTTATATCTCACTATCTCTGTTTATCTCTATCTCTGTATCTTATATCTCTGTATCTTATATCGCTGTACCTTATATCTCTGTACCTTATATCGCTGTACCTTATATCGCTGTACCTTATATCGCTGTATCTTATATCGCTGTATCTTATATATCACTATCTCTGTTTATCTCTGTATCTTATATCTCTATATCTTATATCTCACTATCTCTGTTTATCTCTGTACCTTATATCTCACTATCTCTGTTTATCTCTGTATCTTATATCTCTATATCTTATATCTCACTATCTCTGTTTATCTCTATCTCTGTATCTTATATCTCACTATCTCTCTCTATCTCTCTCTATTATATCTCTGTACCTTATATCTCTGTACCTTATATCTCACTATCTCTGTTTATCTCTGTATCTTATATCTCACTATCTGTTTATCTCTGTATCTTATATCTCTGTACCTTATATCTCTGTACCTTATATCTCACTATCTCTGTTTATCTCTGTATCTTATATCTCACTATCTCTGTTTATCTCTGTATCTTATATCTCACTATCTCTGTTTATCTCTGTATCTTATATCTCACTATCTCTGTTTATCTCTGTACCTTATATCTCACTATCTCTGTTTATCTCTGTATCTTATATCTCACTATCTCTGTTTATCTCTGTATCTTATATCTCACTATCTCTGTTTATCTCTGTATCCCATGGTTTCTGTGGCTGGGACGAGCTCTTATTCACATCCCCAGGTTGGGAGCAGATTGCCTTCTGCGGAGCGCTGTAATGAGATTATGGGGGGCTGTTACATAGATGAGGTTTTCATAGCACTGGGGGGATCACAGATAATATCATTTCAATGAGGCTGTGAATATTGGGGAAGGGATAATACGTGTAGCGATTACAGACGTGACAGTTGCCTTCTTGTGCCCGACCCGTCCGGTGCGCTTTCTCTGTGCGTAGAAACAGTCAACCACCTGTCAAGCTGAGGGCACAAGAATGGGGTGAGAATAGGGCCCTTCATGCATGATTAATATATTTGTTCAGCCATTCACTTAATGAAGCTGATAAATGTGGAGCAAAACAAAGGCCCAGTTAATCTATTTAGTAAAATGTTTGGAGACTTTGAGAATATGTTAAGAAGGCAGAGAGTGTGTGTATTAGGGACATTTTCATCTCAATGGCCCCATCTCCCTTCTTAGTCCTGGGGGGGGGGGGGGTGCAGGCAGCTATGTGAATATAATTTCTTATAAATGTGTCTTTAATGGATTTCATTCACCCCCGCCAGCTGTTTTTAGCTATTTTCTAAGCCCAAAACAAACGTGCCAGTCTTGCAAGGCTGGTAAAAATTAGTTGCGGTCACTAAGGTCTGGCTGAATTTCCTGCTAACCATCTGCTTGATTGGCATAATAGAAGGATTTCCAGAGAAGAAAGCGGAGACATGGAGGAAAGCGAATGGCGGCTGGATTCTGTTTCTAGTACGGGTTTATCTAGGTGACCCCCCCCTCCTCGGCAGCTCCCCCTCCCCTGTGTCTAAAAGTCGCTTGTCTGGTGGAAAACCAGTACCACCTGACCACTGATGTCACCTGACCACTGATGATGTCATCTACTCAGTTTGTTACCTGCCCAGTTTGCCACCTTACACTAATGATGTCACATTGATGTCACCTGACCAGCTGATGTGATCTGCCGCTGATGATGTCACCTGACCAGCTGATGTGATCTGCTGCTGATGATGTCACCTGACCAGCTGGTGTGATCTGCCGCTGATGATGTCACCTGACCAGCTGGTGTGATCTGCCGCTGATGATGTCACCTGACCAGCTGGTGTGATCTGCCGCTGATGATGTCACCTGACCAGCTGGTGTGATCTGCCGCTGATGATGTCACCTGACCAGCTGGTGTGAACTGCCGCTGATGATGTCACCTGACCAGCTGATGTGATCTGATGCTGATGATGTCACCTGACCAGCTGGTGTGATCTGCCGCTGATGATGTCACCTGACCAGCTGATGTGATCTGCCGCTGATGATGTCACCTGACCAGCTGATGTGATCTGCCGCTGATGATGTCACCTGACCAGCTGATGTGATCTGCCGCTGATGTTAGGTGCCAACAATGATATCACCTGCCCAGCTAATGTTGCCAGTGACTGATGATCTCACTTTCTATGTGAAGTATTTACTGTATAGACACTATGGAGTGAAGGCCACATAGCAATTTTAATATTTAAATTTAACATTAAGGACCCCACCCCAGAAGCCTGTTGATCATCCCCCACTATCGACTGATACTGTATAAGTCATACTCCTGATCTCCCCTCTCCTTATCCAGTAGTAATAATAGTAATAGAAATCCTCCAGTGCTGCAGATTCTGGGCGACAGGCTATACGAGCACCTTACATTTTATGGGGGCCCCCTGACCGGTAATATGGGCCACAGTGACCCTGTAACCTCCCTATGGCTGTGCTCCTTCTGCCCCCTCCAATACACAGATATACAGACCTCTCCCCAGGTGATAACTGGTCTCTAATGTCTCTTAAGTGCTTTTGTGTTTGGTCAATTAGAGACACAAAGAAAAGTAATTAGCGCCTCCATCATCATCCTGCTCAGTAGTGAAACCCTCATCTTCTGGGGAAGGGCCCAGTGGAGGGCTCTGCATTGATATGGGGAGTTCATGTTACAATGGCCGTACCTAGTGTGTCCTCCATACCAGCCCAGGACATTAGAACAGAGCTGTCAATCACACCACAGCCCCGCCCACATCCAGGCTGTATACAGAGAGTAATATAGGGAGACTGTATACAGAGAGTAATATAGGGAGACTGTATACAGAGGGTAATATAGGGAGGCTGTATACAGAGGGTAATATAGGGAGGCTGTATACAGAGGGTAATATAGGGAGGCTGCATACAGAGGGTAATATAGGGAGACTGTATACAGAAAGTGATATAGGGAGACTGTATACAGAAAGTGATATAGGGAGGCTGTATACAGAGAGTGATATAGGGAGGCTGTATACAAAGGGTAATATAGGGAGACTGTATACAGAGGGTAATATAGGGAGGCTGTATACAGAGGGTAATATAGGGAGGCTGTATACAGAAAGTGATATAGGGAGGCTGTATACAGAAAGTGATATAGGGAGGCTGTATACAGAGGGTAATATAGGGAGGCTGTATACAGAGGGTAATATAGGGAGGCTGTATACAGAGGGTAATATAGGGAGGCTGTATACAGAGGGTAATATAGGGAGGCTGTATACAGAGGGTAATATAGGGAGGCTGTATACAGAGAGTAATATAGGGAGGCTGTATACAGAGAGTAATATAGGAGGCTGTATACAGAGAGTAATATAGGGAGGCCTGTATACAGAGGTGATATAGGGAGGCTGTATACAGAGAGTGATATAGGGAGGCTGTATACAAAGGGTAATATAGGGAGGCTGTATACAGAGGGTAATATAGGGAGGCTGTATACAGAGAGTAATATAGGGAGGCTGTATACAGAGAGTAATATAGGGAGGCTGTATACAGAGGGTAATATAGGGAGGCTGTATACAGAGGGTAATATAGGGAGGCTGTATACAGAGGGTAATATAGGGAGACTGTATACAGAAAGTGATATAGGGAGACTGTATACAGAAAGTGATATAGGGAGGCTGTATACAGAGAGGTAATATAGAGAGACTGTATACAAAGGGTAATATAGGGAGGCTGTTATACAGAGAGTAATATAGGAGACTGTATACAGAGAATAATATAGGGAGGCTGTTATACAGAAAGTGATATAGGGAGGCTGTATACAGAGGGTAATATAGGGAGGCTGTATACAGAGAGTAATATAGGGAGACTGTATACGAGAATAATATAGGGAGGCTGTATACAGAATAATATAGGGAGACTGTATACAGAGGTAATATAGGAGGCTGTATACAGAGAGTAATATAGAGAGACTGTATACAAAGGGGTAATATAGGGAGGCTGTATACAGAGAGTAATATAGGGAGGCTGTATACAGAGAATAATATAGGGAGGCTGTATACAGAAAGTGATATAGGAGGCTGTATACAGAGGGGTAATATAGGGAGGCTGTATACAGAGGGGTAATAAGGGAGCTGTATACAGAGGGTAATATAGGAACTGTATACAGAGGGTAATATAGGGAGGCTGTATACAGAGGGTAATATAGGGAGGCTGTATACAGAGGGTAATATAGGGAGGACTGTATACAGAGAGTAATATAGGGAGACTGTATACCAGAGAGTGATATAGGGAGGCTGTATACAGAAGTGATATAGGGAGGCTGTATACAGAGGGTATATAGGGAGGCTGTATACAGAGGGTAATATAGGGAGACTGTATACAGAGGGTAATATAGGGAGACTGTATACAGAGGGTAATATAGGGAGGCTGTATACAGAGGGTAATATAGGGAGGCTGTATACAGAGGGGTAATATAGGGAGACTGTATACAGAGAGTAATATAGGAGGCTGTATACAGAGAGTAATTATAGGGAGACTGTATACAGAGAATAATATAGGGAGGCTGTATACAGAGGGTTAATATAGGGAGACTGTATACAGAAAGTGGATATAGGGGAGGCTGTATACAGAGGGTAATATAGGGAGACTGTATACAGAAAGTGATATAGGGAGGCTGTATACAGAAAGTGATATAGGGAGGCTGTTATACAGAGGGTAATATAGGGAGACTGTATACAGAGAGTAATATAGGGAGCCTGTATACAGAGGGTAATTATGGAGGCTGTATACAGAGGGTAATATAGGGAGGCTGTATACAGAGGGTAATATAGGGAGGCTGTATACAGAGGTAATATAGGGAGGCTGTATACAGAGGGTAATATAGGGAGGCTGTATACAGAGGGTATATAGGGAGGCTGTATACAGAGGGTAAGTATAGGGAGGCTGTATACAGAGGGTAATATAGGGAGGCTGTATACAGAGGGTAATATAGGGAGGCTGTATACAGAGGGTAATATAGGGAGGCTGTATACAGAGGGTGATGTAGGGAGGCTGTATACAGAGGGTGATGTAGGGAGGCTGTATACAGAGGGTGATGTAGGGAGGCTGTATACAGAGGGTGATGTAGGGAGGCTGTATACAGAGGGTGATGTAGGGAGGCTGTATACAGAGGGTGATGTAGGGAGGCTGTATACAGGAAGGCTGTATAAGGGAATAAGATAGGGAGGCTGTATACAGAGAGTAATGTAGGGAGGTTGTATACCAGTAGTGTTGTGCCGGTCCAATGCTGGGTGTTGCTATATACAGACAGCTATGTAGATGCTGTATACAGTGTATATGTGTTTAATATCCAGCACCTGATCACACATCACTCCCCTATATCTCAGGGGTCTCTGCCCCCCAGTCCTCATCACTCCCCTATATCTCAGGGGTCTGTGCCCCCCCCCCCCAGTCCTCATCACTCCCCTATATCTCAGGGGTCTGTGTCCCCACCAGTCCTCATCACTCCCCTATATCTCAGGGTCTGTGCCCCCCCCCAGTCCTCATCACTTCCCCTATATCTCAGGGTCTGTGTCCCCCCCAGTCCTCATCACTCCCCTATATCTCAGGGGTCTGTGCCCCCCAGTCCTCATCACTCCCCTATATCTCAGGGGTCTGTGCCCCCCAGTCCTCTTCACTCCCCTATATCTCAGGGGTCTGTGCCCCCCAGTCCTCTTCACTCCCCTATATCTCAGGGGTCTGTGCCCCCCAGTCCTCTTCACTCCCCTATATCTCAGGGGTCTGTGCCCCCCAGTCATCATCACTCCCCTATATCTCAGGGGTCTGTGTCCCCAGTTCTCATCACTTCCCTATATCTCAGGGGTCTGTGCCCCCCAGTCCTCATCACTCCCCTATATCTCAGGGGTCTGTTGCCCCCCAGTCATCATCACTTCCCTATATCTCAGGGTCTGTGCCCCCCAGTCCTCATCACTCCCCTATATCTCAGGGGTCTGTGCCCCCCAGTCCTCATCACTCCCCTATATTCAGGTGTCTGTGCCCCCCAGTCCTCATCACTCCCCTATATCTCAGGGGTTCTGTGCCCCCCAGTCCTCATCACTCCCCTATATCTCAAGGGTCTGTGCCCCCAGTCCTCATCACTCCCCTATATCTCAGGGTCTGTTGCCCCCCCAGTCTCATCACTCCCCTATATCTTAAGGGTCTGTGCCCCCCAGTCCTCATCACTTCCCCTATATCTCAGGGGTCTGTGCCCCCCAGTCCTCATCACTCCCCTATATCTCAGGGGTCTGTGCCCCCAGTCCTCATCACTCCCCTATATCTCAGGGGTCTGTGCCCCCCAGTCCTCATCACTCCCCTATATCTCAGGGGTCTGTGCCCCCCCAGTCCTCATCACTCCCCTATATCTCAGGGGTCTGTGTCCCCCCCAGTCCTCATCACTCGCCTATATCTCAGGGGTCTGTGCCCCCCCCCGTCCTCATCACTCCCCTATATCTCAGGGGTATGTGCCCTCCAGTCCTCATCACTCCCCTATATCTCAAGGTTCTGTGCCCCCCAGTCCTCATCACTTCCCCTATATCTCAGGGGTCTGTGCCCCCCCAGTCCTCATCACTCCCCTATATCTCAGGGGTCTGTGCCCCCCCAGTCCTCATCACTCCCCTATATCTCAGGGGTCTGTGCCCCCCAGTCCTCATCCCTCCCCTATATCTCAGGGGTCTGTGCCCCCCAGTCCTCATCCCTCCCCTATATCTCAGGGGTCTGTGCCCCCCAGTCCTCATCACTCCCCTATATCTCAGGGGTCTGTGCCCCCCAGTCCTCATCCCTCCCCTATATCTCAGGGGTCCTGGACTGGTCTCTCCTGGGCTCCTCATCCTTGGGTGACGATAGGGCACCATAGAGTAATATACATGGAGTCCCCACACCCTGCACCTGACGAGGTCCATCTGTTCCCGTGGCCCCTGAGATGCCCCTGTATGTATCAGCAGCCGGTTCCTACCACAGTGCGGGCAGCCAGCAGGGGGCACTCCTGGGGACTTCATTGTACTGGGGCTGATGCTACATGTGAATTGCACTAATGTGAGATAAATTTCAGATGCTTTCTGTGAATGGTTAAAGTGCCGACATGGAGATCAGGGGACAAAACCCCGAACAAAACCGGCACCAGGAGAAAGCGGCTTAATGAGATCCTATAGGAGCCATTGTGTGAGCAGCTGAGGGTGACAGTCACTTCATGGTTAATAGGATCAGAGCTGCTGCACACTTCTGGCTGCTGGAAGGGGGGTCCGGGCTGCCCCCCAAACTCTGCACATACTGCCCTGCACTGAAGGTAGGGCTGCCCCCCAAACTCTGCACATACTGTCCTGCACTGAAGGTAGGGCTGCCCCCCAAACTCTGCACATTCTGCCCTGCACTGAAGGTAGGGCTGCCCCCCAAACTCTGCACATTCTGCCCTGCACTGGAGGTAGGGCTGCCCCCAAACTCTGCACATACTGTCCTGCGCTGAAGGTAGGGCTGCCCCCCAAACTCTGCACATACTGCCCTGCACTGAAGGTAGGGCTGCCCCCCAAACTCTGCACATACTGCCCTGCACTGAAGGTAGGGTTGCCCCCCAAACTCTGCACATACTGCCCTGCACTGAAGGTAGGCTCCCCCCAAACTCTGCACATACTGCCCTGCACTGAAGGTAGGGCTGCCCCCCAAACTCTGCACATACTGTCCTGCACTGAAGGTAGGGCTGCCCCCCAAACTGCTCTGCCACATACTGCCCTGCCACTGAAGGTAGGGCTGCCCCTCAAACTCTGCACATACTGCCCTGCACTGAAGGTAGGGCTGCCCCCCAAACTCTGCACATACTGCCCTGCACTGAAGGTAGGGCTGCCCCCCAAACTCTGCACATACTGCCCTGCACTGAAGGTAGGGCTGCCCCTCAAACTCTGCACATACTGCCCTGCACTGAAGGTAGGGCTGCCCCTCAAACTCTGCACATACTGCCCTGCACTGAAGGTAGGGCTGCCCCCCAAACTCTGCACATACTGCCCTGCACTGAAGGTAGGGCTGCCCCCCAAACTCTGCACATACTGCCCTGCACTGAAGGTAGGGCTGCCCCCCCAAACTCTGCACATACTGCCCTGCACTGAAGGTAGGGCTGCCCCTCAAACTCTGCACATACTGCCCTGCACTGAAGGTAGGGCTGCCCCTCAAACTCTGCACATACTGCCCTGGACTGACAGAAGGGCATCCATCCATCCCTCTATCTATCTATCTATCTATCTATCTATCTATCCATCCATCCATCCCTCTTTCTATCTATCTATCTATCTATCTATCCATCCATCCATCCCTCTTTCTATCCATCCATCCATCCTTCTTTCTATCCATCCATCCATCCATCCATCCATCTTTCTATCTATCTATCCATCCATCCATCCATCCCTCTATCTATCTATCTATCTATCTATCTATCTATCTATCTATCCATCCATCCCTCTATCTATCTATCTATCTATCTATCTATCTATCCATCCATCCATCCATCCATCCATCCCTCTTTCTATCCATCCATCCCTCTTTCTATCTATCTATCCATCCATCCATCACTCTTTCTATCTATCCATCCATCCCTCTTTCTATCCATCCATCCATCCCTCTTTCTATCTATCTATCTATCTATCTATCTATCCATCCATCCCTCTATCTATCCATCCATCCATCCCTCTTTCTATCTATCTATCTATCTATCTATCTATCTATCTATCTATCCATCCATCCATCCCTCTTTCTATCCATCCATCCATCCTTCTTTCTATCCATCAATCCATCCATCCATCCATCCATCTTTCTATCTATCTATCTATCTATCTATCTATCTATCTATCTATCCATCCATCCATCCATCCATCCATCCCTCTTTCTATCCATCCATCCCTCTTTCTATCTATCTATCCATCCATCCATCACTCTTTCTATCTATCCATCCATCCCTCTTTCTATCCATCCATCCCTCTTTCTATCTATCTATCTATCTATCTATCTATCTATCTATCTATCCATCCATCCCTCTATCTATCCATCCATCCATCCCTCTTTCTATCTATCTATCTATCTATCTATCTATCTATCTATCTATCTATCCATCCATCCATCCCTCTTTCTATCCATCCATCCTTCTTTCTATCCATCAATCCATCCATCCATCCATCCATCTTTCTATCTATCTATCTATCTATCTATCTATCTATCTATCTATCTATCTATCTATCCATCCATCCATCCATCCATCCCTCTATCTATCTATCTATCCATCCATCCATCCATCCATCCATCCCTCTATCTATCTATCTATCTATCTATCTATCTATCTATCTATCCATCC